>VWZN01000236.1:225402-266235 GCA_013396955.1 Regulus satrapa
GAAGAAAGGAAAATTAGGTATAATGTATCCCTGACATTGAATAATTATGACAGACATATATGCATGGATAATCCCTCTCAGACATTTTCATATGGAGGTGCATCAACAACAAAAATATAAAGTCTTTACAGATTTGGCAGAAGCTTCTCACCACTGCAGTTGACAACATCTTCCAGCAGAGAATTGCTGAATGCACACCTGGCAGAACTCAGCTCAGCGAGACCAATGGATTTGTCCTCTGCCACACCATATGCAGGTAAAAGGCAAACTATTTAAACAAGTGCAGCTCTTTCACACTGCCATGGGTGTACAAACAGCTCTCAGAAACTACTCAGGATGTTGGCAAAGGTGGCAGCTTCCTGGAGAGCAGCAGTAACAAACAGCAAAGCAGGTAACCCTGCGAGCTATAGCTCCAGTGGGTGAAGACAGTATGAGCCATGTAGTCCAGTGCCATGGCAACTAACAATTCTACTGAAAAGACTTCATTTCGAAAGTTGCACATGGAACTACTGCACTTGTTTCACAATCAACTCTTTTCTGCCTCTATTTTAACTTTCACTTCTGCAATTTGATGCTCTGGTTGGGTAAAAGTCTTTAGAAACAACCGAAAAAAGGCATTTAAACAAGCAGGACATTTTTATCTCTCTGGATTTTGCCAGTTGGGTCTGTGCTCAGCTCAACAGCAGCATTAAATTATTTCTCAACATAAATTCTGTATTTCTGCAGAACCCAGAAACTTTGCATACCTACAAGATGATCAGTAGCATTTCAAGTCACCCTGCAATGATACTAGTCCACATGAAACTGGGGAATACTTATGAAACAGATGTAGGTAAAACCTGAATTTGACTGACTGTTGGATCACAACTCAAAGACAATTCAAAGGCATCAAAAACATCTTTAAATTGTCCTTAGTTAGCACTGCAGCATTCTTCAGTGACAGGGAGTGATCCCATTGCCCCCACCTTGCCACTCCAAGTGCCAACTGTTGCAGAATTCTTAAATTTAACTCCTAAAAAACTTAAGAAACAAAATTCAGCTACCTCACAAACCCCCTAATTCCTCTAGGTACAAACCAGCAAGTGCTTCTAGCAGAAGCACTTTAATAGTAATGCAGCAGAAGTTTGTATTTTGGTGTGTTAGGGGTTTTTTATGTCATCATACTACCAAAGCAGAAAGAATGTTTTTACAGGTTTGTTCATTAACAGTTCTCCAGTTTTCCTTTTACAGATATTACTTCCAGAACCGTGTGGTCAGAACTTCAGACAGAGAAAAAAAAGTTTTCTTTTAGTTCTCAAATTATTTATCTCATCATATTCAAATCTGCCAAAAGTTACAGCCTGATCAATAAATGACTGTAAACCCCTTGAGCTTGCCAGGCAGCATTACTCCAGGGTTTACCTTCTTCATGGCAAGTCTATACTGCCTCATAAAAGGCACTCTTTGGTTGTGGGCTAGTCTGCATGGCCATTCAACACATAATGACATTTTCTCTGCAGTTTTCTTCTTTTTATCCTAAAGAGGACTCCTCCTTAGGAGTCAGCCATCCATGCACACACTGTGTGAGCAGTGAAGTCTGCTTTGAGGGTAGCTACAGTCTTCTGTTCCATTCCTTCTCTTTGAGAAAGGATTCCTTACAAGAAGGAATCAGAGTTCTCCAAATCTAAGAATTCATTCCAACAAAATACCAAGACAAAATCTGGAACGAGAAGCATTTCATAAATCATATCTAAAATCAATTAAGAGAATCTAACAAATGACAATCCAGAACTGCAAAGAGATGTGCATATGACTCATCTCATGTATTAATGTACAATTATTTTTTTTCTGAAGTACTTGCAAGAAAAATCTAGAAAGGGAATTTATAATTAATTGAGTTCCTTAGACAGCTGAGGGGGTGACGGGGAAACAAGCCCTTTGACATCTTGTTTAAAAATATGTAGTTAATTTACTTACTTCCTTACTTCCTCCTTCAGCACTTCAACAGACAAGCATGAATATGAATTAAGACTGAAACCTTAAGTATACATTGATTTATGAAAGAAATACCCCTGCCAAAACAACTGAGCCCCATAAAACATTGAAGTCTAACCTTAAAAATAACTAAAATAAATATACTAACTGCTGCCTAGAACAACACTGAGTTTTGGAACTGAGAAACAAGATATAGGTATTTCTGTGAGAATACAAGGTTTAAGTTAGCAGCAGATATTGTGAACTATGCAATTCTATTTGCTTTTACAGGAAGGCTATCCAAAGTTAATTACCCTTTTAAGAAATACCTCCAGAATATGAGAAAAACATATTAGCAAGCTATCAAAACAAACATATTTTAAAATACTATAGCATTAATGCAACTCACCGGTACTATAGTATCTTTTAAGTTCTGTGCGTCTGATGTCTTTCAGTTGATTGTACTTTTTCTTTTTCTTCTCCTTGTCTGGAACAGTTTCCTTTTCCCCAGGAAATTTGCAGTTGTCTTCAGAGGAACTGATTTGCTCCAAAATAACTTTACTTTCATCATCTTTCTCAGAAGGTGTTTTGGAAACAGGAGATCCAGGGGAATTGGCAGAGACAGTCTCAGTGGTTTGTTTGACTTGCCTTTTCTTTTTCAAACTGTGCATAAAGAAAAGAAGCCCACACTGAGATTCAGCCAACCTCTAGAGATAAGTTAACTCACTTTCTAAACTGAACTTTTAAAAAATCAGTTTAATATCAGAATTCCTCACAACCCTTTAAAAATCACACACTTGGCATGAGTAACTTGATAACTAAGATAATCATACCTCATACTCTTCCATTATATCGTAATATCAAGGATATCTCCTCAAGCATAAAAAAAAGGTAGTAAAGTTTTTACTGTTGTTTACTGAGGAGAAGGAACAGGGAAAACAAACAAGCAAACCATTGAAAAAGCTGGGTTTTTAAATAAAGGACTAAAAGGACATCTAAATGTAAAAACAAGATACCGAATTCACGTTTTCAAGACAAAGCTTGCTATAAAAGAAAACCTCAGAACACAATGTGCTATAACACAACAGCTAACAACAATTCCACACCACACTGCTCCTGCTTTATAAAACTATCTGTTCTCACATAAACCTGTTACTTCTTTCCGTTTTGTCCAAGGTTCTCCTAGAGGCCACTCACACTACTCCGCAGCTGTTCGGGCACAACCCACACTAGCTGGTATTCCAAGTGTCACCCAGGAGCTCCTTCTGCAACATCATCACTGTCACCACAAACTGCTTGTACCAGAACATTTTCCAGCTGCCTAGATTTCTTCTGAGAGAAATCTTAATGAGCTGCCTATAAATCTTCCAAATTATTACTATAGCAACAAGAGTATTTTCTTTTTAGAAGACTCCTTAAAGCACAGTTCAAGTGAGAAAGATGCTTCAGGAATCCTAACACAGAATTTTCTGCTAAATCACCATCTATAGCGCTGAGTTTGCTTAGGGAGAGCAAAGACTGACTTTATGGGTTGAGGGTCGCTGTCACTAAAATAGTTCTCAGTTAACCACTGACTCATACCATACAAAATGAAAAACTAATCTATCGAATGGTCCTTCTCTTCAGTACATTAACTTCTTGGTTACAAGGTACCTAAGGGAGACAGAAGTATATTTATCTTGTTGATGCCAAAAACTTTGCTTTGCATAAAAAATACAGCCAACCATTGAGTCACCACAAATGGGAAAAGGTTACATGAGCTCACAGCAGTGGCTTATGTAAGTGAAAACCTAATACATTAAGTTATTAATATAATGCAGCAATGTAAGAGATTCTTTCTCCCACCTTTTATATTCATATGCTTTTCATGTATTCTTTTAGAGTACAACATAAAAATAAATACACAGAGCAATTGCAAATTTTAGAAAGACTTTTCAGGCTACATACTGTTTTTTTAAAATACAATATTAAAACCAGTTCCAAGTTTAGAATGTTTGAACTGAGAAGGGTCAGTTTCT
This sequence comes from Regulus satrapa, assembly GCA_013396955.1. Classification (NCBI taxonomy): domain Eukaryota; kingdom Metazoa; phylum Chordata; class Aves; order Passeriformes; family Regulidae; genus Regulus; species Regulus satrapa. Next base: position 229,374 of record VWZN01000236.1, read on the forward strand.
CAGACTAGACTACATGTGACCAACACTTTCCAGTGAAATACTTCAAAATACTGTCCTACAAACTGTGTCTATCACACATGTATGTATACATATTTCTTTAATGCTTCCCCAAATAGGAAGATTCACATCCTGCAGCCAGCCCAGTGAGGATGCTGTGGTTCCCCATTCATTCAAACCCTGTAAGACAGATCTGTAAGACAAGTAGTAGTAGTAGCCCATGCTCTGCCCAGCAAGACACAGTTACTGTATATGAAATGTATGGATTCAGTCCTGACTCCATATGAAAACACCATGCAGGGATCTATAAAAGTGACTACATCTGTATAACAAATGAAGTGTTTAAACTGACTAAATGTAAACTAGACTAATGAAAATTTGCATATGCAAAGCAGGCTTATTTTATAAGCCAGAGCCCTTATGAAAGGCTGCTGTAGCAATCACAAAACATTACAAACACTTGGCATGCACAATGTGTATATTTAGCTCTGATGTAAATCTTGGCAAAGCACCCTGCTACGCTGAAATGGCATATTCCTATCATGGTTATACCCAATTACAGACTTCTAAATGAGCCACATTGCTGGCTTTTGGCTCTGGTGACTCAATGACCTTCCTCTGTGTGTGCATATCACAGGATACCCAAATCACCTGCTTCAGCAGATGAGAACTAGCAGGCATCCACTGGCACCCCATTTCTACTCACAATGCATCAGAGACTACTGTCCTTAGATTAAACTCTAAGTAAGCTAAGTAAGCTTTCAGTAGTGTGAATGTAGTATCTCGAAACAACAGAAGAGCCACCAATGGAAACACAGAACCCTTTTTGGCAGGGGGCAAAAAAGAATAAAGAGAAAAACCTCTCTGGAGGTCAACAGTCCTTGTGACAATACTAACAACTTCTGTCAGTACTTTCCTTAAAACATTCTCATTTGAGCTGGAATTTTCAAAGATGCCCCAGGCAACTTTTAGAATTAAGAGCTAAACCAGAACTGGTCGGTCCATTAGTGACAGAAAAAAGGAAAGAAGAAAGGAGAGTCTAAACTGACTCACTGACTGGTTCTTGTCCTCAGTGTTTAATCTTGCTGCATTCCCACTACTACAGAACACCGGGGGCTCATTACACAGCGTACAGCACCCCCAGCACACAGCTGCTGCTGCTGTGAACGGACACTGCCAGCATCCCTCAGGTACAAGTGATGAAGAATCTGAGCACTCCACAATTTCTATTCCATCCCCACGGCAGGTATCAGATTTTCAGATGGTGCTAAGCTTACTCCTCCTGCCCACTGCTCTGTTTCAAGGCCATGACCATCCAACTCCAAAAGTGGGAACTTTGGCACTAGGAAAAAAGCCTAAATTAAGACCGAGTATCCATGACAGGACTCAGAGTAACTGCAACTTTGTCTAGGGGATGCTTCTTCTAGAGGTTTCTAAAGTCTGGTAAAAATTACCTAAATCCCCTCCTCACCACTCACCACTCCTGAAAAGCCTTGCCTGTAATATCCCAAGGAACCAAAACAAGCCTTCAACAGCATTTAAAGTCATAATGGCAGCCTCAAACCTACTATGCTTTCTGACATTGCGCACCCTCTTAGTAAAGCAAAGCCCTGTATACACACAAGGCAATTCATTATTTATGCACACTGGTACAGTGCAGCGGAGATTGGGCCGTGAAGAGCACAGCTGGAGGGTTTACTGCTTCTTAAACTCCATCCCCTTGAGGCATCTCCCTCAGCCTCCACTCACCCCTCTCTCCACTGACCTGTACATCCCACACAAGCTGCCAGTCATTCTCCCACTCAGATTTCAAACCTGTCACCTCCTAGAGAAGGTGGGGGTTGAAAGTCTAACCTGCTCTTCTCCCAGGACTCAGGTATTTCTGAACCTTCATGACAAGAGCTGCTATGGACAATGGTTTTAAGAACACAGTTCATTGAATTATTTCTTTTTTCAACTACTTTGGAAGATTCTGAGTGTTTGTTCCATGAGAGTTTGTTCTGTTTCTAAGGGGATGTCTGTGAACAAATCCAACATTCAGTTTTGTCCTAACAGTTATGAAAGAGAGCTGACAAAAACAAACAAACAAACAAAAAACCCCAAAACAAACAAACAAACAAAAAAACCCCCTTACACCTCTCAGTATGACCATGTTCTGCAATTAAATCAGCCTTTCAGGCAAAACAAGACGCATAAAGGGAATTCATAAAGTGTTGCTGCAGAAAATGCTTGCTTTTCTATCAGTTGATGGATATGCTGTGTTCCACTAAGAAAGCTGCTGGGGGAAGAAAGAAACAGGGAGGGCAGGATAAACAAACATCTTATCTGTAAAAACACTCCTGTTTATGAAGAAAGTCTTACACATCTGTAATTTCATTTAGACACCAGATAACCTTTTTTAAGCTAATTGGTTTTGACAGACAGAACATTTTTTCTGCGTTTATACCTCAAGTGCTTTCTGAGTAACAACCAGTAAGCCATTTTCTAAGTTTGTCCAAATACAACATTTACCAGCAAAAGCAAAACTTATTGCAATGCAAAGATAATTTAATTTAATAAAGACTAATGATCTGAAATGGAAACTATCTCAGAGCAGGCAGGTAAAAAAGCAAGGTTAGCAGTGCTTACTTAAATTAACTTGCGACTGTTTAATACCTTGGGCACTGACTTACAGGAAAAGAGCTAGGAAAGATTCCAAGGAATGGCCTACTTCATTTTCCAGACCCAACTCTATCTGACTGCCTATGAAAGGCAAATAACTAGGTTTTAGAGTAAGACAGCCTGAATTTCCCATTACACTTACAAGATAGATAGTTAGGGTAAAAAGAAAATCACTCAGAGAAAAGAGGGGTGATGTTATCTGCCCAACTTCCACTAGAAACTACAAGCAACCAGTAAAGCAGCTCGGACACTGGGACAATAAAGACATGGAAATCTGACAGTAACTTTTTTCCTAGAAATTTCTTCTTTTTTTTTTTTGCTTAACAATTATAACAGACAATTCAGTAGAACCTCATTCAATACCTAATATCACAGTGAAAGAGCACTAGGTCCTTATCATAGAATGTTCTAAAAAACGCCTGTGATAGTAAGGCATGTTTTCTTACCATGTATTAGATTAGTAAAGTTCATACTAATCTAATACATGGTAACCATACCATGCACAACTCTTGCTTTAGAAACAAAAGCATTTAATAAAGTGGCCCTCCAAAACTATAAACAAAAGAAGGGGGAAGGGAGAAGGAATCTTTTTATCTTTCAGCTGACAAGCTGAAGTTTTCATTTTTTGAAATATTCCATAATGTGCATCCTCTAAAATGTACCCGAATATCTGGCATACAATCATCTTAACATCCTGCAGAGCACCAACAGATCACGTTCCTCAAATATATTGTTTTTAAATCTGTTTATGCATATATACAATAAGATTACCAAAAAACCCCTTTAAAACACTTCAAACCCCTTAATCTGTTTTGTTGACATTAAGATTCCTTTATATAAAAATTATATGCACCCCAATTCTTTACTTCAGAATTAATAATTTTAATCTCAATTTGAATCTCTGCACTGATTATAATACATACTAATTTCTTTCTACCCTGCATGTCTTTCTCCACCCATCCAGAAGAGCTAAATAAATCAAATTCATGTCAAAAGCCCCCAGTATTTGCTACAGAAATCTTACAGTAAAAATCTCCATTTAGCACCAGTTGGTCTGATCTCAATCAGCCATTCTCTCCCAGCCTGCACAGATCACCCCTGTCCCCCTTCACCCAGCTCATGCCAGCACGGCTCAGCCAGCTCCAGGCATGGCTGTGCTCTCATCCCATCCGGTGGAACCCGAAGAATAAGCAAGTCTCAGACAAAATAAATCACTGCTGCTTGCAAAGTTGAAGGAAGTCAGACTGCTTGCCAGACCACTTTCCCCAGACCTCCCCAGGGCAGCTACTTTCACTTCGGCACAGAACCAGATACAAAGCCATTCACAGAAATTCTGAAGAGATTCTCAGAAATCTTCCTAGAAGCAAGCAGAAGCAGCATCACTGCAAAGAAGCACACTCCATGGCACACCAGTCATTTCACACTGGCACATGTCCTGTTTTGGAAACAAGCAAGCCACAAGGCTGTATGTTTACCATTAAAACAGACTATTATGGCAAATGTAAGGGAGGGAACACATCTTTTGCCAGATATTTTAAGAACTAACCACAGAGAGGAAAAAACAACAACAACAAAAAAATCAATTCTGAAAAAATTATCAAGGACAACAATGGTGGTGCCAGTATGGTGGTTGCAGACACTCAAAATTGTCCATAACATGGCAATTCTAAAAGACAAAAACCAAGTCCTGAAAGCTCTGATATTAGTAGCACAGGTAAACACTGGAAAATTCCACTTTTGTTGGAACTCCTGTTACTGATTGACAATAAGTACCAGCACCAGGCTTCACAGCCAGCAGCAATGCTCAAGAAAGCTGGCATGCGCCAAAGAGTGAAGTGCTGTACTGACAATCCAGGGTATGTCTTTTCTTCCCAATACTGCCATTAGCTTAAAAACCAAGTCAGTACATCTGTTTCATCATCTGTAATGTGGAGGGAAGGATTTGTAGTAAAGTTGTTCTGGAATTTTAAAGACACTACACTTCCTGATAAAATGAGTTCTTAGATCAAGTAAAATATGTTAATCTCCCTTCCCCAGTTTTCTGACTTAGATCAGGGAATTTTAAATATCCCATCTAACATATTTTGTGTTTATTTAGGGGGTGGGAATAATCCCTGTTTCCCTGGGTAAAACTCAGGAGGGTATTGAGTTGTCAAAAGTTTTTATTTTCACAAATTTAAGACTAAAGTGTTCCCACATGCCTTAACAAACTTTCCATTTTCAAAGACAAAAACTTCCCCATCTTTTGTGTTTACTTAGCAAAAGAGGTTATGATGTATTCAGCACTCCATTGCTATGACAACAATTTAATAAAATCTTTTCCATAGGAAAAGGATTCTGGAAAACAATTTTGCTTGCTTTAGACATCCATTTGATTCTCTCCCTTATAACCTTATTTACTGCAAGCTCTCAAAGAACAGCCTTAGGCAGAGGTCAAAATGAAGAAATCTCTCCCTTCGGATGGTTCCTTTAACTTTGCCAAAAGTTCACTTAATAGGCTTATTCAATTAGAGCAGCACCACAGAACCATTTTGTCACAAATACCAACTTGATTCTTAACACATTCCCATCCTGCTCCTCCTGCTTTCTTCTGCTGACAATGACAGATACTCTCTTCTACTGTGGCGTTCATTCATCACCCCAAATGGCTCCTACACATGCCAGGAATTGTTCCAAGAGTGGCTCAACAAGACATTCTCCCAGCCCTGGCAAGGGAGGGAGGCCCTGCCCTGTCACCTCCAGACAGTGCTGACTCCATGCCATTCTCCCCCACTTAATGCCAGCCCCTCGAGCCAGCACTCCTCTCCATACCAGCTGAGTGAAACTGCAATAAAAAGGGAACTGAACTTACACAGCAATATCCTCCTTCACTTTTTTTTTTTTTATTTTTTATTTTGATGAGGACAATAAGCTTGTATGGCTGGCTGACACACATCTCAAGTTTCTCCAAAACTTTGATAAACTCCTCACTCCCTAAACTGCCTCAACTGAACACTCTTCATAAATTCAAGTTCCATGGAAAAAAAAGAAGGCCCTTTAAAACTAATATTTAATTAACATAGGGAAACAAAATTGAGAATTTTGTTTCATTTTGTTTCAAACTAGAATTGAGAACAACCCCAAAGACAACAATAGGGTACATCAACAGCTCTGGGGGATGCGTGCTGCTCTATACAGTGGTTGCTCCACACCCACTTTCTCAGATCACCTATGTAACAAAATTTCCTGATAACAGAAAATAGTTTTAGTATTGATTAAACTGACTGAAAACAGTCAGAAAGAAATGTAGTGCTCAGTGACTCAAATGGCAATAAAAAATTGCAAGGAAGCAATAAAACAGTAGGTGAAAATCAATGGCCATTTAAAGCAAAACCCACAGGAAATGTGCTACACATCATGCAGCAGTAATGTAGCTGGAACCCACCTCTAGGGGAAAAAACCCTCAAGGAGTGCTACCTTAGTATTTCTTCTATGAGAAGTACCAAAGATATCAAATTCTTTCAAGAACTGCATTCAGATAAAAATGAAATTTAGATAAAAATAAATAGTTTAGGCATGCTGTTTGCCAAAGATGTGAAAAGTTACAAAGAGCAAATATGAAAATTCATCATGGCTGGGCCACGGAGAACACAGTGACACGGACAGAGTCTTTCAGTTTTGGTAGTTTAGTTTGTTTGTTCTGATTTTAGGGGTTTGTTTGTTCTTCTCAGAAGGAATCTGCATGGCAAGCTGTTAGAAGGCTGTACGAATGTCGGCAGACAGACTTTGAAGGATACTTGCAGGCACTCCCTTTTTTTTCCTACCCCTCATTTTTGAGCATCCCTGCCTGGCCCCCAGCAGAAATCAAGAATGGCGAATGCAACAGTAACAAACACAGCAAACCTTCAGAGCAAAGTGCTGTTTGAAGAAAAGGAGACTTGTCTCAAAGCCTGTACCTCAAAGAAGCACCTTTAAGCCACTTCTGTTAGCAAAAGAAGGTGCCTATCTCTCTCTGCTCACCACTGATTCTGGCCCCAGTTGTCCCCATTGTTGCACAAACCCATTTGTTGCAGCTGCACAGGGACCAGATCTGGGGAACTATGTTGGTTAAAGGTAATCCAGGAAACATACCAAGAAGCAAATTAATTTTTCAAAATTGGGTCACTCCCCCATTAGATCCCACTTGGCTGTGCTACCATTGGTGTCAACACAAAAGGAGAAGGCTATAAGCAGAGACAAGACTGCTCCTCCAAGCAGGCACTTTGCTGAGGCAGAAGGGCTCGTCAAACAACAGCCTTGGCTGTTCTCTGTTGTATTACTTGAGATCAGTAAAAAGAGGATGCCAGAAAGCCAAACCAGGCACACACCACACCATGCCAAACAGACCTCTGCACAGGAGCACTGAGGTGGTCATGGCAGATTCTTCCCACTTATCCAGAAAAGGTGCTTTGATGACAGGAAATTTTCTTAAGTACTGGTGCTCCGAGGGCTGCAAGATAGGCAAATTCCCCTGCTGCAAAAAGGAAACAGTGACTCTGCTTCTCCAACAGCCGCAGAAAGAGAATAAAGTGTTGTTTTCCCCAAAAAAAGGATCTTAGTGTCGAGTAAGTAGACACAACTCAGTAAGTGACAGCCACTGTTAGTGTTTGCTGACTAGAAGAGAAGAGTCAGGGTGATCCAAAAGCGGCTATCATTGAGAAAACAGTGACTAAAGTAAAATCAAAAATTCAACAGTTTCTTTATTTAAATGCCCAATAACAGAGATATCTTAGAGAGGGAGGGGACTTTAAAGCACCTGTTTTTGCATTAGCCTTTCCTTCTCTTAAAGTTAATTTGCAAACTACCATTTAAATGTCGAGGTGCTCTGCATCCAATCTGCACCAATCTCTATGGCATCAAATGATCAATTTAATATAGCTGTAAACAAAAGTAGTTTTAAAAAATTCAAAGAAAAAACCCACTCTTTCTCCTTTTTATTATTAATACACAAGGCCAAGGGATTTTTTTCTTTTTAAAAAAGGCACTAAAAAGGAAGCCAAACTGATGGCTTTAAATGCTAACTTTCATTAATAACACCCAAATTATCCAAGTGCCACCATGTATTTTTCAAGAATTCAGTTAGTAAAAGCTGAGGATCACAGTATAAGAGATGCTGTGCACAGGCTTACAAACAGGTTGAAAACTTATCCATTCAGGAACAAATTTACAGCAAAAAGCACACCAACGTGAGTGAAAAAAGGGTTTATTTGAAGTGGTTCAGAGTAATTGCTAAAAACAAATCTCAACCAACCAACTTCATATCTCATTTCTGCGTTTGCATTCATTGTCCTCAAACAACTTGCAACCTATTTTGCATGTTGAGCCATTTAATGGCTTTTCTGAACAGACCTCCCCATGAACTGTCATGCAGCACAGAAGAAATGCCCAAATGCACTCAAGATCTTGTTACATGATTAAAGTTCTGAAGAGACACACAGCCATGCTGACATGGAGGAAACTAAAGGAATCTGTAGTTTCAGTGTTTAGAATAATGGCTGATATTGTCTCATACAACAGATATTTCATGAGTGAGAATCATGATCGATCCACACCCAGAACAAGTGTCTGCATCATCTTCTATACAAAATAATACAGTACCACCTTTTTAATACTGTAGTCAAAAGACCATTAACCACAGGTATGAAGATGACAAGACAGGGAGAGCTTGTCTACATGGGACAGTCACATGGCAGACACGTTCAGGTGCAACTCGGAACAAACATATACCTTGGAACAAACATATGCCATAAACCAAAAGAATTTGACATGGTCTCATATTTCCAGCAGCCATACCATTACAGTATGTAGTAGTAGGTCCTAAATTACACTCATAATAGATAAAATTTGTGTTAATTACCTCATTTTAAAACTCCTCTGTGGGTTTTATAACAAGTTCTGTGTTATTTATGCATTTACTTTTGCCTGAAGAATAGTCTGCATTTTTTCATTTTTACTTCAGCTGCTGAAACTTTTAACCTGCAGTCAAAATGTATACAGTTGGAAGGGGATGAAGCAATTATCTCAGAGAAAATACAAAAGCAGTAAGTAAATCTTGCCCTCTGTCAGCATGATGGAAGATAGGTCAAAAGGAAGCCACAAGAGGCTCTGCTCTATCTCCATGTTCTCTGTACTCTGCAAGTCCATGAGGTCTCACTGCACTTGAGGCAGCAGCTGAACTAGAATAATAAGCTGAGGAAACCAGGAAGTTCCAGTGCTCCTGAATTTAATCCTGTAAGGCACCCCTTGGGCGTAACACCGAGCGGCCCCGCTCCTTGCAGCGGCACACCCAGGAGGCTGAGTGCTGCGAGGGTGGCAGGGAGAAGCAGGCCAGGAGCTATCTTCAGCCTCCTGGTATTTCAAGGACAGTGACCTCCTACCAAACCCAGCCAGCCCAAGCCAGATAAGGGAGGTGCTCTGCGCCATCCTCTCCTGCTCCCTGCCATTATGCCCACTAGTCCATTTCCTCCTGGGCTGGGAAGGAAAGCTTCCTGGCATGCTGGATCCTACCCCTGCTATGGCAGGTGGGCTGGGAGCTGCTGGCCTCCCTCCCCTCTGGTGCTCTGGCACTTGTCCCTGCAGCCACAGCGCTTTGGACCCGCTCCCACCACTCGTGCCTGGACAGTTCAGCTCCTACAAGCAGCTTTCACTGCTCTGTAACACCTAAAAGTATGGTTCTTCACATACATTAAACTGCTCAAACGCATCCATACATGGGACCAGTCATATGCTCTAGTTTTGAGGAGAAAAAAAAAAAGTTTTGGCAGTATTTATAAAACAGAACATTTCTGTAACAACAAAAATCCTTCTCAGCCTCAGGCAAGCAGAACTGCTACATGAAGCACCTGCTGTGGTCCAGGTGGAAAAAGCAGCATCATCATTTTAACATTTAGTTCACTAAAGGATAGTGAACATACAGATAAATAAATCTTCTGTTTGAGAAGATTTCACTTTTAAAGATTGTCTGATTGAAATATGTGATTAACACCTTCAAGCCAACATTTATTTATAGAAGTATTACTGAAAGTAAAAATCTATGACAGAAATGCACTGTTATGCCAAAACCATAATATAATTTAAACTAAGCTTACCAATGATTGGCTAGCTGTTAAGCTTACACCTACTGAAATAAAAATAGCCGGTCCAGAAAAATAGTAGCAAATCCTGAAGTTATTAGCAGTATATTAAGTGTTATACAAGACAAGTTCTCTGTGCCAGAAACTGCTGTCTCAAAGGTTTTCCAGCAAAAGGACAATTATCTCTCTCCTCCCCAAATTCCTAACCACTCCTGCTGCTCTCCTTGGGATTTTCTCTCATACAAATCAAAAGGAGAAATCCCATAGATCTCAGTGGAATAGCATGAGAGACCTAAAGTATAGGTAACATACATCTTCAAATTTCAGATGATTTTAGGAAACACTCTTCACTCAGACTACAGAGTAGGACAGGAAAAAAACACCAAAAATCTACATTTACAACTCACCTCCACATAATCAGATTGGCAGGTGCTGTGTGGAGTGGGAGAAATCCTTTCCAAACACTGTCTGGAAGATGGATTAACACTGAGGGCATGAGAGTTTATCATGGGGAACCTAAGGCCACCAGGAATATCCACACAGCCTCTTACTCTGTTCAAAGCCCCAGAGCAGAGGCAAAAAGCTTCATTTCCGTGGAGAGGCAAGAGTGGGGGAGCTCAATGCCTAGAGGCATGCAGTAAAAACTGCAGAACATGCAACTAGTAGTTCAGATACAGTGCAAGCAGATATCCAGGGTACTCACAGAGGATCCACTGTATTTCCTCTCTTACCAACAGAGTTCCCTTACTTAGCTATATAGTGCTTTCCAGTCTCTCAGACAGAGAGGGAAAATTGCCCCATTCCGAAAGCATGTTCCTGCAGGTATCATTCATACCTTTCCCCTTACTTTTCCCCCATGCAGCACCCTTACCACAAATAGACTATACAATGTAGCATGGCACATGGCAAAACCACACCAGCAAAAAACCTTGAATGATGACTGACACAAAAGCAGGCAGTTTTATTTGTGAGCCAGAAACACCTTCCCTGAGGGTGCATGTCTAACTTCTTATCAACCTGTGTTTTCTTCGATCCAAAACTCTTAACATGGCTCACAATGCCAACTGTTCTCCTTCTCAAAATACTCTACAGCCCACTCTCTGCTACCCGTGGTACAAAGCACAGGAGAGCTGACCAGGACTGCTGCCAAAAGGAAGTTAAGACGTTTGCTATTTCTCAGAGCATGAGCAGAAGACGATTAATAGCACCACTAAAAGTCAGTAACATTAGGCATCTCTTTAGGTGGCTGCTTCTGGAAGGCGCCTTCATGCTGGAGCACCTCAGTGATGACAGCTCTGTCACCCATAAGAGACATGGCAAAACCAGATGGCTGAGTGTGACCACCTCCTTCCAGTAGCATCTTACATAATATCATTTTTAAATCAACCATGCAACCAAACTTCTGCCAAGTATGATGCTACATTTGCGCCAGTGTTTAAGGAAGACTTAATTTTAAAACAGTTCACTGGGGTTAAGCAGAATTTTATGCAGTAGATACATAAAGCACCTAAGAACAGAAGAGAACACATGCCTGGGAGGCTGAAAGGACAAGACTGTGTCTGCAGACTACAGAAACAGTGCAATTTTAAAATGTAATTATATCAGATACAGTAAGAAGTCTGTATCTCACCTATCCAGAAAGCCATCCTGTGAAGCCCACAAATTCTATCATTTTTAAGATATGTCTGTAAATCCCTCCAAGAGTGAAAAGAAAAATGGCATGGCCCACCAGGAACATACAGTACACCCCTCAATGCCCGGCATTCCCAGCTGTAGGCTGTGGGGAGGGGAAGTAGAGGAAGACAAATTACGTTGCAGCTATGTTAATAACAACTCTTATCAAAACTGTACAGATGTCTACATTAAAAGTCCCATCGTGTAACTATTTATGTTCTATAAAGAAGGCTAAATAAGTTTCTTTTTAAAGTCTGATAAAAGATACCTAAAGGTCCCTTTGGGAAAAGCAAATTTAAGGTCATTGCATGCTTCTGTCTAACAATCCAACCTTACAAGAATCTTGCAAGGTGAAAAACTGTGAAATTACTGGTGTGACATAGTACATTTGAAGATTAACTAAACTCTTTTCTCTGCCTTGTCTGCGATACAACTCTCAAAAGAAATCAAGAACATCACAAAACTCCACCTTTCTTCTCTGTCCTAAAAAAAGTCTCTTCATACATGGGCCGCGCTGTTACCCAAGTCTCACTTCAGATGCAGGGGGGAGTGAATGGGTGAGAGGTTAACCATGCTTCCTGTCTTACACAAGCTTTGTATCTCCATAAACAGCATTTCTGGTACTGGAAATTTTTAAAGAAGCCTGAGGAAAGCCTCAGGGCCCCATTAAATACTTACACTAATTCTGTTACCAGTAACAAAATTCTTCTTCAATCCTAAATGACTCCATTACTCTTGAGGATGAAAGCACTGTAAAGAACCAAGACTGCAGAAACCACTATCTTATGTTTCCCAGAGGAAGCACTCACATTGGGAATAATCCTAAACAGAAAATGGTGATTCATGCTCTTTTGCTAAATTCTAAATTAATACCACGCCACAAAACTACAAGACTGCTAACACAGAAACCTCAGAATCCAGAAAGCAACTCCAGTGTGAGATGAGGAAATAGTTCCCAAGATAAACAGCTGTTCAACTTTTCCCAGGCAACACTTCAGAAAAAGCAGGTTCAGTTTCCCTCCCAACTCTTATTCTCCAGATTTACAATTATGATAAAAAAGAAAACTTCATCTATATACACCAAAAAGTTTGCAAGCAATGAATAGCAATTGTCTCTGAAGCATCTGAAGGACCTGACCAACCTCCCAAAGCTCCACCCAACAGGTTCCAGAGATTCTGTCTGTGAAATTCTAGACATTTTTCAACATCTTACACTATCACAGTTGCACGGGCAGCTAGAATAGGGACCTAGAGCACAGAAGACAGAAAGTCTGCTAAAAACATTGAAACCCCTCAAGCATAAGTACCTGGATGGTAAATCATAACACCGTACATTGCAGAAAGTATTTTAGGTTTTTTTTCAGCTATCAATCACAGCAAATCAACTATCCTGCACACATACACCATAAATAACAGAGCAAATAATAACCATTGCACCCCATAAATTTGAAGTAGTGGTATATTCAGCGTTTTCTTACAAAATAGAATGTCTCAGGCATACACGATATTGCTTGAAACAATGTGAATAAAGTGTAATACTGTTATTCAATTTCAGTAACTGGATTATGAGGTAATGTTTATATATCTGGAAGCAGAGTTAAGATATTTTCATTGTACAGATGAACTGAAATGATGTATTATTTCCTAGAGCCATTCAAAAATATTTAACCATCTCCAGGATCTTGGCTTGACTACTCTTCACACCCAAGATAAACCTTCATGATGGTTTGTTTCAAAAACAATGTGTGGAAAACTTTTCCTCCTAAAAGCAAAAACTAAATTATGGGTGCTCCAGGAAACCTAAATAAACACCAACACACTGGCTCAGCAGAATTAGAACAATTGCAAGGAGGCAACTGCGGGAGGAATAGTGAGCTGAGGAGCACCCAACACTTGAAGTCTGTTACATGGATATAATGAGTCTGGCCAACAAAAACCACACCTAACAGAAAAACTTATGAAAAGCTCTCACATACATGAGATGCCCTCAAGGAATCATCTTTGTGAATATATTTTGTATCTAAGTTTTCCTCTGTCCTAGCCACCACTGATGCCCTTTTTCCACACAATCCCTCTGTGCTTAGTGTGTTTTATCCCATCATCTTACTGTGTCTTAATAGCCACAGGAATAAAAAATATGAAGTGCACCAATTACTGAACATGGGAATAAAACAGAAGACAGGGAAAGTCCAAATGATATGCTTAAAAATCTGATAACTTGCAACATGCAAATTGCAAAAAGACTGACCAAGGGAACGACCACAGAGTGTCAGACCAAGGGCCTGTGCCAGCCAACATCCTGCCTCCAACAGCGGCCAAGAGCAAGGATGGCAAGGACCAAGGAAAAACCACAGCATGACAAGTACATGTAATGCCTTCCCAGCTAAGCTTTCCAGACTCCAGCTGCTTACAGCTCAGTAGCTATGTATCAATGATTCCTACCGTTGCAATTGTTGTGAATAATTAAAATGAAATACAGAGTTAGATCACTAACCAACTATGTGACTGAAAAGCTGCACAACATTTGTTGCATGGTTTCATTTATTTTTAAGTATTAAAAATAATTAGAAGGGAAAAAGCTGTAAATCTGAGCTGCTAACAAGTAAACAACAACTGCAGTAAACATTTACATTTATCTTTTTTAAATCTTGAGTTTAAACCTTCATCTATATGGATGCAAATTTAGGCATCTAAGCCAAGAACGTAAACGAACTTAAAACATGCTGTGAATTCCTTTATTTCCCTTAGATACTGACATCATAAGGAAACAGGATGTGAGCATCACATCATACAACTGGCTTCAGGTTCTGAGAAAGTATTAAGAACCTGGAACTAAAGGGAGTCTCTGCCTACTGGGAATGTCCTAGACATTTATGTAGTTTTCTCAACAGAATGATAGTAGCAAGACCAATGTAAATTCAATATACACAAAAGCATCCAAATCCCAATCAGAGTATTTTCCCTAATACAAGTGCTTCATTTTTGCCATCAGAAATCCAGCTCTCAGTGGTGATGAAAAACAAACTGAAAACTAAAATTCGTAATTCCCCTGAAACTACTAAGAAATCATTCAACATAACTATGGTTTTACAGTTCATCTCCACACAGATTGTTCAGATTAAGGTCACCACAAGTTGAAGACATAACGATTAATAAAATTAATGTAAGTATTTTGGTCAGCTTGTTGAAAAGCAGAATTTTTTTCAAACAAAGCATACTTTTTTCTTTTCCCTAAGATAGCAGTAGACAGCTACTTGACATAGGATTGTACAAAGCATGGGAAATGCTTTGTAACTTGCTGTAATGAATGCTGAGACCCAGAAAACTTCAACGTGGAAGAGCCCCTTTTCCCATTCTTTCAAAAAACTATTCACTCTTCCCTTATGGTTTCTCATATCCTTTAACTGCTTGTCCAGAGATATCCAGTATCACATAATAGCACATGCAAAATACATCCAGCAGTACATAACAGCATATGAAAACAAATTCCACTTTCAAGCTGTACAGTCTTCCAGACTATCAATTTATATCCAAGGCAATTATTTTCAGGAGACACACAACACTCATTTTGGTAGTTTCTTTCTAAATTAAGTTAAAATTTTAATGGCTACTCATTTTATGAGGGAAAGAAACCCTTAACTCAAGCCTACACAATGGGCAAGGGGAATCAGAGAGGCTCTACATTTTGTGAGAGGAAAGATGCACAGGCAGAGGGAAACAGGATATGGGTCCATAGGCACATAATCTCAATAAAAAGCACCAAATGTCACAGGAGAGTCAATGCACATAGATGTGCCACTGTACATCCATTACACTATGCCATCTATTTTTGGACTTGCTGAATACCAGCACATATATTGGTCCATTCGGAAGACAGTGACACAGAAGGGAACAGAAAAGCCTAAAAGCATTAAGGAAAATAAAGCAAAAAAATTTAACTACATAGAATAGTCTTTAAGTAGGAGTAACAGTTAAACAAGGACCTCTTGCGTAAGAGAAATTTATGCTCACATTACTCTTACACTTTCACTTCTTGCCTGTTAAACTCCTACGAGCTGTAACATTTTATCTACACAAGGAATCTAAATCACTCCTTAAAAAGTTCTGAAGACATTTCTATTTTGTTTGAAAAAGATCACTTTTTTTTGTTTCCTGACAGCCAAGGTCCACAAAACACAGTGAATAAAACTGCATTTGGTAAAAAGCAAAAACAGACGAGGAAAGATTTATTTCAGCTTCACTTGCCAGAGGAAGGGGAAAAGGGGAAAGTGGGGCACTAGGACTGTAACTATCTGTAGTGGAAAAATATGATGGCTGAGTGGGTATCTTCTACAAAGCAATTTCAAATATTTTAAAGGATAAATGTGTAAACAATGCTAAATTTGGGGGACAGATGCAGACAATTTCATGTTCATCTTGATCTTGCAATTCAGGAGCTGGTTTGTCAGCACATATTTTGGGATTCTCAAGCTAACCTTTCCAAGCATTGCAAGCATAACCACTCAAACACTGAGCACCACCCCTACCAAAAGCTGCCCAAGAAGCACCAAGATTACACTACCGTGAAGGGCAAAAGCTGCCTTCTGATGGGCAGTCAGACACTTTGGGATACTTGCAGGGCAGTGAGGGAACTGTTTGTCCCACGACTCATGTTGACATGTTCCCTGGCTCTGCCAACAGAGAACTTGGGTTTCTGTTAGCAGGAGCTTAAGAGAAAAAACATAATTTCCCATTTTTCAGTTAATGCCTTTGACCTTGTTAATATAATAACAAACTTTCCCCTCACATTAAGGAAATTTTCTATTAAAATTTGTGTATTTGCATGTATAGGTACTTAGTGAACTATATTACATGTTTTATTCCACCAGCATCGAATATAAACATTTTTCCCTTTATAACCAGGATATAAGCAAAAGGGAACCTTCTTCTCAGCTCTGAGTGGAGTCCTTTTCCCCACCCTTCTAACAAGAAGCACAGATTTTCCTCCTGCTGGCAAAAAGTCTAATCCATTTCCTTTTCTCTTCCATTTTAAACAGAGGAGTCTTCTCCCATGAGCATTTGATCGCAGACAAAAACAAGATTAAAGTAAAGGTGAGGTAAAGAGTCTTTGCTTCATGAGAATATTTACTACACAAATTTAGATTTTGTAAATACTACTCTTATCTTAGACTCACAAAACATAACAATAATAAGACATAAAGGGAAAGAAACAGTAATGGAAGTACAGAAACACGTGATTGGGAACCAGCTAAGGTTGCTTTTAGCTTAGTAAATGTGAGCCCAAGCTGGCAGGAAAAGCAGTATGTTTGAAACAGCCCATAAAACTGTATGAAACCAGAATTTACCAAACTTTGGTACTTAATTTAAGGACAGAACAAGTTTCTACAAATTCTAAGGTACAAAACAACCCAAACTGATAGCAACAGCAAAGCATGCACCTGATTAAACTGTCTGCATCCCAGTGTGAGGCACCTAATCTGGTAACTTCTGTGCAAAGTCAAAATCTGATGTTTGACATCAAGTCAAAATTTTAAACAGTTTAAAATAAACCAGGGAACTGTTGGAACTGTCTTTGTACTAAAAGCAATATAATCTGCCTATTATTTTCAGGTATTCATATGACACTTACCTGGGTCATCGTGCAAAGCATTTAAACGGTTCATCTGCAAGACCCTATGGCACCTGTTTACTACAGGAAGTGTGCTACACTTAGGATGCTAAATGTAAATTCAGTTCTCCTTCTGTCCCTGACTGCACACACAATGTGCAGGAAGGAAAGCTGGGCACGACACCTACTGACAGACTCCAGCTTCTATTAACTCATGAATTGAGGGTCTGCAAGGATATTCTTGTAAAAGTCATCCACAAGTTTGCTTAGAGTGGGGACTTAAGGGCTTGCAACCTCTATAAAGAAAAAAGATCCAAGCTGGGAGGGAAAGAGACAGGTAACCTACCCAAGATTACAAAGCAGCTAACTGCTAATACTACGAATTGATTTCACATCTTTTTGAACTTTGCTCAATGTCCTATACCCATACAGGACATGCTGCCCCTGTGAATTTTTAAAAGAGAACACTCACAAGATGACAGAGGAAAGCAGATTAAATACAATTGTCGAGGACTTTCCTGAAAGCCTCTTAAGGCTTTCCACTTGTTTAGCAGACAGCACTTAGAAAGAACACAAAACATTCTCAATACTAAAGCATCTTACTTAGACATCTGTCTCAAAGCCTAAGTCTTCTTTAACACAAAATTACTTGTTCCTTAGTACAGTCCCTTTACCTACTTCTGCTTTATCCTTCACAATGCCTCCTCTGCTTTAGGTGCCATTATTCATTTCCCCTTCTCAAAATCCCAAACTGCAAAATTCTGCCAATGCCAACATAACTGCATTTCTCCAAATGGAAAGCAAGTCACCAGACATTAACACATGACCAAAACTTCCTCCAGTCTTTAGACACCATTACATAGAACCTGAATAGCAATAAAGAAGCAGCAACTTTTCCCCACACTACTTCTAAATGTTGTGACAGGCATGTCTCTAGGTTTCTGTAAGGCACTAAGGCTACAGTTATTTGGTACTGAGTGGAGATGGGATACAATTCTCCTCTTTAACAGAACATAAAACATCCTTGAGACAAAGATGTTTTTTAAACCTTTGTCCTATCCTTTCCCAAGAGTAAGTGAGCTTGGTTCTTCTTATACATCAAAGCTCAGATTACTAGACACTTGCTAAATTAATAATAAAGACAAGTTATTAGGAAAGGAATGTCACTTATTTCTTAAAAATCACCAATCATGAATTCCGAATTATAAAAATGACTGATGAAAAAGCCTGGCTTTCATTTACAAAGATGATATAGTTTAACCAGCTTACCCTTTCTTAGCTAGCCTTCCCTTACGAGATAATACTACTTAATCTGTGCTTTATTTGAAAACAAACTTCAGGTTTAGACACACATATGTTTCAGGTATGCTTGTTTTTATCCACACTGTCCAGTGTTGTACTTGATGCCGGAAGCTGAAATGCAGTGCAAACTGCAACTGAATACCCAAGAATAATTTCATATTACAAATCAGAATTATAATTCAAGTTTCCTCTACTACTCAAAAGAAAAGAATTACCACTTAAACATCAGGGATACCGCACAGAAAGCACTTTCCGAATACATACTGCAGCACGGGTTTCATTTTCATACATATTTGAAACATCATAAAGCCTTGTCAAAAAGGCAGAATAAGGAGCTCTGTCTTTTAATCAGCACTGAAATAATCCCTGTAAGCTTACCGAGCAAAATAGCCTTGTCGCCGTTCCTTCTTCTCCTCCTTGGTCTCCATTATTTACAGTCAAATGGGTAAGGTGAGCAGCCAGGCGTGATGCTCTTTTTCCCGTCAGCACCTCATATCCAGGCAGAGTCTCCTGTATGTAACAGTTAAAAACAGGAAGTTCATATATATCAACATGTCAACAACACCTACAAAACCCAACAGGTTGTGGAGATACAACTGACCCAGTGACAAAGCAAAGTAAAACTTTAACCAGTGTTTGCAGTGCAGTATCCATTTAGCATACAATGACACGAATGATTTAGTGTACAACAAGACAAACCAATAAATGCACTCAGGCCAGTTTCTCAGCAGTGGAAGAGACATTTTGCAATGCCCAAAGAGCAGTATCAAGTTTTAAAACTCTGGAAAGATTATGAAGTTTATAAATTTATTATCAAGTTTATGCTAAAAACATCTTCCAGGTCTCATGTGTTTCCTAGACAGGCAGATCAAGACAGGCTTTGGAAATAAATAGTACAAATAGAATAACCAGTAAGATACACAATGCTCACTTTGAATTAAATTTTTAAATTACTAAAAAAATTATCCGATTATGAGATATCTGAAAGCTTTAAAACAATATAGAGGAAAAAAGAGTGATCTACGTTCTGTACAAGGTTTGACTGTTGTGACCAATATACAAGTTCAAACAACCATACAGGGAGAAACAAGATGGACCTCTGGCTCTTCAGATGAAATGTAATCACCTTGAAAGAGGTATGACTAGGGAAGGTTATCTAGGTTATCTGAGAATTTTAAAAATAAATAATTTTTTTAAAAATTTAAGAATGAGAGCAGTAACACAGGTTTTTGACATGAAAATTACTTATTGGGAGAATCCTGTACCAAGGCACTTGGAAAACAGTTGAGAATTTCCAAACTGCTTTATAATTATTGTAATTAACAACATGCCAAATAAACTGCTGTCCAAAATCCCTGCCAAGATGTTTTATTATTTTCCCCTCCTCAGTAGACATTTAACCTACCCTGGTGGCTTGTGTACAAAATAAGTTAGCTTTAGAGATTTTTATCAGTATTTCAGAATAAACTCAAACCAGAAGTTGCTACTAAATATTTTAGACTAATGGGCAGTATAACAAAGAAATGGAAGCCACATAAATTATGATTCATAGCAAAAGAAGAAAAAATCCTCTGGGACTTAATCAGTTCCCATTATTTTCCCCTGCATTAAAAGATCACAAGCTACAAACTGCCAGATATCAACAAAAGAGATGATGCAGCAAAGACAGACTAATCTATTTGAAAAGCCCAAGAACAAATAATGCTAGAATCTGCTAGAAGTACTTGCCACAATTTTCTCTCCTTATTGATGGATCATTAGTCCACAGCATATGAAGCCCATTGCTTCAAAATGCACTTTTTCTAACTCATTAGTTTTAAACACATCCAGTGCATCAGAACAAATCAAGTTGCTCTCATTCTCACACAACAGGCAGTCTTACAGTAATGGGTACTCTTTAAATGGCAAATATCTGACATCTTTAGCTTTATGAAGAGAATGCTATTTTATCTCTGCAAGGTAACACACGATGCAGTCTTCAGGTGGACACAGAAACCTACATGACAGAAACATAACAGCAGCATCAGTACCAACTGGCCTGCTCAGATGTTCAGTCTGTACGAAGATACCACAGACCTCCTGAGAATTCTGATGCATCTCTATCTTCCCTCGAGGTAGGGTCTGAGATCTGCAGAGGATCAGAACTGGTGGCTTCATTACCATTGCCTTTAGAGTTACAGTAAGTCTTTCAAAGTGTCCAACTACAACCTCTACAGGAAATTACAAGGAGAGTTCAAAGAAAGAGGAACCACTTTTCCCCCTTCACCTGCTTTGCCTTCACTACACTGTGATATGGCACAAGGACACTGACAGGCCAGAGCTGAGTCTCATGCTGTCACCAAGGATTATCAAATAACCCCAAAGCATCAATACAGTATTAAACCCATGACCACAAGGACAGCAGGACTCATGGGAATGAGAGAGGAAACCCTCACCTCACTGAAACAAGATCAGCTGGGATGAACAGAGGCAAGAGAGATCTGTCCTCACTGCCTAATCCCCTGCAAGAGTCAGTCAGACATATTTCCATTCATTCTCCTCCTCTCCCATGATCTAACATTCCCAGCCAGGGAATGTATCCAAGGCATTCCCAAAAAAAAAAACAAGAGAGCACTACTATCCAGGGAGCCAGGAGGAGAAACCCCTGCCTGTCCACAGCTCTGTCAGGTGCAGTGCCAGAGCAGCCCCCCCTGCTTCAGCAAAAAGGGGCAGAAAAAGGAAGAGAGGAGGTTAAGCCTGGACCTAACCACAGACGCTGCAGGAGGTGCCAGCACCAAACCAGCGAGGCACTGCTCAGCCCCCCAAGCGTGAGGGTTCTCTTTGCTCTCATCAGTGATAAACAAAGCCAGCAATGCCAACATGGGTATGGAGCCTGTTCTTCTCACATCAAATTAACTCCCGAGTCCTTTCACGTGGTGAGGAGGAATAAATAAAGAATCTGAAAAAATTAAATAATTACAGTCATAACAGATGGGCATGCAGAAAATTGGAATGTTATCCACAGACCAGACACAGCAAAGCCATTCAGGCAATTTCTTTTCTTTCACTAATAAAAATATACAGTAATATAATATCCAGTCACCAATTAAAGTACATTTTCATAATGCCATAATTTAATGTCAGATCCCACTCTGTTGACCTACTTAGTTTACCTTCCTAGAAGAAACAATAGTGTTGTTCTAGAAAGGCATATTAAAGTCTGAAAATTATACTTTGAAAACATAGTACTAGAAATAGCAAACTGATTAGGGATGCTAAAGACCCCCAGAGTTTACTTGTGTTGTTGGGAATTTTGTACTAGTTGCCTTAAAGGGGAAAGAAAAGAGAAAACCTGACAGCTAGGAAGAACATAGCACAACTTGCAGTAATTGCTACAGAAAACTAGTATTTAATATTTCTGAGAGGCCCTTTCCAATTTTAGTTTTTTAAGCAGTAACAGCACAAAAGCCACATTTACTTTATAGGATGTCATTGAAAATTTAAAGTTACATCAAAAAAGGCAAACTTACTCCACACTTCTCCCCTATCTGTCCTCTGATATTTTACAAGGAAAAAAAAAAAATCCAAGGCATTCTTTATCACCTGCTTAAAATATTATTAATGTTATATGATTAAAATTAATCTTGGTTTCCTGGCAGTTCCTTTCTGGTACAGATGAATACTGAATCAGAAGACTATTGAAAATGTACATATTTGGGGGATATTTATATGCTGAGAAACAGACAACTTACTCATATATCATAAGTTCAGTTCAAACTCAAATGATGACAAAGCTGATTTTATATAAATTTCAGGCTCAGTTTAACCTTTTCTACACACTGAAACAGAAGCAGACTGAAAAGCTTGTATTACATGTCTACTACAGCAATGCTAATTCTTTAATTAGGCATTTTCAAGGTAAATCAAATACTGCATTTCAGTAAGGAGCTTGTTAACAATCTCCCACTCTCCAAATTTAGCCAGTGTCAGCACCTGATAATTATATAAAGAAAAGAAAAAAAAAAACATAAACACACCCAGTTCTTTCTTATTTTAGTCCTACAGCTCTGATATTTTAGTTTCCATTCACTCATTTCTGGATACTTGCTTTGTCTATCTAGTCTTGCTGCCAGGGAGTTCTGGGGATGTTGCTGAAAATTTGTGATTAGGATGGGAATGCTCCAACAAGGCCACAAAAAAAAAAAGTTATAGTCACAGGAACAGACTGAACTCCTGACCATGGATACCCACACCACTCCAACTGTTACCATGCTCTCAAGACCTCCAGAATCTGCTTCCAGGTCCTGCTGTCCTCCCTGCAACCTGGCAGCGCAGGACAGCAGCCTCCTGCACTAGTACATTCAAAGTAGCAGCAGAAGATTAAAAAAAGGCATCAGAAGATTAAAAATAAATTAGTGTGAGAATAGAGCATCCTCCCTTTAAAGACTTTGCTAAATTTATAAATTTTTTTAAATTATTTTTTCTCCCTTCCCTTCTCATGCACAAAGAAAAATGTACCTTGCTACTTGCAGTTTAAGTAGTTCACATTTTCATGAAACAAGAAAACATCCTGCCTGCTGTGCTCAGGGGTAAGCACCCAGAAATCCTGTCTGCTGGCTCTAAAGCATCAACAAGCAATCCTTCAGTTGTGGGCACTACTTTCCAAAACTGTGCACATGAACAACAGTACATCCAACAGCACAGCTATGCAGAAGCCAATGAAGCATCTGATTATTTTTAGAACATTCAGTGGACTTGATAGCTTTTCTCCGGCCATCTGTGCCCACTGCAAGTCCTGGAAAAACACACAGAGAAAAAAAAACCACTCAAGATCATGCAATTCTCTAGACATACATTTCATGATCCTATACAGTCAATATCATTCAACCTCTCGCAAAGTAGGAAAATTATGTAATCCCCTGCTTTGCAAATGGGGACCTGAACTGTAAGAATTACCTCCACATGCCCAGAGGAGAGTAGAAGAGCAATGCATGCAAGTATTCTCCCAGCAACTTTAATCCAGCCTCAATAACTAGCAGCAACAAGAACATGGGAGGAGATTACTTTTTGACAAGGAGATAGTGATACTTTTCTGTGAAATTTAAACTGACTAACTTTGGAAACCAATAGCGATTTTACCTGGCTCTGCAGGCATATTCATAAGAATCATAGCTCAGATCCACAAAAGAAAATAATTACTCCAACTCCTCTGAGGATCCAGGCTCACTCAACTCTTTCAGCAAAGAGCAAGTATGTAAAAAAAGCAAGTAATTGACTTTAGGAAAACCAAGTCAAGGGTAGTGTATTCCATATCTTAGCAGAAGCCTCATGCCAGAGCCAGTGGTAACAATCACACTGTGAGCAACAAGCAGGGAAGGTGAGAGGTCTACACACCAATTTTCCGGTTAAGAAGGCAGAGCAGATGAAGGCACAGGTCTCCCAGCGAGACAGCCAAGCAGACATGGCCACAGCAAGGATGCAACAGGAGAAGCCCACTGTGCTGAGGGAACAGGATGCTGCCCAGATGTACCACATAGCTCTCATCTGCTCTTTGGTACAGTGTCCCATACAACAGTAATTTTTTATTGTTGCTTCTCTATTAAACATTCTATATAGATATATTTTCTATCTCTGTCCCTGAGACTATAAACATGACATGTCTATTCACAGCACTGCACACTTCCTACATCACCGGCTGCAATAACAACATTCAAAACTGGTCACATTCCGACACAAAACATTTCTAATGACCTGGCTTAGGTCTGCAACTCTGCAACTGAGTATCTTCTTATTAATAAGGAGTCTTCAGGGTACATGTGCCTAGTCTGACCCCTAAAAGATGCAGCATGAGAGATGACAAGGGTTACATCAATAAGCCAGTACTAAGAGAAAAAAAAAAAAAAAAAGAATGTTTGTAGTACTTCAAGAGCAATATTAAAAATATCTCTCAAGTTGGAAGAGTAAGAAATTGTAGAACAAATCACAGATAGAAGGGAAGGAGTTTCAATGTATTAGAGTTGAAATTGAACCCTTGGGGATTGCTAGCTGTGCCTCTGATGAACCCAAAGCAGTTACCAGAGCACTGCACAAACAAATAAATAAGAACACAACCATCTTTAAACATAAGGCAACAGAAACAGTTCAGCGTGGAAGAGGAGATTTAATTTGCTACTGGTCAGTCATATAAATGCCTATTACTAAGCCTCACAAGCCAAAACACTAATAATGACTCTTGCATTCATTTCCACAGACCTCCCACTTTTTAAAAGCAGGAGAGTGAATGCATACTTGCACTTTATGAAAAATGCTAAACTTTGCAGCACTTCATTAATGCCTCATTGACTGGACTAACCAGGCTGAGTTCTATTGCTTTTAGGTTCTGCTAGTATATTTTACTTGGTGTAATAGAAAATACAAAAATTTCTGTATAAACACTAGAGAAATGCACAGCCAGCAAAGAGGAGAGTAAGCTACAATTTTTTTAGTCTTTTCTTTAGGGAGAATGACCTAGGAAAAAGTGAGACTGGTAGCTTCCAGAAAAGTACCTAGCACAAGGAAGTAAAACCCAGCACAGATTTAATACATCCAACAGAATGGACAAAAAATTGTTTATTCTAAAGCCATCTGAAATATGGAATTATTTAAAAACAATTATATAGTTATATTATAGCTATGACGCATGCTGTACCATTAATTCTAACATTAATAAGCTCTATAAAGAAGTTCCAGTCCATTACACATAACTGGAGGGCACTAAACTAACCCAGGAGAGCTACTCCACCTGAGGTTCACTCAACCCTTGCTCAGGTGAATAACTCTTCTTTATGCCTTTCATCTTTGAAGTATTACACCTGCCATGTTTCATGTTTCGTGCAACAAGCATGCACTCTTAAAATTTAAGAAAAAAAGTAAAAAAAAATTTACAGACGGTAAAATAAGTGTATAACCAACCAGAAGCAATTTGTAGATTTCTTGTTCATATTAAACACAGAACAATCACAATTTCTGTGTCTCCAAACAGACAGAAACAAAGATTCAATGTGGTTATTTGCATGCCGCGTGTGGGCTCTCAAGGACACTGAAGATAAGATCTGGAGATAAGACAGGCAAAGAAAACAAACACCCTGGCTCTTGAGGAACAGCATGTTTAGGAGGCTATTATCTCCCCCACCGCAGTGTAGTAAACTAAAAGTTCAAGCATTTTCATTCCCTACTCATGAAACAAGAACAGGCTAAGCTTAGCTCACATTCAGTGCCCCTAATGGATTTCCAACAGTCTGTCCACATGAACAAAGTTCAAATAAAATAAATGACAATCAATGTAGCAGAAACATTTCTGATTCAAAAACGGAACGATAACACAACTTGATTCAGCTCCAAAGAACTCTCCAGACAAATTATTCCTGCCTTACTCGGGAAGAGGCTTTAACCCACTAACTCAGGCTGTCATGTTTCACACAGAGTAAGAGGAAGCAAATGTGCTACCAGAAATTCCGCATCACCAGTCAGGTTGTCACGAGACAAAACCATCGAGATTTAATCTTCCCTCATTGGCAGCTGAAAATCACCAGATGCATTTTCCATAGAGAACAATGCATTTTACTGTTTATCTCAGCTTCAGCTGCTAGACAAAAACTGGTTACAAAACACAGCATAAACTATTAACAGGCAGAGTGCTATGCTATTCCAAATGTAAAAGTGCAGTGATGTTGGAAATCAGGCCACCTGGGAAGATTTTCATTTTTAGGTCAACAAGAACATTGGTGCAGATGTTTTAAAATAATGAATACCTTCATCTTACTGTATCTCCTGTCTCAACCTACCCCAATTCAATTAAGCATGAAGTCCATGCCCTCTGATGCCACAACTTTCAGCACTCTCATTTTACAGGTATATACAGTGTTGCCCTCTACAATCACCAGAAAGAAAGATGTGGGGAGGTGGCAGTCAGCCTCTTCTCCCAGGCAACTAGTAATAGGACACAAGGAAAGGACTTAAACCGTGCCAGAGGAGGTTCAGAGTAGGTATTAAAAAACACTTCTTTGCTAGAATAGTGGTTAAGGATTGGATTGTACTCCTCAAGGAAGTGCTGGAGTCACCATCCCTGAAAGTGTTCAAAAATGAGCAGATATAGCATTTTACAATATGGATTGGGTTGAAGATTGAATTTGCTGATCTTAGAGGTCTTTTCCAACCTTAATGACTCTGTGACTATAGGAAGGATGAAGGATGAAGTTCACCATACCCAGAGTAGGTAAGATGGGTATCACTGTTCCTTCACCTCTGCCTTGGAGCATGTAGGCATACACACAAAAGACTTTCCTTATGCTCCCCAGCACTCAACTAAAACAAGTACTTGCAGTTTTCTAAAACACAGAAAACTGATGAACACTTAACATATCAACTAGCATTTAGACAATTCCCTTAGCACTAGCCTGCCATTTTTTCAGTCAACACTATCATGTTCCTTGTTCGTAACAACCAGTTTCATGATCTGTTTAGTATTTCAAAGAAACCCCTGCACATCTGTTTTGATCAGATCAAGAAAGCTACATCAAGCAATCACATCACATCACACCCAGACCCAATGAATTACAGGTTCTCTACCAGGCTTTTAAGGGCCACGATCAAGTCCTCCTTGGATTCCTCTCTTGCCATACTCAGAATGCTGCTAAAGGCCACTGGATCCACAGTGTCACATATTGCAGGCCTGGCCACACTCCAGAGTTGCTTACACAGGCCACAAAATGGCATTTACACTGGCAAAAGAGCAGCACCACAGCAGACAGATGAACAGCAAATAACCCTTTTGTGATCAAGGGGACCCTGACCAGTCAAAGTGCCAAGCCAAAGAACTTGGGCTTTCCTTTGTCTCAGGCTGCTAGAATGGAGCAAGCAGCTGTCAGTTTCAAGTATTATTGCCCTTTGCCTTTCTCCCTTTTGTGCACTTGAGCTGCTTGATAACACTCCTCCACCCAAAATTATCACACCAATGACTCGCAGCAGAAGCAGCAGAAGTGGCTCTGTATCTGTTTCAGTTTATATCCCACCACGCCAGCTCACACCCCCTTCCAGCTGGCTTTGCTGCGCATGGCTGAATTACAAGCACACCCTCCCATCAGACAGACCTGTGGCAGAAAACTCGGGCACAAAACCATCAGTGCGACTCCCTGAGCAGCAACTTTATTCTGTGGATCTTAGCAAGCACACATACGGAAAATGAGTGCCAGCATTCATGGGATGACAAACAGACTACAAAAGACAAACACATGACCTCAGCTTCACAGCAAACTTGCTCTCTTCTCAGCTCTTTTCTCACCAACACAAGAAAGGCATTTATATGAAATGTAAATAAAGCTGAGGAAGAGCAGAAAGAAACTGGTTGTTTGAAGACTAAAATCACAAATATGTGGTTTGATGCTTGGCACAAATATCTATATTGTCAACCACAGGTACCATAAATCACCTTCTGTTTACAATCATTAAATAGTTTAGGTCTCAAAGGTTTATATTACATATTCCCACTGTACTCAGTGAGACTTGATTAACATGTTCTTAATGCTTTACAGGACAAGACCAGGCAAAAAGAAACCCACGATGAACAAATCTGTCAGTCTAACAGAAAGTACTAGAAATGATCCATTCTTTACATCAAGAACACTTCCAGCAATATACATAATCATGCTGCAAAAATTACTGGAAACTTCTCTTTTAAAAGTACCCCCTCATTTTAGGTGTTTAGAAAAAGAACCTCAAATCAACAGAACTTCAAAGCAGCCCAGAGACACTACACTGTAAAATATAAACATTAAAACACTTCATTACTTCAAAAAAACCGACTAGACACAACAACTACTCAATGGTAAAACTGTAATTTTTAAGTTTCAGCTCAACACCTCTTTTTACAATTGACCCCGATTCACCCAAATTCTGGGTCATTGCCTCTTCCCTATCATCTACCTCCCACCTGACAAGTAAATAAGCTGAGGAGTGGGGGCAGAAAGGAGTCCAGCACTAATGGCATGCAAATGTTTTCCTATCTGAAACACTGTTAAGAGAACCAAAATGCCAGGTTTCCATAGCAACCTGAACTGTGTCACACGCTTACACTGTACATGAAGTAATACTGAACAGTTTAATTGTAACACAAAATCCTGTACATTTATAATGTACAATATTAACTCTGGAAACCTTCACTATTCACTTTTCAATTGCTTAACCTGCAAAATTTATTGCAGTCTGTTGAGTGTGACCTTGTATTACACCTGTGCAGCTTCATGGGTGCTCCAATGCTGGCAGTGTAAGGTGCATCAAAATTACAATGTTTAACAAGAAATCAAACTCTCTTCACACTGCATAGACTGAATCCTGTTTTTAAAAGCAGCAACGTTTCTAATTACTTCTTTCTTCCTTGCAAAATCCCTTTAGACACTGTGTAACAGAAGATTATTTAGTTGTCTTGCCCTTCAGAAACATCCTGAAAACCTCTATTATCTTACCTGTTTTCCTTCCTCCACCTCCAGATTCCTGTAAACACTACACACAGTTGCTGACCTTGTACCGAGTCACCTTGCTCTATATGTCATGCAGAAACTCCCCTCTCAAATGGAATTCCCCTTTCTATACACCAAAGCAGAGTCACATTTACCTACTAATTAGACAGCAACTCTTTGAAGAGCTGCCTGCTTCTTCAGAAGTAGAAACAGAAAAGGTTTTTATGTTTTTCTGTGTTCTAACCCTTTGTGCACAGCTAACTCCTCAAAAATATTCAGGTACGTAAAGTTAGCTATGCCTATGTATATAGAAAAGATAAAACAATATTATGATTCATGCAAAACTGTTATATCCCATCCTTCCTTCAGCACATCTAATTGGGCTTTTACTTGCTCAACTCTGCATGCGTTCAATCAGTGAGACAGTTCAGGGGTTAACTAAACAGCATACAAGTTAAAAATACACCTGAATTAAGCTTGAGTACTGTTGCATAAAAACCAGATGTGTAGAAGTTTTCTGGTGAAGCAGTAGCAGTATACATTTTACTTTCAGATTACTCAAGTGTTTTAAACATTACTATAGAACTGAGGTTCTTATTGAACAAAACAGGGTAATCTTCAAACTAAAATCCAAACACCTTACACTGATAGTATCTCAAGTAACTCAGCATTCTGAACCTAGATATTTCCTTTTCCTGTGGGAGGGAAAACCAAACACCCCAAAGTCAGAAAAATTACAGCTTCAATTCCTTCAGTGTGTTGCATTTTCACAAAAGTCATCCAACCAGGTGCCACAACAGAGACTCTGAGCTCTCTACTCCTGTACCAAGTGCATTCAGAGGGACTACTCACACCGATTATGTTTGCCTAAGCACACGTGAGTTAAGTGGAGCCCAAAGATGAAAGCCGCTAAATAGGTTATACCTGACATAACTGCCAGCGTTCCAAACAAAACTTTGTATTCTCCTGTTTACAGCTACATCAGTGTAATTGCATGCCCCTTCTCAAGTTGAAGCCAGCCAAAGCAGTTAATGCATCAACAAGTTTTGGATTTGGCCTTGCTTTTTTTCCATGTTAAAGCACCTATTTTTGAGGGGCCGTAGTCCTTCCATTTTTGGTCTTAAAACTTAAAATTTGTTTTTGAAAATCTGTGAAAACTGAGTAGAGACCTACACTTCAAGAAAAAATACAAAAAGCAGTTTGCACCTACCCCATCAGGATGCATAAGTGATTTGTAGTTAAAAAGGACTGACTCATTATCTGTGAAAAGGATATTACCTCAGAGATAGATTAATAGAATCAAGGATCATTTAGGCTGAAAAAGATCTTTAAGGCCATCAAGTTTAACCATAAACCTACTCATGTTCTTGCCAATAATTTGACAGGACCCAGGATTAGAACTCATACATCCAATCCCAAACATATGGCTGGGCTGACCTCATGAACAGGTCTAGCTAGCTTCCACAGGTCAAAATTGCTTTTCTGAGATATCTGCATGCTGGACTTAAGGAAGTAAAAAGAAGGAGCAAAAACTAAGTGAAAAGAAGCACAAAAAGAAATATGTTTCAAGGCCAGATGAAGCAAATTCCAATTTATAACACAGGATTCTGTCATCCTAGAGCCTTTCAGTGAGAAAATCATTCACAGGTCTTTCATCACAGAATTCACAAAAAACAGTACATGGCACGAAGAAGAAATCAAAACTTATACAACAGATATAAAACACAGTACTGTAAAACATTTCATTTTAATTGCAATATAATGCTGACAGCAAAGTAGTTAAGATTTAAAAACGGTACTCAGTACTGAATGGGAAGGTCTGTTTCTAGTGGCATCCATGAAAGTCTGATTCTTTACAAAGCTTCTAGATTTAAAAAATAAAAACAACCAAAGCAAACAAATAAATGGAAAAAACCCAAAACAACAAAAACGCCCACAATCAGAGAAGAGGTTTTTGAAGGACTGTTACCATTTACTAAGGGATCACAGATTTTCCCTAGAAATGCATTTGGTAACTTTAAGCCTTTACATCCCAAACTCTACACTGGTTGACAACAAAATGAACTCAAGACAGTTGCCAAGAAATACAAGCCTCCTCAGAAACACCTTAAAAATCAGGTTTGGTGCTGCAAGTGACTCCTTCAGCCGCACCACCTTTCTTTTGCAAACCTCCTTGGCTTTCCACTTGCTTTTGCACACACTACCCAAAGCACCCTTCAATCATGGCTCACTCCTAATGGAGCAAGGACCCATTCTGCAAGGAGCAGCACCACTCTGCTCTGCCAGGTCTGAATCTACATCTCCTTCCCTGGAAAAAACCAAGAAATGAACACAACCTGCCTTGCTCTTCTCAAAAACTTAACTAGAATTGTGTTCATAGTTGAGCAGAAGGGTTAGGAACTGCTCTCCTGGATGCAGTGTTATCCCACAGCTCACCACCCATGGAGGCCAGGAGAATTCTCCAACACATGCCAGTGCATAAAGTCTGGCTCATTCCTAGGCCTCACGTTCCTGTATGCTCTTTCCAACCTCCCTGTAGAAGATCCATTGTTTCTTGGTTTTGCTGCACCATTTTGGTTTCAAGATCAGTCTCTAGTCCACTACATCTAAAACCTGCCTATTATCTGCCAGGCTCAGCTTGGGTCTGGGAACCACCACAGCGGGGCTTAGAAAAGGACACAACTAGTTGACAAAACACTGAAACTTCTCATGCAATAGGCTCAGGTGCACAATGTCAACAGTGCAGGAGAAAATAAAACTAATCTTCATCTCCTTTATCTCTTCTCATGACAACCAGTGTGTTACTTGTACTAACAGAAATGATGCACTACAAACAGAATCCAATTTTCAAAACAAACAACCCACTTAAAAATTTGTCCACTGAGGGATCAGTTAGCAACAGAGACCCTATTAAAGGAATTCCTTTCTAAGGAATCTAGAATTCCTGACAGAAGGAAAAAAATGGATGTTTGATATGGTGTGATGTGAGCAACCACATCAGCACAAGGCCAACAAAGGAGCTTCTTGGGCTTCCTTTCCATCCTGTAAGTATGGCTGCAGCAGGACACAAATGCAGGTGTCACAGGAAGATTGTGCCTAGCCTCTGCACACTGATGTGATGCTACCCTCTATTCACCCCTAACTAAAAGGCACACCTAACCAGCACCATACACTCAAAAATCCCCAATACCACAGAGCAAAACTAAAAATCAAATGACCTGTAAATCAAATGACATTTCTTCAGTGGATACCAAACCACAAGGACTGGAGAACAACACATGGCACCGGCAGAAAGCCACCCTTGTCACTCCTTTGTGCCTCTCAGCTTGTTTCCTAACAGGCCTGACATGACCCAGGCTGCTTGTGACTTGACCGCACATATTGGGTGGCAAGAGGACATTCATGTTCATCAGCTGTTAATCATTTGGGCCAGATCTGCACAGGCGACTGGCTCACAGCAGGCAAAGTCAATCTGTCACCACATACCTGGCCACATTTCAGCACAGGGGTTCTGTAACAAAGGGAAAGT
The DNA here is from genome assembly GCA_013396955.1 of Regulus satrapa. Lineage (NCBI taxonomy): Eukaryota > Metazoa > Chordata > Aves > Passeriformes > Regulidae > Regulus > Regulus satrapa. The sequence goes on from VWZN01000236.1 coordinate 261,708, forward strand.
TTCATCTCCTCAGTTCTTCGCCTACTGTCGCTTACAGCACACAGCGACCAGACGATTCCTGCATTCCAGTTCAGAAGTTTTTGGAGCTGGGACAGAAGGTGCAGACCAGATTTTATGTAATGGATTACCACAGTTCCAACCTTTAGGAGTCTTCAGCAGCTTCACTACAAAAGGCTTGATCAGCAACCAGGATGGAAAAAGGGAGTACAAAGTACAAGCGCTGCTTATGTAAGAGGAGAATTTCTTTTTAATACAAATTCTAAATATCATGCAAAAAATATTCATGTGTAAAATTATATATTTCAATGCTTCCCTGAATTATATGAACCTTTGTGAGAAAGTATGAAGGAAGAACTCAAGACACTCTCCGGCTTACAAAGTTTTGCTGAGTTTGCTGCAGCTACCAAAATCTGCATACACATTAAACCCAGCTTTATCACAAGTACCCAGGTCTTTGGCACCAGCGCAGCTGCTTAAAAAGCATTCTAAAAATTATACTTATGAAGTTGAGAATAAAATAAAGCCCTTGCCACCAGATTGGGGCACTACTTAACCATGAGACGGTTAACTACAGCAAAAGCTACTGACACAGCACAGAAGCAGTGCCAGGCCACTGACAACAGCAAGTTATTCCACACAGCATCTCCTCCAAAGTAACAACCTAGGCAGACCCAAGGATTTTCTGCTATCACAGCATCACCTGATCTGGCAGAAAGCCATCCACACCTCTTCCCCTCTGAATCAAGGTGGCAGTGATGCTGTGTGAATATTCATACTTCTGTTCTATCCGCTATATTACCTCAGAATACCTAAAAAGAAAACAAACTAGAAAATAAACAGATGGCATGTGGGGCAGAAAGCAGAAAAAAAAATCGACTGGAGTAACAGCAGAGAGAGAGAGCACTGCTAGAAAAAGGTTAAATTTACTTTAAAAAAAATCAGACAGGGACTACATTACCTTTTCTTAAGATAAGGCTGAGTTCAAGGAAGGAATAGCTCTCACTGTGAACTTCTCTAAAACAAAGCTGTGATTTCCTGTATCTGGTGCACTGGAGCCAATCCTTGCCTGCAGTGTCTTAAATTTTAAGGAAATGGCACTCAGATTTCCGTTCAAAACACTTTGAGAAGATCCCAAAATCAGTCACTAATGGGTAAGAGTACAGTAATAAAATTTCTTTTCTAGAAAAAATACTAGCAAAAAGCTTTTAAATCCTAACGTGAACACAAAATGAAACATAAACAATATTATTTTGACATTGTAACCAAAAGATAAACACATATCTTGCCTGTATAAACAGGTATAATCTCTCTGCTAAACTTGCATGGTTTCTGTTCACACCAGTTTGGTATTACAATTACTTAAACATGGGTACTAATACAACACACATTTCAAGAAGGATGTTGAAAAAACCTCCTGCAAAACACACAGAGTAGCCAAAAGAAAAGCAACAACGGAAGAAATAGCACCTCGGTGGGATCTGCATACAGCATATCAGAGAGAAGGCCAAATGCTTAATTACAGCTCAGGAGTACTACAGGGCACAAAATAAGTGAGCAGGGAACAGCCTCTGTGAGCTTTGACAGAGCCATTAGACCACACAGCACCAGGAATCCGAGGCATGCAACTGAAAGCACAGTTCACCTCTTATGATAAATAACAATCAGAAAGGCTTACCAAGATTATGATGACTACTCTACACATTAAAAATTTCATAATTGAAAAAGGCTAATCCAGAAGTCTTCCTAAAGGATGAATTGCAGTTCCATAACAAGTCATTAATTCTCAAGTAAGTATAGGGAGGTCAGGAGGACGCTGTATGGCACTGAGCTGAAATATTGGTACTCCTTTTCCCATGCAAGGCTGCAGAGTGCTGCCCACCCCAAAACTGAACAAACAGCTCCCAACATACAGCTTCCAGCACCAGCACAGCCACTCACACCACTCAATTTTGACCAGGAACACAGAGATAGAGTTTTTCACCTGCAATAGAAGGATTTGCAAAGAAAAGCACAAAGAAAAATACTCCTTTGTATATGTTTAATATATCAATCTGAAACATTTTGTTTGGGGAGCGAAATATAATTCCTCTAACCTGCTGTGAATTTTGTCACTAACTTATTGTTTCATAAATCTGGCCAGAGAAAATTGACAAGGGAACAAGACTTTTAAAAGGGAAAAAAATAAAAAGGAGAAGGAAAAAAGAACTGAAGACTTGTTTCTCCTACTCTGCTTTCCTTCCGAGTCAAAGGAGGTCACTTGAGTGAGCGCTCTTAATGCTGACTTCACTCATCAAATGTAGCTTTACATTTCCTCTTTTTGGGAAAGCAGTCTTAACCCCCAGGACAAACTCTCAGCAGAAGTGGCAGCAACATGACTTGGACATTTTCTTCCATGACGGTGCAGATCGCTCACAAAGAGGGAGTGAGAAGCCATCAACTTTGTGGCAGGCAGCCACCCCCACCATCAATAACTCCACCAGCGGGTGGATATCTCACTAAAACAAAAGCTACGCCTATAAAGCCTTTGACTTTTTTGCCTTATTGATTACGATGAAGAAGAGGTTTGTCAGTAAGCGGCTTTTTGGGTGATAACACTGAATTTCTTCTGCCAGATGAGCCGAGGATCACGACTGATCCTGATCCCTGCTGCTGAACTGGGCACACTCTGAGACACAGAGGGCACAAGCCAGGTGCTGGACAGAGAGCTTCACCATTTTTCTCAGCATCAGTTATGTTCCAGCTTTCCCTTCACGCCTACTGGACAATAAAGGGAAATTGAGTCCCTTTGTCCTTCATTTCCATAATTACTGTTTGTGAGCAGCTCCAGCTGCCTAGAACAGCAATTTCTTGTGTCAGATCTCACTGCAGAAGCTCACACTCTGTTCTCACCTTTGAAACACCCACCCAAAGGGGTGACTGCAGAGACTGACTCTGACTGCAGTAACCAGCTGCAGGATTCCCACAATTCTTTTAATTACCCTTCTGAAGGCATGTTATCCTCCAATGCAAATCACTCCCAAGTGAATTCTCTTCTGTTTGAGTGGAGTGGCTTATTCCTTAACACTTAAAGAGACTTGCAAGCTTTCCCTTGAAGTCAGGACCACAAGGTAGCCAAATACCTACTAGAGCCAGCCTCCAATCTATTTGAACCTTCTCTTTCAAAATCAGGGTACACAAAGCAACAAAGCCATATTCCTAGTAAGACAAGGACTGCTCCAATCAATTCTAACTCACTTCATCTCCAAAGGGACTCACTTATCATTTCAGCAGCAGATGTGACACATCCAAATGGGAGTGTGGCTACTGCTGCAGTGAGAACAGGGCACTGGACAAAGCCAAGGAATTAAACTCAGAGACTGCCTCATAATCAACTTGGACCAATCAGGTATTCCAGAAGGGCCTCTTTTCCATAACATAATATGCAACAAGAAAAAAAATACCAAAAAAAAAGACACAGAATTTCCCTCCAAGGCCAAGATTTTGATCCACTGCTCTAAGGAAAAAAAAAATCTACTTTGATACAACTCTTCAAAGGGTCAACACTACTTGACTATTAAGGTCCTTAAAATATTTTGTGTATATTTATGGGCCTGTTCCAAGTAAAAGGACAAAAGAGAAGGCTCTCTAAAATGCACTGCTATTACATATTTGTTATCATTTAAAGATATATATTCTTGTAGAATTCCTGTAAAATCAATTTTCATTCAGAAAGTATATATTCATGCATACTTATATTCTTGGCACTTTCTATTGCCTACTCCATTAATTTTCTGAAAGTCTGTGTGTACACCTAAGCGTCAGATGGAACAATATCAGGAAATTATTATTTCCATACCGTGTAAACACTGGCTGATACAATATGCTGGCAGAGTTCATCAACACACATTTTAAGTATCACACAAACACAGGCCCTTTAGACTGGGTCACAGCATTTGAAGCAAACCATAATCGATTAATGGGCAGCTACCCATCTTAAAAGTCCACCACTGTGCATTAATACAAGAAATGTATGACTACCTAACGGGAGACCAATAATTGTAGCATGTAAAGTAAACACATGCTAAAAGCCTGTTACTGAGTCGAAGTGTTCATCATCTCATTTCATCACCTAGGGGATGAACAGCTACTGCATCCTTTAGCACCACGATACCGCACACACATCACCCAAGATACGAGCATGCCACTCCACCCGTAAAACAACTCGGAAGCAGCGTATGATGAAGGACAGAGAGGAAAGTCCATTGCACTGATTAAAGAGACCAAAATCAATTACTGAAACACCTTTGGAACCTGCCAGCACTTCGCAGTCACGACAAACTAAGGCCATATAAATTAATATATATAGAGAGAGAGAGCCTGGAACATTCCAGTAATTCATCCGAGACCCTGAGAGGGAGGAAATAAATTAGGCTCGAAGCCGCGAAAGCCATCTCGGCCGCAGGGCTGGGCTAGCGGCAGCGGCGGAGCACACCCCGGGCGGCCCGGAGCAGCGGCCGGGGCGGGCGGGCAGGTCCCGGCGGGCAGGTCC
>VWZN01000236.1:272455-295226 GCA_013396955.1 Regulus satrapa
CCTGCAGCCGTGACAGCGACACCCCGTACGGAGACGATGGTGTCACGACCGGCCCGTAAAAGGCAACACGAAATGAGGGAAAACCGCCGCGCGAAGCCCACGCCTGCTGGGGGCGGCGGGAAGAGCGCTGGCGGAGGAAGAGAGGGAGACCAGACCCGGCGCCGCTCGCCGTCGCCCTCCTCCGAGGCCCCCGCCCCTGCCGCGGCCGCGCAGCTCTTGCCTGTGGCGCTGTGGGAGCCACCCCCGCTCCCGCTGCGGCACCGCCGGGCTGGCCGCTGCTTTCCGCCCGAGGATCCGTCCCGCCCGGTCTCCCGCCACCATCCCGCCTCCCGCCCCCGGCGAGGGCCCTTCAGCAGCCTCGCCTGGGCGGCCACCTCTCCTCCCCACCCCGCCGCCGCTATTCTCTGCCGTGGGGTGGAATAGAACGTCCACACGTAACTGCTTCCAGGGTTTGGTATTGCCTGGAAAGTGGGAGACAAGGAGTAAGCAGCGGCACGAAGCGGTTGAGAAAGGGAGGGAGATTATGCTGTCGTTGGCTCTTCAGAAAATAGTGATACTGCACTTGCAAGGATCCCTGGTGGTCTAGTGGTTAGGATTCGGCGCTCTCACCGCCGCGGCCCGGGTTCGATTCCCGGTCAGGGAAGACTTACTTTTTCCTCCTTTTCATTTCTGTTTTGTTTTGGATTCTCTCCGGCCCTCTCCTTTTGCTCTTACAATTCAGCTGCTGTGCGAGCCCGAGGCGCGGGAGTTGCAGGACGCTCCTGAGAGGTTGGAGCAATCGTGCAGGAAGGCAGTGCAAAAAGTCACAGCGCCCTGTCAGGCAGGGGAAACCTGGCCAGGGGTAGCATCTTTTGATCACAACACCACCTGTAGGCCTGCCAAGAGGGCCATATGCAGGGAGAATTTTTTATTTTTTTTCTTGTGTGTGTGTGTGTGTGTGTGTGTGTGTGTCTGCGGTAACAACTTAGGGTGTTCCAGCACCTTCTCCCCCTCAGGTGAATGGTCACTCAGTGCTATCATGAATCTTTGAACCGTGGCAGCAGGGACCCCAGTAGGGGCTGGAGCATCTCTCTTATGAGGAAAGGATGAGGAAACTGAGCCCATTCGACCTTGAACGAGGCGGCTGAGAGGGGGCCTCATCAAAGTCTGCAAGTACCTCAAGTGAGGTGCCAAGAGGATAGAGCGATGCTCTCCTTGGTGGTGCCTGATGCAAAAGCACCACTGGAAATAATGGCTTTGGCTGCCTTTCCCAGCACATGCCAGAGCCTAGGCTGTCCTCCACTGCAGATAGGAGTGCCTCATGGGGAAGGTCCTCCACTCTATTTTTTTATGACAAAGAAGCTTCAAGGAGGTGCAAAGGGAAGGGATCACCTTTGCTCCAAGGCAGAAAGCAAACAGTCAAAAGGGCTGTTGTCACCCTTTCAATCTAAAGAAAAGGTGCCACCAAATTATAGTTAAACACCAGGTCCACAGGTTGTCATCCAAGGAATTACTGCATTCCTATGGCTGGAAGTTCTGAAAAGTGGGCTGGACAAGTTATCAAGTCTCTCAGACTGGGCAAGAAGAATGGTTCAGTGGATCTCCTAAGATCCTGAAAGTCACAATTATATGATTTCATCCTATACTTTCCCCAATAATTAACAGTTAACCTGTTAATTAGAACTGTGTAGGGGTCTGGGATTCTTCTCTCCCTCTTTGATCTCAGTGAAATGCCTCACCAAGATGGTGGAAGAATTTGCTGCTTTCTATGTCAGAAAATTATGGACAATTTTAGAAGCAATTAAAATGAATTTCAAGTGTTGACTACTTTCCCAGAAAAGACATATACATGTTTTACAGAATAGGAACAAAAGCATTTCCTTTTGCTGTAACTCATTTTGTAGTAGGACATTTGCACACTCTTAGCACTGTAAGTCCAGCTTTAGAGTCATCTGGAGAAAAATAGGCTCATGTAAGATTTTAGAAACATGTAAAAAAACCCCCCAGAATAGCTCTTGCACACAAAGAAAGAGTAGTTTCCAATATTTTGTTAGGAATTATGCATAATCTCTGAATAAGCTATTTAATGGCCTTCCAAATCCCTTTTCAGTCCAATGCCAGACTTGAAACTTGCCCTTGCACAGACAGAAAATATCCACCCAGCAAGGAGTAGGCACCAGTCCTCTTGGCTGGTGTCCTTACATTTCAGGTCCCACTGTGATTAAAGGTGTCCTGGTCTGGGATGAAAAGAGCCCAGATCAATGTTCACCTTGAGCATGTGTTGAAGAGTGTTACAGCAGTTTCTGATTCTTTGTTCCTGGACCTTAGTGATGGAGAGAAGGATGTGATGGCGGGAAGACACTGGGTACTAGTTTTTAAATAGTAGAAGAACCATCCTTCCTAAAGCTTTTGTAGGGTTTTTTTGTTTTACATAAAAGGAAACTCATGATGTTGTCATGCTGAAGTCCCAGAAAAGGTGGGCTATTTTACAGAGGACTGGCGGTGCAATCAAAAGCACATCACAAAAGTGATCTGGCTAGAGCAGAGGTATTTAAAACAAAAACAAGATTATTAATAACACATTTTCAAAATGTATAAGAATTCACCTCTCACTGTGATAGATTTTGAGATACTGGCTCACAAGTATTTTTACTTTAATTTCTGTTCTTCCTTAAAAGTGTGACCAAGTGTTTTCCATGTCACAGCAAAGATTTATGGGAATGAACCACAGAAGTAATAAGAATGATAAGGAAGACAATACCTTAACTGTAGATGAACTTAAACCAGGAGGTGAGTCAACTTTTCTTTCTTGCTACCTCCTTTAAGTAATACCCCTGCATTAGTTCCACTTTGTAATTTTTTTCCAATCTTATATGAAGCATCTTGACTGTGAGTGAACATAAATTTTTGCATGACTTTTACAACTAGCAATTCTTTGGAAAATGAAAGTTCCCCCTTTTTTTTTTTTTTTTTTTTTTCAGGCATATTTTCTTCCTGCCCTCATATTTCACTTCTGTCTGAAGGGCATAGAGTCATGCAGTCGTTAGATTTATTCTGTTTCCAGGACATTCTCTTGGCCACTTATGGCTATTTTATTTGTTTTCTGGTGGTCATAAGCAAGTGCAACTCCGTGGTATCCTCCACAAGGCAACGAGCCTTTGCCTATCGATATAAATATTGTTGGAACACGCCACGAGGTGGCATCCCGGTCCTGTGTCTGCCGCCAGCCGCCCGCGGTTCCCAGAGCAGCCCCTCCTCTCTTGAGGTTTCAGCCTCAATTCCCTAAGTTAACGTTGAGCCCGTTTCATTCCAATGAGCTGCAGAGAAACGAAGGATTTGTATTTGCTGATAAAGCCATTTAATTTACAAACGAAGCTTTAATTAAGGCAAATCACTGCAGAGTTTCTGAGTTGGATGCTGTATACGGAAACTTTACAAGCTGTATTTAAAGTCTTAATATAACATTTAAAAAAAAAAAAAAGAAAGAAAAAGAAAAGTCATAAAGTATTATCAGGAGTGTGACTCGGACTCTATCACCTCATCCTGTTTGAGGCATTAATACAATGATGACACAACCAGAGTGACAAATAACCTTGTGTCCCTGAAAATGTTCATCCCACAGCCACTCTGTTAGTGGTCAGCAGCACCTCTGCTTTTCACCTGTAGGTTTAGAACAGAAGGTCACGCAGAAAGTTTGTGCCAAGGTGAAGAAGGGAACCACAATTTCTGCATCCCAGGATACCGGGGCATCAGCTGCCCAAGGACACATGATAAGGTCTGGTTTCATTCCCTTCAGTTCTGCATGGATTCACAAGGCTGGTGAGCTATGGGAGCAGTCTGTGCTATGACATTAGTGCTGTCTCCATGGCAGTCAAAGGACACAAACAAGGCAAAGTGTTTATTAAACTGGTGGGGTGGAAGGAAAAACAAACTCAAAAGATGCTTTCAGGCACACAATTCTTTTTCAAGGCTTTTTTGCCTGTCCTATTATCATTCCAAATAATCTTTCTATATAGTATTGATGTCTTAAAACATAACTGCAAATCTCTTCCTGAGCTACAAATTCACTGTGAAACACCTTCTGGACAATAAGATAACAAAATATGATAACCTCACTACATATGCTCCTAGGATTCTTCCTTGAGAACTACAGTTGGAAAATTTACTCTGAACTGTGTTTTAAGAGAAATATTTTATGCAAGCCAAGGCAGTTTATTTAAGGTAATGTTATTGAAAGTCCAATACAGATTTAATTACCACTCACAGATCTAGATAATACTGTCCAAGGCCATTTTCCAGCAAGTCCTTTTACAGGAGCAGTTGCCATGTGCTATTAAGAAGAACTCTGATCATGAAATTATGAAAGCTCTGATCCTTTTAAAAGCCTGAACTTTTTCTCTTGCATGCTGCAAATCTGCTTTCTAGATCCTTTTTATACTGCCTTGTGGCTACAGTCAATCATTACCTTCTGCCTTTCCATGCTTTGTTTCCCTTGTGCTCTTTTGAATAATCACACTTTAGTAAACTATACTGACAACATTATTATGCTGTGCCTAATTTTTGTTTTGCTAGCAGGAAAACAGAGCTGGGAGGTGCCAGTTTCCCCCAAAGCAGGAAAATAATAACAGACTATAAATTGGTATTACAACACATGCTCTGTCTGGTGGTGCTGTCTGCTGCATGTAGCAGGGAAAAGCAGCAGCCCAGACAAGGACAAGGCAGCTGGGCTGATGGAGGGTGACCACAGCAGGGTGCCTTCATGACTGTCCACCCAAACCATCCCTGCATCCTTCGCAAGGGAGCTTTTCACAGAAATTACTCTGTAATTTCTCTGTATTCCATAACTGGCATAATAGGTATTGTGTAAGCTGCAGTTCTGCATGAGAGATCCAGCAAAATAAATTAAAAAAACAAGAGTGGCCTTCCTTTTTGCTCAGGTAAGAAACCACCTGGCTAATTCTATCAGGATGAAGTTTTTGCCGTTTGTGGATTCTCTACCCCAAGACAGGTAGTAAGTCTGAGTTTGAGATCCGTTGGGATTGGGTTCAATCAGAATGGAGTCCTTGCTGTAGCCTTCAAGGGCTTTCATCCCTCCTACCACACTTGTACACACTTCCTTCCACACTTCACACTTCTGCTACGCACATCTTCCCTTGAGTAACCAGGTTAAAGCGGAGTGTGAAGCACATGAGAAGATGAATCTTCTATCACCATGACTCCCCTGCCTGCTACAAGGCTCACAGAGATCCTCTATTTACATGCCAAACCCAGTTCTGAAGTAGTCTCTCTCAGGTTTACTCTAGTGATTTCCCCAAGTGCATCTTTGGTGAGAAAGGAGTGTTGGGTGGCTGGTGGTTCTGCTGTGGATGTGGGCAAAATCTAGGTATCTTAAAGGTAAACAGGGATCTTAAAATCTCTTGTACTTACTGTTTATTACAGTTTTCTGTTCCTCCTTTAAACCTAAAAAGCCAGAGGCCTACATGCAACTTAATGAATTCTTCTTCTCTTCTGGTCATACATTCAAAGGGGCTCTTTTTCCATGTCAACCATTATGCCATCAGAAATTTGCATTCTCAGATCAGAAAGATGCATCTCAGTAGCATCTGGACTCCAGGAGAACTACTATCTTCTATTAAGCAAAGGCTTATAGTAAGGGATAGAAACTTGAGTTAAAAGTGCTCCAGAGATGATGATGAGTTAGGAGCTAATCTTTCCCCTGGGGTCTGAGGTCTAATTAGACAAGATCAAGGACAAGAATTAATTAACACTATTCCCACTTTACAGGTAAGTAGCCAAGAAGTGAAATAACAAACAATTTCTATTTATGATGTATTCAAACAATCAAAAGTAGTTTAGCATCTAAAACTTTTAAAAATCAGACAACAATGCATCCTCTAAAGTTGTGGTCTTGCAGAGGGCTTAAAAGCATAAATAATTTTGTTTCTATAAATAATCACACTGAAGAAGAGTCGTTCCTCTGTTTCCCTCAGAAGTACATCCTTAGTTCCTACATAGGACAAGTCCTAAATCATATTGGTGATGAGCTGCAACACTTTTGTTGCAACGCTTGCTGCCTTTGAAAAGCAACAGGGACTGAAAAAGTCACTAATGTCAACAATAGCTTAAAAATATCTCTAACATGCCTAGTTCTTTTTCACTTTAAAGGTTATATACAGGAGAAAAAGAGCTTTATTTCCCCTTTTTTTGCCTCCTGTTTGAACACAGGCACAGAAACACTCCACTGCAAAAGCTGGGCATATGGGCAAGCAGGTCTTACATATTTATACTGAATTATTACTACTCTTTTGTTTTGTTGGTGGCTACTGCTATTGGGCATCCTTGGGTTTTGACGGTCACATCAAAGGAGCGGCTCTGGCGTGAGAACCGGTCAAAGTGAGCCAGATAATTAATGGATTTATTACTGAGGTCGGTTCCCATGATTGTCGGTGGGCAGCAGCAACTGCTGTGTCGTAATCCTCATTCTCTTGGTAAGGCACATACTGCCTTAAAAAGGTTTAATGATCCAATGGTGATTTACTAATGGGAATCTTTCTTGTCGGTTTAGCAGGCCTTGAAGGACAGGATGGCACATGAAGGTCAGTTTTCAGCAGTATCAAGAAATGGTTTTATTTGTTTTGTTTTAAGATTCCTGTTTGGACCATTTTTATTCACTAACTGCAATAATAAATTGAACGGTCAAAGTCATTGTAGCTAGGGCAGGTATCAGATTCTTGATAACATGAGGGAAGCAGGCAGACATTGGTCACAGTAGATTGCAGCTGAAGGCCTGAAATAATTATCAGAAACCATTCACTTCATCTTTTATGATCCACAAAATGAAAATGTGTGGTAAGAGGGACTGAAACCACAGGCTGGCAGCTGGTCCTCACCACCAGCTCCTGCTGGGGGGGCTGCCTGGCAAAGACCTCTCACTAAGGTTGCCTCCACTTTCTGCTGGGAAAGAAGGGAGGGGGACAACCAGTGGGACAGCTGCCCAAAAAGAGGGCAGGTGAGGGAAAATGAGAGGAAACAGCTTTGCCTACCCAGAGGGAAGGAGATGCTGCTCTTGGTGCCCAAGGAGCCAGCGTCTCCACCACTGCTCCCCCTTGCCACCCTGGTGCCTCTTCAGAAAAACAAACCCCAGAGAAGCCAAGAAAAATAAACTTCCTTCTCCACCAAAATACATTTAGAAAGCTACAGAAGGAGAGGGGGTGGGGAGAAAAACAATGTTACTTTATTTTAGGGCTTGTATAATAAAACCAAGGGTTGTGCTGGCAAGTGACATTAAGCGCTGTGTGAACAATCCACACACTACAGACCTCATCTTGTTAATCAAGTTGTGAAAGTGTACCTTAAATATTTAACTTTTGTTTTAAACTCATCGAGGGAGACAGTCCTTTTTCACAAGAAAATTGAAGTTATTTTTCTCTCTGAGATCTGAAAAAAATACAGCATTCTGAGTTAAATCAAAAGTAAGAGTGAAAACTGTAGGCCTTTACATTTTTGTGTCCTTGGGTTTATATATTGCCTTGTAGTAATTTGTTAGATTTTCACTTACTACATAGTAATATCTGTGGGTATTCTTTACAGGTAAAATAGTTTTCTTTACATCTTCCACTGAGACACAGTTTCCTGGAGTGGGTGCAGAGGTCTTGCAGTTCACTTAGGCAGTATTTGAAATTTCCTAACAACCACAACTTCAGTGTGGCATCAAGGTATTTTTTTCATCCTGAAAACTTTATTTGTAGAAGAGAAAAATCCTGAAAATTAACTGAGTGGAAAGCAAAATTCAGTCACTAACTCAGAAGGACTTTAATGTAGAATAACTAATAGCACTGTTCAAACATTGTCTAAAATATTTAGCTTTACTTGTATTCAGTATTGGCAGTTGTAGATCTGTAAAAAAGGAGTCTGCTTCTTCAGACCTCAAAAGCAATTCAACCAGACATATTTCATTTTATTTCCCATAAGCACTTCCTTTTGCTTCTGGTATTTGAGTATCTAGAGTACAACACTAATTCATGTGTCCCAGATTTACATTGCCACCATGAATACAGAAAAATATCCCTTTAAAAACAAATTATATTGACGCCATATTATAACCACTGCCCCTGCTGAAGTCAGAGCATTAAGAGAACTTCTAAAACTAGTGCTGATTGAGGTGTTGACTGTTCTTAGTTTTATGGGAGTGATAGATGATAGCATTATCACCAAATGATTTTGATACTGTTCTATTGTTTCTTCTGGTGAGGAGTCTGGTTCTTTGAGAAAATTAGATCATATATGAAAATATTATTGAGCTTCAGATCCTATATTGCCAAAGATGATGCAAGATAGGGAGAAATTCAATTGCCTGGCCATACATATATCGTGCCTCTTAAGCAACTTGGATTTCCCAGGCATCTGCACAGGACTGGCACGGGTGACACAGGACACAAGGGAGACCTACCGCCTCGAAAGTGATAGCTGGAGCCCAACATAGGACATGGCAAACATTTAGACAACTGAATGATGACTAAGTGATTGTGTTTGCACATTCATAGCACTTTACAACTTCCAGTAGCAGCAATTACCAGGATAAAAAAAAACAAAGCAAAACCAACCACACCTTGTCCCCCCCAAAAAAAATCCCACATAATTGAAGGAAATTATCTGTCAATTATCTGTCAAAATGTTATTTCATTTATAAATCAGGAGATGTTTGGTTTACCCTTGAGTGAAGATCTCAGCATTTCTAGCACCTGCATTGTGCTCCTCTGCTTATCCTTTCTGGTTATGATCCGATGTGTTGCTGCACTCATTCCTTTGAGACTTATACACTAGTGTCCAAGTATCTGATTGTAAAATGATGAAGCAGAGAAACAGAGCATGAGTATAAAGTTCAGTGTTGAGTAAAATTAACTCAGGTTCATGCAGTGGCCTCACACAAAGTTTTGATACATTAAGCTTGCAGACAAAGCTATACCAATTCCTTCATCTTTTCTCGAAGTTGAACAAAACTACCAGTTCAATCCCTCAGCTCCTCAGTTGTGTGGTCTCAGGCTTTCTGTGCCTGCAGAAGCAGATGACTAATGAGGCTGGTGACTACAGACCTGGTAAAAGTCCACTTCACATGTCAGTATTTTCTGATGTTGTATCTTTTGACTAAAAAATGCTTGTGACCTTTTCCTGTCGTAAAGAAGAAATTCCTCATTTACGATAACCCTAAGAATAAAATACATGTCCCATGTTTGTCTCATGACATCCCGACTGAAGTACCATCTTTCAAAATAGCTGCAAACANCAAGAAATTCCTCATTTACAATAACCCTAAGAATAAAATACTTGTCCCATGTTTGTCTCATCTTTCAAAATAGCTGCAAACATTTTGAAGGTTCACACTAAGGTGGCAGCAGCATGAGCTGGTACCTCCTGGCAGTTGTTCAGGCAGAGGTAGTCACAGCCAGGAGATGATTATTCTACTTTGAATATATGCATTCAGCCCTGGGCCACAGTAGCCGGTTTTTCTTTTAGGCAATACCTAGTGCCAGATTTCCTCCACTTGCAATCACAGCAAAAGGAGGACAGGCAGCACCGCCTCTCAATTGCCTGTCTCCTCTCTAGAGTAATAATCTTCTCTCAGCAGCCTAAGTGCTTTTTATTTGCATTGCTGAGGGCTAAGGTTTCGAGCCTGCTAATGCTGAGTGACAGAATTGGTTTTTAGTTTTTTTCCTTTTAAGAAAAACATTCTAGGAAATTGCATAACCTGCTTTGATCCTCTTGATAACTGGAATTTAAAGTTGTAAACCCACCCATTGAAAAGTTAGTCAAGGCCAACTCTTAACCGTTGAACAGGCAGCCTGACTTGTGTTCTTGTGGTATGTGCCATGATCTACTCTTAAATAATATAAATTACTAACTTTATTCTTCCTCCAGGTCCATTCATCATTGAATGCACAATAAAGATAGAAAAGGGCTGAAGTAAGGTTGCATGTGCACAGCCACGAGTCCTAACTGTTGCATTTTGGTTATGCCAAGGAAGCATCTTTCCCTTGACCTGTTTTAAAAACTGCATAAAGACCTTCATCTCTGACCTGTTAGAACAGCTACAACCAAAGCCACCAGAAGCCATTACCCTCTGGTGTCTTTCCAACAGCACATGTGAAATACTTGTCTTCATCGTTAATCTCTCACTTGGAAAATCTTCATCCGCCCTCAGAGAGGTAACATTCCCAACAACCTAGGAATAAGCAGGCCTGAAGGATGAGCTCCTCATGTTCTCTAGGTGATTTGATTCAAACCAAACCAAACCAGAAGACAACACAACACAAAATAGTGGAGACCAGAAGCCAACACAACAAGCAACACATCAACAACTCATGGATCCGGCCTGTTTTTTGAAAGTGAAAATGGGATAAGCACAAACAGGCTGCACAAATCTGTCTGTGGTGTGTATCTAATCAGTGTCTTTCCAAACTGCCTTTTTTTTTTTTTTTTTTTTGACAACGAGGCAGAATATTGCATTTTGGGGAAACAAACGATGTTTTGAGGCACATCAGTTAGACTGAAGATCTTAGGTGGAACCAAGACAGTGGGTGCCTATTTTTAAGGTGATACATGCCTGGGAGACCTTCTACCAGGCTCTTTGAAGGCAAGTTAATAGTTAACAGCATACTGTGAAGTAGGGTTGCAACCTGCTCTTTCACACAAATAAACCCCACTTTTTATCTACCTGTCATTAATGCCCTCTTTTTTTCTTGAAAATACAGATTTTAAAAGTGAATGGTACCTCATCTATATGCTGCTAAATATGCCAGAACAGCAGTACAGCATTTCTGCCCTTAGAAAAAAAAAAAATTAAAAGGCATATTCCCCCCAAACAACACTGCTTCAAAGAATATCAAGGCTGATTAACAGTAGGGGTTGCAAGACTTCTTCCCCCTCTTTTGTCCATTTTTTCAGGTGAATGACAACCCCTCCTCACTTCAGTACCAGAAACCAGCTGATTGAGGCAGGGATGGGTTGCAGGTTTGATATTTGGGAGAAAGGATAATAAGGAGTGAGCCACTGAGCTCAGGCTGCTGAAGCTTTTAATGATGGGTGAAGTGTCTTCCTGGCTGTAGTGTGATCCCCTTTTTTTGTGCCTCAGTCTTGCCAGCTGTTACTTCGGCATTCAGGCATGAAAGACTTCGTCCTCATTCTTACAAACAGAGGTTTCCACACTTTCCACAGAGGGGCTTAACAGGTCTGATGAAACACTAACAAACCCTTGCCTCAGTGAGAACTGTCAAATTAGAAGACCAGAACTTGAGGTAAAAACTAACTCCTTTCATTACACATATTTATGGATTAATGATGTCACTGGGTTAACATTTTCACCTTTTAAACCCTTTGGAAAGTTGAACATAGGAACCTCAATGATTTTTGGAACTCTCCAGGATGAACAGGTATGCTTGTGTCATTAAGCATACCATCAGTGCAGAACCAGTTTGCAAACCTGAAAACCAATGCTGCTTTGCTATTTTCCCCTGCCTATTCCAGAGCACGCGGAAAAGGATGGGCTTCCTGGCTGAGCAAGGGGAGCTGGAGGGTGCAGAGCAGCCAACAGACTTGTTACCAGGGGTGGAAAATTACTCTGAGTCCACAAGTATTCCTCAAAAGCAAACAAATACTGCAACAAATCATTCATAAAACGCAGTCAAAAAGGACTTCATTTAATTAGTGATATGTAAAGACTTTTGCATAGAAAAAAGGTTAACAAAGTAATGCATAAAAGACCGACTAGGTACAGTATTTTTAAAACAAATATTTTTAAGTATATTTTGCATAATGTTTAACATTTTCAATGCTTATTGCTTTCTCCACACAGCAGAGAAATCAAGTGCATAATAATACATGCTGTGTTTTTTTCTTTTTTTTTTTCTTTTTTACATAAAATCTCTAGTTCTTGACTGGTTGTATTAAAATACTTAGGTTATTTTAAGTCACTGTAATAAAAAATGAAAGCAAACCATTTTATGCAGCACTAATTATCTGGGTATTGACAAAATAATTTACTCACATCCCATTAATACATTCATTTTGGTTTGGAATCAAACCCACATTACAATGTTGGCATGTTACTAGCCAATTTAAAAATCATCCCTACCATAACTTCATTCAGACCCAGAGTGATCATTCTCCCAGAAGTTGATAGTGAAGAGGGATCTTGCACTAAATTGGCTAAAAGTAAATATCCAAATACAGCTAACTAAATAAGTTAAGTTGAACTCTTACAACACTGAGTCTCTTGTATTGGCATGAATCAACTGTATCCAAGTGTGTACACTTTAAATAGGTGGTTACTTCTGGGTGCATGACAAATTCACTGTTTGTGCAGATAGGAGCTAGCACCATGTTTAAGCCATAAAAATGGGTGCCTCAGGGCTCACAGGCAGTGCTGAAACGTTCATTAATCCCAGCACTGATAAGATAATTGCTTTTGCCAATGCTATGCTAGACAATTTGGCAAGTCTGTACAAAGAAAGTGAACTAAGAAAGTGAGAACTAGGCCTGTCAAACTAAACATTCTTTCTCGGCAATCTTTTGGCTAAAAAACTCTCCCCTTCAAGAGCACGCTCTGCCCTGGAAAAGTATCCTAGTTCTGAAGTCGAATGCAGAATTTCACCTCTCTCCCATACCATTTCCATACCTGTGCAATGTTATTTGTTTTAGCAGAACACACACACATATATATAGATATTTATTTATTTATTATTTTTCAATGTCAGGCACTTATGAAACTGGAACTCCTTTCTAGCCTGGGGAGACCTGGCAGATGCAATCCCTTCACCTCTCTGCCAAACAAAGATGCATAGATGGAGAACTATTGGTTCTAATGTCTACGTATTTCTACGTATTTTGCAGGAAACCTCTACACGCCGATACGGTCACACCGCTGCGAAAGCCATTGCTGCTCCCTCAAGGTGCCTCCACCAAGACAAACGGAGAAGAAGGCGTCTCCCCTTCTCCGACACCTGCAGCGAGGATAACCGTGGCGTTCCTGGGCAGGCTCGCCGGCAGTCTCGGGCGCTGTGGGCGAAGGCCGAGCCGGGAGGACACACCGAGTCCCGGAGGCCGGCTGCGGGTGCGGGGATGTGCGGGCAGGCGGGTGGGGGGAGCACATGCACGTGTGCTGACGAGAGGGAGAGGAGGGAGCCGGAGTGGGAAGAGGCGTGTCGGGGGGGAGGCTTAAAAAGCTCCCACTTCAGTCCCCCAGGGCCGGTAGGGTTTCGTGCCGCCGGCGGTGCCGGCCTGCTGAGGGCTGGCAGTGGCTGACACGGCCAGCGGAGGGGTGATGGCGGTGGCCGCGGCCACGGCGGCGGCGGCCGCGCTNGGGAAGCTCTGGGCCGCAGCTGTGGCTGCTGCTGCCGCGGCGTGAACAGTGGCCGAGAGGGACAGGAGGGAGGTAGAGAGAGGAGGGACGCAAGGAGCGATGCTGCCGGCGGAGGGGACTCTGAGGGCGGCATCGGCGTGGGCGAAGGTGGCCGTGAGCAGGGCGGAGCCGTGAGGGGGCACGTCCGAGGAGAGTCTGCACGGGGCGGCATCGGAGGCGTGGAGTCCATTGGGCTGCAGCAGAGCGGCTGGGAGGTGGTGGAAGGCGGCTGCCCAGTGGTGAGGGTGCAAGGCGTGGTGGTGGTGGGCCATGGAGGAGGTCATGGCAGCAGCTTCCCTCTGAGAGGCACAGGTGCTCAGGTGGGACACGAGTCTAACGCGCAGGGGGTCGGATGTGTCGAGACCTTCCACCGAAGTCAAGTACCTCGCGACTTCTGTCAAGCACTCCCGGAAGCCGATGCTCATGAAATCCATGGCCAGGGAATGCGCGTCAAAATAACCTGCAAGGGGAGGGCAAAATACGTGTTGAAGGTGGAGGTGGCCAACCCAGTCCTGGCTCAGCCACCGCATTTCCCGTTTGCCATTTATGGGTTAAGATATGGAACAGAAGTTTGTTCTCTAGTCTGTAAATGATCTCTGTGACCATCCCTGTAATGTAATAGGCCGCAGTTGCTTGTGCAGACAATATACAAATGAAATAGGTTCATAAGACACTTAAAAAGATACATGATGCCTCTCCTGAAATTCCTCAGCAAGCTGTTGCAGTGCAGCGTTGATCCTGTATGTGTGAATGAGATGCTTATCCGCACAAAGAAACAGGCTGGAGATCAGAGAGCTTGCATGTACTACCCTGCCTTTTTCTTCCCTACACTGGCATTCATCCTAACGCTTTCAAACTATTTCTTGACATTGTGAGATCCTTGCTGTAGCTGCTGCTGGGGTCCCATGTACTTCACAGAGTCATTAAGACAATATGACATACGGTGTTGCTTAACTACAAACAAAAAACATCTTGTGATGACTCTGCACACACACAATAAAAAGCTTTACTGAGAAAACGTTTTATGTAATGCCATTGCTAATTTGGAGATGGAAGACTGACAGTCATATGGCCCATGAGGTATTTCAACAAACAGCAACTGGAGCTCCACAGGCCTGGGACAAAAAAAACATTTGAAAAAAAAAAGTCTTATTAAATGCACATGAAAAGATACGCCCTCTCTAAAAGGGTTGAGCATAAAATCTTGTGTTTAAGTTGCAGCTCTTCAATCACAAAAACCTATTCCACTTTTTGGAACTTCCCTATTTTAGTTAAAATTTTGTCTTCTTGCAGGAATAATATCCTATCCACTACAAAGTTGGAGTGGTGTTTTTCCTCTCACTTTCAATGAAAATTTTTAGATATGTATGACTGTGATGTGTATCAATATGTAAAGATCAAGTGCCCCTCTTATGGTGGAATGTGGTAGCAATGCCTGGCACTCTCACGAAATAATCTCTGCATTTCTGAAAAATGCTAGTATTTTAGATGGCCTTTTTCACGTGAATAAATTTTCAAGCTATAAAGAAGTGTTTCTGCTGCTTCATATCCACATTATAGAATTAACTCGGGCACATTTATCAATGTTGCTCCAAATCCCCTGCCCACTATACATTCCATCATGCCAAATCACGATGGCACTTTTGCTGCAGGCCTACTTGCTCATCTCAACCTGAGAAAAAGTCTGGCTTGGCCAGCAGATCAACGAGCATGAGGAGTTGAGGACTCCCGTCCGCAAGCACTGACTCCTCACAGCTTTCTTCCTGTCAGGTCCACTGCGTCCAAAGGTTTGAGTGAGCTCCTGAGAAACAAAGGCCAGGCATGCCAGCAATGGTGAGATAGCAGGGTACCTTCTCGGGTGCCAGTCAGCCTGGCGTGAGGACTGCTTCTGTGCCGGAGGCTCCAGGACCTCCAGCAGCTTCAGAGGGGCTGACGCACAGCCAAAACCACTTCCCTGCTCTGGCCACAAGTCAGCCAGCCTGGGAGTCCTGAGAGCACTCGGCTCAAGCCAGGGCTTCCCGGCCTCCCTCCCTCCGGACTGGAAGAGATGTGGGGGATGTGGTTGTTACCAGCTTCCCCTGAGTCTGAGCTGTTGGCTGTGTGACAAGCCATCCCAAAGCCCTGGTGATCCTGGCTTCCTTTCAGTCTCCTATGGTGGCCGAGACATGAAAACAGAGGGTAGATGAGAGCTGGGACTCCCAGGCTCCATTATATTTTGATGGTTATCTTTTGCTGGTTTCCCCTTCACTGTCTTCCCCCTTCTGAGAAAGACTTAAAAATCTTGTTTCTCATTTATTTCCCAACCCAAGAACATCCTCTAACACATGCATATGCCAGTGTTTTGTAGTGAACAGGAACCTCATCTGTCCTGGTAACCCGCCTGCGCTCTGCACACAGGCCACAGGTCACTTGAGCTACATGAACCCATGCGCTGACCCAGGTGTCACTCACGCAAGATAAATTTGTAGTGAAGCTGCAATAAAACCACACTGAGCTCTTTGCAAGCAACTCGCTGTTGACAAATCACTCCTTCCCTGTGCTTGCTTGCACCATCAGCAAAAAGCCCTGGCCTTAGGCCAAAATAATAACTCATTGTGAACAGGAGACCACTGTCCACACCTGTGTCAGGGCGGCGGAAACGTGGAGTCTGCACAGGACCTCACAGACATCTGCCTGCCTGCCCAGGCAGCTCTGAAAAGCAGAGAAGGGGCAGGAGCTGCGTTGGGTTTTTTTCCATTGTCCCCACCTCCGTATCAGTGCACTAAGCACCAACAAACCGCATCCCAACTTGCCAAGTACCATCCATGCCCCATCATGGATGTCCTCCTTTCTGTGTGAGGAAGAAGACAGTCCTCAATGCAGGGGATCATACGGGTATCAGGACCCATTTCTGCTTTCTGCAGTAATAAGTGTTTGCCCCTGGAGGGCAAATGAGAAAAACTTTTTTTTTTGAGCTTCCACAAAAATGAGGAAACTCTCTTTTTTCTTTTGATACAAAAAAAAAAAAAGATACAAAAAATCCCCTCTGGCTTACAAGATGAATTACAAAATGAGAGGAACTATACTTGCAAATCAAATAAAATAAACATCTACTTTAAAAATACGCAAAGAAATTATATTTTAAATTGTTAGTTAGATTGCAAAGTAAAACGTTAAGCGAGCAGGAAATGCAGGAGTAAACTTTGCCCAGCGCTAATTCTCAAACCTCTTTTTCTTACAGTTTCTTAATCTGTGCAGTAAGATTACCCTTATCTCTAGGAGAGAAGGAGCAGATAAAGTTGTAGTATTTGTGAAACGATCAGGTATTATTGTGATGGGCCACCCACTGAGGTACGAAAGACAGTTGCAGAAAAAAGCCTGGACTGCCTCTCCCTGCACGGCAACACTTCATCCTTCCCCACACTTCCCACCAGCTGTGCCGGTGTCAGCTGGGACAGGAGAGACATGGCAGCAGAGACCAACCAAGGAAGAAAGCAAGACCTGGGACTGCTAACAACATCCAACTTGTCCAACTGCAGCCAGAGGCTGGACTCTACCGTAAACACCTCTCTCTGCACTGCAGCTCCCATCCCAGGCATTTCATCCACTGACCCACTCGGCCACCTGACCTGACCTATTTATAAAAACATCCCCCGCATACTTTTTTTGGGCGGGGAAGCAGGGGAAGGAAGCTTCCTGATAAAGTAGGTCTCCGTTTGGGTTCACCTCCTGGCCGTCCCGCTGTCGGTGCAAACATCAGAGGGGTGGGAGCTGCTGCAGCTCCTCAGAGGAACAATGTGCAGCGTGATGTGGGGGTGTCAGGCTGGGATAGCCGAGCCACACGTTGCATGGGGAGGGTGAAGCCAAATGCCAGCACTTCCCTCAGCAGCCGAGTGCTGTGTGCTCCATGCACCAAGGGAGACAGAGCTTGTGCAACACCAGCACGCGACCATACATTCAAGGAAGGCACCATCACTCCGATGCACAGAGGATCCGAATCACCTTAATACAGACTGCACAACCATGATCGATTCTCGTGTTTCATAACTTTCAAGAGCGTAGCTCTAGCAAAACTATAGTGCTTTCTCAAGGTCTTGTTACAGATATACATTAAATTTCTTTTTAAACTTTGTACATTTTCTGAGGAATGAAATACATGTCTGTTACCCGACGGGCAATAAAATTCCTTTAATCTCTTATCAAACAAGTTACCCATAAATTTTAAGCTTAAATAGACTCCTAGAAAAAATTCCTCAACACCTAAAAAAAAGGTATGTCAGCTTAGTGTTAATTTTCACAAATAACAAAACACCAGCCTTTAACGTGCTTTCCTATAGCCATCTGCTGTTAGGCTTGCACTGATTCTAAGCTGACTTTTTTAATTGCTGCAAGGTATGGAGAGGAGCATAATTCAGTCATGTGCTTAAAAACTTTGATCAAAAAACAAAAAAAAAGTAAGAGAGAGAAAGCAGCAGATTCTTTTCTAGCCTTTACCTATAGGGCATAGTGGGTGAGTGAAGAATCATCTGGTTTCTGTTACAACAATTCAAAGCATGATCATGGTTGATGGCATGGGACATGGGACCACGCTTACAGAATGCCAGCAAGCTTTTCGCTCCAAATAAGTTCCAAAATCATGACTACACAGAACACCTCGTGGGTGGCTGAAACCATTTGGCCTCCAGCCTTGGGACTGTCAGCTTGCACAAGCGAGGTACACTCGACTCCCAGCGCTCCGCTGATCTAATGGGTCAGCGAGTGCAGCCACTGCATCACGCCAGCACCCAGTAACAGTGAGCTACGCCGGCCTCTGACACACAAATATAGCATAGAAATGTGAGTACAGAGAGCACTGCCAGCCCATCTGCTTTATTAGATACCTGGAGCCCACAGAACAAGTCTGCGTTTTGTTCTGGTGAATGAGATGGTCTAACCTGGAACTGAAAAGCCTTCCCAGAACAAAGAAAATATTTAAACATAAATTAAAGTTCTTCTCCATTCCCTTCCTTTGGTGTAGCGGCTCAATAATGAGGTTTAGCATCAGGTTTTTTGCTACACAATTGTTGCCACAAACCTCCTGTTTATGTTTGGTGTTTGTGTATTTGTTTTGTCTCCCTGTGCAGATTTCAGTGCTCTTTGGAAACCCCAAACAAATCTCTGACTGGGCTGCCTGTGAATGAAGCCTTTACTCCCACAGTGTTATGAAAGCAAACACAAGCCCAGGGTCAAGTGCTTCTTTTGTCCCAGTAGCTCTTTCCCACGAGTTCAATCCTGCCATTAGCATTGATTTCCACTCCTTTAATCTGGAAACGCCTATCACAGCTCCTCAAAGCACTTTTTTGGGATGAAATTTCCCCAAATATTAAAAAAAAATAATAAATCATTGGCTCCTTACCTTTCCCTCCTGTTGCCTGCAGCATCTTCAGATGATCCACTGTCATTTGCAGTATTTCCGCTTTTTCTAATTTGGCAGATCCCTTTGAGATAAGAGACACATCTAAATAAAGGCTTACGAGTACTAGAAACTTTAATTTTATATACTTTCCACTGAGCTCAGCCTTATGGTTTCAATTTCCCCTATCATTAGGACATTCTCAGCTTAATTCTTTCGTGAGCATCTGCTTCCCAGACTTTGTCTAAGGACTAATACCGTTTCCCTAACTTCCTTTTATTAGGGTTATAGCTCAGCCCTTGAAGGTGGTATAGAAATGACATCTTCATGAAATGAGAGACATGCATAACTTTCTGGACTTCCTTTTTAACAACTAACACAAGTGGAGAGCTGGAAGGAGTGATCTGTGTGGCCATAGATCAAGACCTGGCTGCAACTTTTTTTTTTGTGTGCTATTACCGGTAGGTGTCCCTGCGGGCACACACCCAGTACTATCCCTCCCTTTGTGGCCTGGTAATTTTTAATGTGTAATTTGGTTGTTGAATATTCCATTCTCATTTTTTGACTGAAAAAATTGCCACACAGTCCACAGTATTTTAAGTTAGGGTGAGGCCTACTTTGCAAGGACTAAATCCTGAGAAAGAGTGTAGCTCCTCTGTCAGTAAAAATCTTTTCTGACCCCGAGAGTCACAGAGCTACAAGTGATACTGTAAAAGTACAAAATACAACTCAAAAAAATAGCATTAATATATCAATTTAGAAATAAAACTATTTTGCTTGGTAGCATTCCCTTTGATATCTGGAGCACACCCAGACAACACAAATGTTATTCCAGTACAAGAGATCATCCCTTGGCATCAGTTAAAATCAGGGCTGTGCAAGCTGCGGCCATCAGTGGATCACATCCTGCAGGCCAGTTATTTTCCTCTTAGTTATCATCTGGGCCACCTCACCGTGTTGGCCGGCTTGCCCCATGTTGCACATTTTTGAGTTGGGCAAAGCCCTACACGGTGCCGTGCAGCCCCGCTGCAGAGCGCTCATCGCTGCCGCACTCGGGAGCAGCACCGTGGCTTTGGGAGGGAGGGAGGCGGAAGCGAAACTAAACCTCCAACTTGGAAACTCCAGTGAGCTGAATGTCAAGGAGCTGGGAAAGGACTGATGAGTTTGTCCTTGGCATATTGCAGGAAAATGGTGGTGATTCAAATGCAATGATTCAAGTACAGCACATGCTCATTTTTGCGGCAGTGCGTTTTTTCAATCCGCTTATTGCTTTCAACGCTTTCCTCGTACCAAGGTTGATGCGTGTGAGAATTTTTGGTCAGAATTCCCCATTTTACATGTGACTACATCCTGTAGTTTTTTCAGACTTCATCTTTTCCATAGACACAGTACAAGCTGTCTCAGTGAGAGTGACTAATAGCTAAAAACTGCATGGTGCTGGGTAATTTCCAAAGGCTCTGTAGGACTTGTTTTATAATGTTTGTGGTTTTTCAAGAAATAAACAATAAAATGGGACAAACAACTGTTGTCTCTTGCCCCTGTTTATCTAGCTGAAAATATCCCTGTCACTGTTTTTCCAGAACCAATGCAAAGGCATAGTGACAACTACTAGTTACTAAAAATCATATTGCAGGTGACACAAGTGATGCTCTCAACCAATACTTCAAATTTATTTTTTAGCCGGCTTTTGCCCAGGGGAGGGATGAAACAGGCCTAACACCGTGCGGCGTTTGCCACGTAGTTACCACTTGTATTCAGCACCTTCCAATCCTGCTCTCAGATTTTAACTTCTGGGGTTTTTCATTTTACTATTAAAAGAAAGTCGTTATTTATTTTCAGATGTTGTATTTTTATTGAAACAGTGTCAGTTGCACATATCCATAGATCTTCAGATACTTCTAGCAAAACAGGAAAAAGGCTAAATATTGAATCAAAGCCCAAAAAATAAAATGCAAGATATGGAAAAAAATTATTGAATTGATTTGAATGAAAAAACCAAAACCTTTTTTTTTTTTTTTAAACAAGACATTGTATTCTAATCTCTTGGTCTGTAATTTCATGACTAAGGAGCTGGGCCAAAGTTAACTGGATCCTTCCAGACTTCCTACTAAACCCTACTATCTCTGATTCCTACTATCTCACTTCAAGTCTGAATATATCACTGACTTCACTAGCTCACACAACATGGGCCTATTCTTCCTCCTAAGGCACTGGGTTCTAGAGAGTCGTCTTAAAAATTAATATCCAGACTGCCTGCTCCCTTTTCAGGAAACTGGACTGACTAGTTTGCAATGGAAAGTACAGATTTGGAAAAAAAAGTAGCAGCAAAGTAAATTATATTTAAAGATTTCGACAGAAGACTAATTTACATACAGGTTTGGGGACTCGTGTTGGGTTTGTGTATTTTTATTTTTTATTTAATATGGAGTAAAGCACATTTTTAACAAAACCACTACTGGAATTCATCGAAAGAACAGAGGCAACATGAACACAGTTACCCTTAAGGGAAAAACAAGCCAAAGAATGGAAATGTTTCTCAGCCTTATAATGAATTATGTTTCTAATAGTTTTGCCACAACAAAGCATTTTATTGAAATGCCTGCTTTGTGCCAGATCAGGACACATACAGTATTATTTTAATGAGATTTACAAGAGAACTAACATTGCCAGATGAGATACAGAATTTATAAAAAAAAAAAAAAAGCTTACTTGTTTTTCAAAAGCAGTTGGCACAAGCCGCCTCAGCTCTGATAAACTGTTATTTATACGATCACGGCGCCTTTTCTCTATAATCTATTCCCAAAAAAACAAAACACATCAAGTTTATAAAAATGAAGGGCAAAATCACAGCACACACGCAAACTGTCAGATGAAAAAATAATTAAATGAAACATACCCCTCTTCTTTTCTTTCTGGCCATGATCTGAGATGTTGTTGTTGGGGAATTTGATCGAATGACAGAACTATGACTTTGCCTGCGAAACAATAAAAGTTATGTCAGGTGTTGCACAACTTGACACCGCTCTTTGAAGACACCTTAGGTCACCACATGACATATGGATCGTCCCTCTCATGCCATTTTCAATGCTTTTGAGATATGCCTTGCATTGCACAGTGTTTTTGAAGACAGCAATACGTTTCAGTTTTGAAACTGTCCCAGTATTCATTTTGAACTGACAGAACACTCTGTTGGAATAAAGTCCTTTTCTGGAGACAGTTCACTGTCCAGCAAAGATTTCATTTTCTTTGCGTATAAAGTCCTGCCTACCAAGTACAGGCTGAAGAACCAGGCCTAAATTCATGCGAAGCATATCTATATGGCAACAGCAGTGGTAAGTGGACATACCCAGTGACACAGCCTCTGCCAGGCCTGTGGGGTTTTGACGCTCCTGCCTATTGCTACACAGCCAGCAGATGGTCAAGTACCACACCAGGTGCCCAGCCTGGCTCTGTTGCATTGTCCAGTAGCAGGAGCAGAATTCAAAATCTCCTTCGTACCCATGACTATGAAGTTGCTTTTATTTCATTGTGGAAAAAATAATCAGTACCTTTTAATACTCATTTAGCCACTGATGAAGACGAGATGAGGCTCTGGTGCGTGAACCTCTAAACTGGCAGGAGCCCGCAGCGCGCCCAGCCCGACCCTCCCTGGGCAAACAGCACCGGCTCGCCCTCGGCTCGCACGGCGGGCTTGCTGAAGTTCAGCTGCTGAGGATCCCTGCTTACTTTCCACGGCTCATTTCCCACTGGCGCCGGCTCCCTTAGGTTGCTCGGCCTGATCAGGAGCGATTTTGGAAAAGGTCTGATTGCAAATGGCAAATTAAGCGGAGCTAATGAACCGCAGCCCGGTGGCTGACAAAGCTACTGAGTGCTGCGCTTTTTCTTCGAGGCTCGGACAGTCCAAGCGCGGGGCTAATTTTTGGTGGGCTATGAGCGAGCTGCCAGCTGACCTGGAAGGGGACATAACACCTCTGCCCTCGGGCCCCCCCTTCTCTCCACCCCGAGGGCGAGTCTGGGTCTCCCCCTCG
>VWZN01000236.1:302578-341296 GCA_013396955.1 Regulus satrapa
TTTTTTTTTTTTTTAATGGCAGATGTTAAGCAAAGCACACTTGAAATTACTGTGAGAGCTTTTTGCTTTTGGTGCTTTCCGGTTCTGTGTGAGTGCTGGTGCTCACCTTTGCGAGGAGCAGAAGTGCCGTTCTCAGACCTATGCTGCTCCTTTTTCCAGCTCCATCACAGGGCCTGAGGTGGCTGGCAGAACTTTCTCAGCCCTTCAGCCTGGGAGGCTCCTTCCCTGGATATATTCAAAAGCTGTTTGGACACAATCCTAAGTAATATGCCCTGGGGGACCCTGCCTGTGCCAGGGGATGGAACAGATGACATGCAGCGGTCCTGCCTGACCTTATCCTTTCTGTGGTTTTATAACCCTTCTGGAATTACAGAAAATGGACACTCCCCCAGACAAAACACCATGATGTGCCTGGGTGCTTTTATCCTGGTAAAGGATAAACCAGATGCTGCTATTTCATGTTTCCTCTCTCCAGCCCACACCTTAAGCACTCTTGTATCGTTTTTGACCATGGAACACTTTTTTTTTAACTGAAGAGTTCAGCTTCATTTTCTGAGCTGAATCTCAGGTCCCTGAAACTTTCTCTTCCTTGGGGCCATTGCTCCTACTTGGAAAGCTGCCCTGGCCTTCTGCAAGTCTTCTCCTTAGCTTTTTTCCTGACTGTTGCTTTATTTTCTACTGCTCTTCATGAGACATGCTTCCTTCCTTTTTGCCAGCTCCTTCTCTGGGAACAACCTGATGGTGTCTTCTGGATAGCAGCTCACAGAACCTTCTAGCAATGATCTCCCAGTCACAGAATGGCTTTTACATGATGTCTCAAAATTGACAGACTCTCTCTCTTCATATGGGATGAAGATGGGAGAAGGGATTCCCATCTTTGTCCTTTGCACAGTCAAGACTGAACTTGTTCCTTTCCAAAAGCCTGTCTTCTCTGCTTCCTTGAACAAGACTGAGGACATCAGTTCTCTCAGTCTTGCAAGAGAAAGGCTTATAATGCTGGTGTCTTCTCTGCCCTCTTGTTTGCTTAGATGTGAAAGCTGTCTCCAAGTGCAGCTATCAGATCTTCCTACAAAAGCAGAGGATAATCTCACTTTTCTGCTAGGTAGACTAAATTTTGTTCAGGCTCCTGCCTGGCTTCCCAAGCACATCTCTCTGCATTTCTAGGCTTTTAGAAAAGCTTTTCAGTTCATCCTCCTGGGTAATAGCTCTGGCCACACTGCTCCTGTCAGTCCCTCTGGACCACTCATTCCTACTCTGAGACACCCTGCCTTAACCATCTTAGCCCTTCTTCTGTCCTCTCTTGCCCCTGTCATTTCTCTCACCATGTTCTCTCCTCCCTTCTGCTAGTCTGCTCAGCCCAGATTTACCTGCCTCCCCTATGCTCTGTGTGCAGAGTCTCTGAAGCTCTTTGGTGGATTTTCCTGATACTCTGAGGTTTAGCAGTGGCTGTGCAGGCTGCCAACATGAGAGCTGTGGTGATGTCTGTGTGTCTGTGACATCTGCTTAGATTCACCATACAGACTTTCCTGGCTCTGCAGCTGGTCCCCAGTGCAGACTAGTTCATTTTTTTCCAATTAATATTACAATAGCTAGAAATACTAGTTTATCTCCAATATTACCTTTAATTGGTCTCTGGGCCTAAGCATAGGTGCTGTAAACCCCGAGTGCACCCAGGATTACTAGGTATGTCCATGTCCCAAAGATGTCAAAATGTTCCCCTCAGCTTTGGAGCTCCTTCTGTCCAGAAACCACACGCTGAAGTACTTCAGCATGCATGAAGTTGTTTTTTGGGTTTTTTTTGTGAGGTGACATGTCAGAGCAGTGGCACTTAAACTCCATCATCCATCCATCTCTGTAGGAGGTCTGGGTTCCTGCAATCAGGGGGGATTTTTCTTCCCTGATAGGAGAATTCCAAGCTAGCCCAGCAGCTCACTGGTTCTGTCAGGGAAAAGAAAGGTGAGAGGGATGAGCTACAGAAACCTCCCTGCTGCTGCCCTTCCTCAGATGCCAGAGGGGACAAACCTTCCTGCTGTGACAGGAACTCTGGCAGTAAGGCGAACAAGAAAAAAATATTCTTGCTGGTATTGAGTAAGGAGAGGGAATTGTCATGCAGAGCAATTGCCCTGCTGGAGGCAGTTACCAAGCACCTGCCTATTTTAATTTGGTTAGTACTCACACAATAGGTGTGTGTCACTTGTGTCACTTGTGTGCTTTGCTTCTGAAACCAGGTACCCTGCAGAGCTCAGGTCTCAGGGCACAGTTTTATACAGAGTGAGGTTTTTGTGGTGGTTACAGAAGGGTCAGAATCCTTGTGTTCTCTAAATCCATGTCATCATCTGAAGTCCATCCTGTCATTTGTTTAATATGGTAAAACAGCACAAGTAACACATATTTAGATTTCCAGAATCCTTCTTTCATGCAGAGTTTCTCCAGGAATTTTAACTTCCTTATAATTAAAATAATCTCAGATAAAAGCTTTGCAGTAAAGAGAGAAAGACAGCTAACAGACCAGCTATAAAGAGGAGGTGCCAGCAATGCATTACAGTCTAGAGAGGAGTGTCTGAAGGAATTGTTATGTAGTTCATTGATTTCTTCTGTATCGATCTTAAATGGGAAGTAAGGAGACTACAGGACTGATGCTAAATAGAGCATATAAATTTATTTAAAATTTAGAAGATCTGGCAACAGCAGGTAGGGCCTGAGCATGAGAGAAAGCAACCCGAGGAACTCAGGAAACACAGCCCAAGCAAGGTGAATCGTGAGAATCAGGGGTGCATTCCAGTGAAAAGGAGGGCACAGAGTATTTTTAGCGTAGCAAGTCTATAAAGTGACCACTGTAGCTCAGCTAGTGAAATGTCTGTGCACTTGTGGAGCAGGCTTGTACAGGGGAATAAATCCTCCTGGTGCAGCCAGATGCTGTTATGTCAGAGACAGGCCATTTAGCCCAGTGTGAAGGCTCTGGAACAAAAGGGGTCAGCACTGGTTGCCCTCCTTTTTGTGTTTCATGCTGTCCTCACCTTCTTGTTCAAGTCAAAGTTTTTCAATTCAAAACATGCTTTGCTCAGATTTCAGAATCAATATAGGAAATATTTATAGGGATGATAACTCTGTGTAGAAAGACAACAGAATTTCATTGCTAGGGTTAGGGGTAGTACAAAGTACACAGGGCCACAACACACCTTTGTCCACACA
This sequence comes from Regulus satrapa, assembly GCA_013396955.1. Taxonomy (NCBI): domain Eukaryota; kingdom Metazoa; phylum Chordata; class Aves; order Passeriformes; family Regulidae; genus Regulus; species Regulus satrapa. The sequence continues at coordinate 305,771 of VWZN01000236.1, forward strand.
GCTGTTGCTCACCTTCCCCTTCCCTGTGGGCATAGAGGGCATTTGCTTTCCTATCACGCCCATCTCCTTTTTCATGTGTGCCTGCAGATGTTAAGATTCTTTAATTGGGAACAATTTAAGCCTTCAAAAACAATGGGAGAACCTGTTGAGTTAATTTTCAGTATAGCCAGTTTTTCAGTCTTGGGTTGGCTGGACTTGGGATATTTTGCTGGGGTTTCATGGTTGCTGGCAAGATAATAACCAGGCAAGTATTTTACAGAGTCATCTCAGGAAGAAAAGAAAACATCCTAACAGAATACATTCCAGCAGACAACTAACTTTTAAAATACATTTTGATACTTGCTCATACAACCCTGTATCACATACACAATTGTAATGGATGAGAAAATGCATCACTGACATCTCTTTTCCTACATCAATAAGCATGTTGTAAAGTAAAGACATGTTTAAATACCTCTTGTGAGAGATATTATCAGCCTTAGAGCATACGGTATGAAAAGCACTTGTTCTGAAATGATGGTGTAACCGATCTGCTGCTATTTTATACTTCAGTAGGTTTGAGAAGACTACATAATGCCTTGTACAAAGGCATTACATAAAAAATACCTCTGGTATATTTGTAATAGGCACATTTTAATTGATTTCTATATTAGCACCATCACATATTCTAGTTAATAATCAATTCCTCAACCACTAATTAACTGAATAACTAGTATTTTAAAATCTGTATCTTGTTAATATACAGTAAGTCAGCTTTTAGGTATGGTAGCAATTCATGCTGAACTTTCCCTTGTACTTTTTAACAGATTGAGTGCTCTTCCTAGACTCAAAATATCCAGACTTAGTGGCTCCCACATAATAAATATTTTTTTTCAAATGGCAATGCTGCAAAACTCCAGTTCAAAGGGTGAAAATTTTGCAAAATGTTCCAATAATAATAAATGTAAATTTTGCTGTGACCACTTGGTGTCATCTAGCCAGAGCTAGTTAGATTTTTGTTCTAGAGTTAGTTTTAGTGTTAAAAATATCACATTTAATCTTGATAATCTGAGACCCAAAGGACTGATACCAGCTCTTATTCTCTCCAGGTGAATGCCTCAGAGACAGCATTGCAGTATCACCAGAAGACTACCAGTCTTAAGAACCATATTCCCTCTAAGAAAGGCTGCTTTGGGCGCAAACTGAGGCACATGACTGGGACTTTTTGGCCTGATTGCAAAGATGTTTTGCTTCCAGTGCTGCTGGAGAGGAGACAGATGAGTGCATCCTGCTTACTATAGCTGACATAATGCACAAGGGCCCAGTGTCCAGCAGACAGCACTATCAGGTGGCACAGGTGCAGCCTTTTTTCAGGAGTTCCCATGAAAATCCAGCGTCAGCTCAGGAAAGCTCTTCATTCACCCTGCATCTTGAGCCCTCTACTTCTTTGCCAGTCTACTAGCAACAGGAAAAGACTCAGAAAATACTCAGCCCTTGAATGAGACAAACAACCTCAGATCTCTGGGGACAAGTACATTTTTCAAGAATTCTGTGTGAGGTGGAACACTTGGAATAATTTAGTTTGTTTTTTGGTTTTTTTTTTTTTTAGGAGCCTTTTCTGTTCTGCTCTCCAGTTGGGTGATCCTGCATTGAGTTACACCCAGCCAATGTGTAATTGCTTGGAACTGGATCCAAGGCTTGGAAAATCTTTTTGTGTTTAAATCTGTACCTAATCAAATATCTACTCACTCTGTGAGGAGCAAGAATGTAGAGAAGAGAGGGGGAATATTTCCTGTTGATAGAAATGAAAGGCAATGTTTTGGTTTGGTTGCTTTGCAGCCACTTAAATTCAGTTTACCAGGAGACTATGTTAGAGAGAGGGTGCTTCTGAAAGGGTTTTAATTGTTTCATATATCACAGTTTGCCGTGTTTTAAATATTTATGTCAGTTACCTTTGTTGCTGACAGAGTGAGGAATCCAACTGCGTCTGGTGCTGTTTACCACAACATTGTAATATGGAGAGTATAATGAAACTGGGAAAAAAATAGAGGTAGAATTAAGTGCAATTAGTAACATGCAACAAATGAGCAGTTGATTGCTTATAAAAAATAAAATAGTCACACCTTGTCAGCACTGTGACAATCCAGTAATTCAAAGATCTGAATGTTGCAGATTGCTATTGACAAATGGGAGGGAATTCACATAAAAGAACTCAGCCCACTGTTGGACTTAAAAGACTGGTTTATGGGAAAGATTAGGACAGCTAGATAAAGCCTGCCTGTCTAAATACTTTAATAACAGTAGTGAATGTGGTGTACAGCACTGCATTTTGAAGGGTTTAGTGGAAGTTGAGGGATCCAGTAACCCCTTACTAAGTTGTAGCTCGTAAGCTTAAAAAAAGGATAGAAGTGGGTAAGGATTGCTGAAGAAGCACAAGTGCTTAGATGAAAAGGAGGAAAGCTCATGCCAAAAACTAGGAAATATTACCTCCTGTGAGAACTGTTAGGCTGTGGTCAGAAGTTATACAAAACCCCTTAGCTGAGTCATTTAAACCGAATTGTAAAAAACACTCTAGAAAATATGCTGTATTGGCAGAGAGCACGCCTTGATCAGGAACAACCAGCCTACTCCCTGGTTTCCTTTTTCCCAAGGGCCCTTTACCGCTAGTGTGGTAGATATTAATTGACTTAGCAAGAAGCAGAACAGGGATGGCTGGAGGCAAAGAGGGAAAATTCAGTACATGAGTTTTGTGCATCGTGGGAGCTCAGCATGGCTGCTCTTAAGTACATGCAGTAGCCCCATGGACACAGAATGTCACAACACTGACTGGCAGGAGCCACATGTGCCTTGTCCCACCGTGAGCTGTTTATCAGCTCAGATCTAATCCTCCCTGTATCGCTGATCAAAGGGGTTTGCATCAAGAGGAACCGCCAGGAGACACAATGGGGTAAGTCAGGGAATCTGCACCAGCTGCTGCTATTGCATCCTTGTTGGTGGCTGGTTGTGCCCGTGGAAAGGGGGTGAGGAGTGAGAGGCAGGAGGCTTGCAAAGACACGTCACCTTGCCACACTGATGTGTTTTCCTCTCTTCCTACTGCTACCACCACAGATTTCCCGCATTTTTAGTTAAGAAGAAAAAGGGTTGGACGTGTCACTCTGTACATTTCATGTTTCCTTCCTTTTTTCATATTGATAAGGCAGGAGTTACAGGGTCTTGGTGGGAAACTCCATGGCAGTTGCAAGCAGCCTAGAAAAAAAGAATTGTTCTCTTGGGAGCCTCAGAAGAAAGCTGCAAAGTGAAAAATATTGTTCTCTGCTTCATGGAAAATGCTGGATGAACTTACTCATCCTGCTGAGGTCACCATGAAAGCTTGGTGGTGCCTAGCTGCACCCATCATGCACATTTAGTTATTGCTTCTCTACAGTTCTTTCCATGGCTTTACTCCTTTGTGGCCAGAACTATGTTCACCTGGCTAAAATTAATTCAAAACACAGTTTTAAGCACCAACACTGTCTTTATCGTGAGAGATTACTTGTGATTTTAGTGACTTAGACTTTGTGAAGCCTCAATTCTCAGTGAGTATTTCTTGGAGAGTCTTGTTTTTAATTTCATTTATGAAGGTCACCTGAGAGTACACTGTGAAGGTGATCAGCAGGGAATCTCATTTCTGTATAGCACCTATAACTCCACCATAGCAAAATGGCCCCAAAGACACAAAGAGTTAAGAACATTTAGTATTATAATGTGCTTTTTAATTTGCTGTATGCATCCAAGATGCAGAAATGCTTTCTCTGGTGATATTATTTGTATTACACAGCTAGGTATGGGTAGGAATAGATGGAATAGATTCACAAGGAATAGATTCACAAGGGCACACTGAAGTTTTGAATCTCAACATTGGCTGGCAAAGCCCACGTCTTTGATTTGGGCTCCAAAGGACATGCAGACGTGTTATGGGGAGACCACAGCCCTCTGAACAACAGTCCCACCCTGGGATGTGCAGTGTCATGGGATGTGTAGTGAATGTAAATGATGTGTACGTCATTTACACCCTGGGATGTGCAGTGAATGTAAATGATGTGTACATGTTGCTTAGCAGGCTAGTGGGGATATCTATGGGGATATCCAAGCTCCAGGCCTTTCTGGATCTCTGTTGCTGATGCTGGGCTGCTGTGGGTCACGTACTGAAGCTCTCCCCTCAAAGAAGACACAAAAGCCTCCCATGTTTGAAGTTTTCAACAGCACAACCAGCCTGGTCTGAGGTGAGTGATGGAGAGACTGGGTTTGCCCTGGGAAGAGATGAGAGAGAAGGACAGTGCAAATAAGAGGCAGAGAGCCCAGCCTGCTCTTTCTGCTCAGGGGTAGATGCAGGGCAAAGGAGCAAGCCCAGTTTCCCAGGCCTATGCCACCAGAAGAGCAGATCACAGGGCTGCCATTCTCTGCAGGCCATAGCCCTTCTCAGCTGCTTATGCCCAGCCCTGTGCTACAGCCAGTAACATGGAAAACAGCCAGGCTTATCTCTTTCTCTACAAATGTACTTAGAGATGAAGTGCTTGTTCCTTCCATGCTTCAGAATTGATGTATGTGGGAGAGGATATTCACTTTCACTTCCTCTGAAGTCATGAACTTTTGGGATGACCATAACAAAAAACAAAAAACAAAACAAAAAAAGAGTAGCCCTTTTTGCATGGACAGTACTCTGAATGAGACCTGCTGCCAGCCTGGGAGGGAAGAGGAAAGTTTCATGACATAGTGACATGTGACCTTGAGCCCAACCAGCACAATCCTTCCTCTCCAGGTATTTAAAAAGTAATAGTAATAACCCTTAATTAGAGTACTTCATACTTCTCAAGTATTTAAATTTTAGGGAACTTTGATCTAGGGATCTCTTTTCTTGTGATGCATTACAGCAGGGAAGAGCAGACTCAGCTAGAGACTTTTTGCACATGTGAATATGCGAGTTGCAAGATGGTGGGATGTTCTGCAGAAGAGGTCCTCTGGCAGAGCCTTTGGCTGAGTGTGTTAAATTCTCACTGAAAGGTAAAGGACACCCCCTTGTCTCTCTGTTGGGCTCACAGGATAGGTAGCAAAATGTGGACCTGGAAAGTTTTAAAGTTTAACAGGGTCTGTGGACTGTTCATTTGATAATGTGGGTTTTTTTGCAGAATATGATAGGTATCCTGTTTTGGGAGAAAAATGCAATAACAACTCCAGTGAATAAATACAAGTTTTTTGCTTTCAACACTCTCCTCCTGGACTCCTGCTGTCAAGTGGCTGCAGAATTCAAAGAGATTATTTTGGTGGTTCCAAAAATCTGTCATACAGATCTGAGTTTTTTTCCTTGTGTTTGTCAATGTGTGACTAAGCACAAGTATTACAGGAAACATGGAAATGTTTCGGCTTTAAAGAATGGCTGTGGAAAAAGACCTCCTACTGATTAACAACTGTTGTTTAATAAAATAATTTTCGGATGTCCAAATTGCTGATTGTTTCAGTGAGGGTTACATTCTGACCAGAAGGGATCCCACCAGTCCCATGTCATCAGCCTGTGTGCACTGAGAAGAGACTTTTCTGCAGCCATTTCCTGCTTCAGAACAATGGAGCATGAGAGATGCCCATCTTTGCTCCCCGAACTGCTTAGCCCAGTCCCTAGGGTGGCATTAAAACCATGGGAGAATGAACTAGGAGAGGAGCTGGAGTGTGAGGATGTGTCTTTGTTTCAGAGCTGCAACCCACAGGATGAAAGCCCAGCTAAGATTGGAACAGAGAAGATCTCTCATGTTTGCTGGGGCATTGCGGGTCAGGGTGGGTATATCAGGTGCTGGCTGGAAGGAGAGCAGAGAGGGCCAGGGACCCACACGAAGTTCACCAGGAGCTTCTCTGTTCTGAATTTCTCCCTGGGTAGCAGGGACCAAGCCCAGCTGCTCTTATGCTGTACTCTGCAGGGCTCGTACTCAGGGCCTGCAGCACACACCCCAAAGTCCTGGGTGGCACTGGGGGTGTGTTGCTGTAATTGTGCTCATTCAAGTGCTCACACACACACATACAGAGAAACTTTTTTTCTCTGTTACATTTTGAGGCTGTCTGTGCTGTGCTGTGAGGTTTTAATCTAGTTTGTCTGTCTTGTGAAGTGGCAGGGTGCTGCTGCATGGCCCTTCACAGGTGGTGTGGGCAGTGTTGCAGCTGACCCTCCTCATTGAGCCAGGGCCTCATTCAGAGTGTTGTTCAGGTCTGACACTCTCCTAGCAATACATGTTCCCTCTGCCAGTTTCTTTATGGGCACAATACTTCAGCTCCATGCAGCTGGGTATTCTTAGTCTAAACGTGGCTGAAGGCAACAAATTAATGTCACTGCCCATTTTTAATGTTGGTTTGTTTGTTTTGGGTTTTTAATAGGCAGCCAGCAGATGTGAGCAAGGGTTGCTTATTGACATTAATCATTACCCTGTTGATAGCCCTGGGCAGGCAGCTTTAATTGACCAGAACTGAATCCAGTAATCATATCATGGAAAATATACATCACATTTATTTCAGTAGCACATCTGAATTACACTAATATGAGTTCATGGCAAAATTCTCGGTGACTACATTAGAAGCAGGAGCAGAGCCATTGTCTGCTAGCACAGATGTAACTGAGCTGTGCCCCACAATCTGCTATGCTTAGGCAGGACAGCGAGGCTATGTCAAAAAAGTCATAAAATTACCCTCTAGGATCCAGCAGACCAAACCCTATTCTGGCAAATAAAGAGAAGTTCGTACATGGCGGTTGTAGAATTGTGTCTTTCATTGTTTTCTTTGACTATAGTCCTTCAATAGAAGGGATGGTCACAGTCTCTTCAAACAGCAGAAATGCTGTTGTAAGAACACATAAAAAAAAGTCCAAAAAAAAACCAAAACCAAAAACCAATTACAGAAGACTTTACTTTTACCTACAGAAGATTATAGGAAAAAAAAAAAAAAGGACTGAAAAAGTAAAGCAATGGAAAAAAACTTCTGAAATTTAGTTTGATCACTTTATGACTGGGAAAAAATCCCAAGAACCTAATCAGCAAACAAAAAATATTGGTGTATTGACTAATGTGTTAATGAATCCACTTTTTGTTAAATATATCAACATGTTAGATATTACATGGAAAAGAAACAAGGATGAATAGCTGGCCAACATAGTCAATTGAGTCTATTGACTATGGTGAATGCAAGGTCTATGACCTTTGTTCAGCAGAATGGTTGAGAGATGAGGTTTGGGACTGTGTTAAGTTACCATGAATGGCAGAATCCAGGCAGAGCAGATGTGATTAGTTGCCTAAATTCAACTGTGGATCTATTCCTGTGAACCTTTTCTCATCCTGCCACATGCAGCAGCATTCTAATAGCTAAATATTTAAAATAATGAATTAAAAATGTGGATGAAGGTGTGGATTTGTAAAAATAGATATCCTGAGGATGAACAGAGCCCTTGGGCTCAATGAATGTGAATGTGTTATATATGCTTCACTTTGTGCATTAACTACACATATTTGTAGTTAAGGTGCTTTTTAACATTAAAGCTCCAAAAAGCCAAAATGTCTCTTTTGAAATGGTAGAACCAGTAGGATTTTCATTTTGAAATGGTATTAACCAGGAGAATTGTGTACAGTATGCAAATTAAGTTACACTTCAATGTAACTCTTCTTAAAAGTTTTTGTATAAAACAAAGACCTTATTTTACCTGGGAAAATGAAATACCAAAGGCCTTGCAGTGAGAGTTGTACAGTTGTTCCAGACATTAAATAGTTTATTAATATAGGTTTTTAAATCAATGCTGATTAAATTTCTAATGCAATTTTAGGTAACCCCCATCCCCTTAAACCTTGCTGTCTCTGAGAAAGAAGATAGACTACTCTGAAAATCAGACACACATGCAGTAAGATGAACAATGTACACGTGTACAATGTACAAATGTGCATGTACTGAAAAGGTGGGTAGTCCTTAATAAGATCATTGCCTCCTCTTTTGCAGAAAATGAGTGTTTTAGTTATCGGGAGACAACTGCAAGGGCTTCAAAGGGGAAATTGGTGAGGATATCAGTTAGATAGGTCAGAATATTTTGCCAGTACTAGTCCAGGGAGGTTTGAAGGAGAGGTAGAACTGAGGTAGAGTTATGCTTTTTTTCTTTGTTTGTTCTTTATTGATTTTTTTATTTATTATTCATTTATTCTGAAATCAGAATTAGTTTACTTTTCTTTGTATTGAATTGTTTTTTTACAAAATACTTTAATTATAGCCTACTTAGTAGGAAGGACAGCCTCTTCATAGCAATGAGTATACTTCATGTTTGTAATCTCCTTACTTTCAGGAAGAGGTGCATTTTTTGCACCATTTTGCATTTTGGGTTCTTCAAAATTCTCCATTTAATCGATGTTTTCATTTTTCTTTTAAGCCATCATGATAATGCATAAAATTAGACAATACCCAGAACTGAACTTCATTTCAGTTCTCTAGTAATAGAAATATTGCTGCATGTAAGACAATACAATCCTCAGAAGATACAAATTTAATTGACTGCTACCTCTTATTAAGCCATGTACTAGTTCAGATTTTGGAATTCATACAGATATCAATGGGGAATCTCAGTTTTCAAACCCTTTTTAAGTAGCCAGAGAGGAATAGTAATAATGATTTAAATTATTATCTAACTTGATCTATGTGAGACATCCTTAAAAAATTTGCTGTGTGTAGTTTAGACACATTCTTGAGTGATTTGTTGTCTCAGGGCCTCTCAGCCCATGCTGAATGTTCTAGGGGATCCTGTGATTTCCTTGTTGCAAACCTTGAATAATGAAATCAGGGACACAGTAAAGTTGGAACCCATCTTTCCATGTCTTTGTCCTCAATTCTTTTCTCTGTCTAAATTTATTCTTTAAAGTACTGATGAGAAAATTCAGGGTTCTGCTGCCTTCCCTGCATTCTAGAAATGACTGTCAGGTTGGGAAGTTATATATCCAGTGGAAATATTAAAAGAATTAAGCTATCAAGACTGAATTTAATTTTCTTGTACTTCCAGAACAGATTGAATTACATTAATGACAGTTTCATGTTTGAATTTTCCTTTGCAGAGTTGTAGTGAGAACATGTGAAGGACTTTTTGTTAATTAAATGCTCACCTAACTGGCTGTGTTTCCAGCTTTTCCTCTGTTAGTCCTCATTAAACGCACAGACTGGTTAAAATTCACCTTCTTCTGTTTAGATATTTGGCCCCATGTTGACTGTTTTTCTGAGTGTAAGAACTTTTACTAGGAAGAAAAAGAAGACCCTGAAGAATGTGATGCTACTTTATGGAGGACAAATCTATTTCTACCCTGACATTAAACTCTTCAAGGTGAACAAAGAGGGAGACATGTCTAGAAATGCACAAAGAAGCTGAGCTAATTAAGAGAGCTCCCACTGCCTCCCTTCATGAAAGCTGCTATGCTTTTGAAACCCTGGAGATGGTTTCACTGTGGATTTGTGAGGTTAGGAATACAGCTGGGATGCTGAGACTGTGGGCTGGGTGGTATGTATAGAATGTGTTTGATCAGTTTCCCTGGTTGTATTAGAAAGAGATGGCATAAAACAAATGGGGTGGAAATAGGCAGAAAGGATGAGAAGCTCCCTCTGGGATAGGTCTGAACTGATTTACATTGTGGAAATCTTGTATGCATAAAATATGTTTATGTGTGTATTGAATGTATTTTTCCTGGAGATTTCAGTGACAATTTTTTCTCCTAATCTTTATAAATGTTACAGAAAACATATTTGAGCCTTCAGAAACATGAGGTTGAAACCTTGCAGTTCATTTCTGGAGATGTTTGCATGGCATGCTAGAGCCCTGCTTTTTGTATGCAGACTATACATATATATATGCAAATAGCTTGTCAGTCTCATCTTGCACCATTACTATGATTTCTTATTTGGCTCTTGTCTCTTCCAGGTATTCAACACATGTAAAAATACTTTTCTTGTCTGAAACATCATCATAGAGGATGTGCTTGAACAATGCTATCTCTGGGATAAATATATGTGATTGTGGCATTTTGGATAAACATCATCATCATGATGCAGAACACGCTGCCTCTGTTTACAAGCCAATGAGGATCAGTGATGAATCTCCAGTGCACCACATTAAATCCACCAAGATTAAGGCTACCCAGGAGATCCCAACATGCTGTCAGTCAATTGTATTCACAAACACCAGCTCCTTCACTCTTATAATTTGATAAGAAGAATATAAACAAGACCTTTACACTGTCTTGAAATGCATAAAAAAATCCTTGTGTCTCCTCTTTCCTGGTGAGCCTAACTCTGATCATCCAATTCCTGTATCAGCAGAAGGATTTCCTCACTTGACAGGACTGTGGATAAAATTGGCAGAAAGTAAAGAGCATTAATAATAATAGATGATGTAATATTTTGCTGTGTTTACAATACTGCCGTATGCTCTATGTATCATTTGAAATTATATTGAAGTGATTGATTTTTATTTAATTATTACAAGATAAAACATTTTCAGAACAGCTCAAGGGTTTTGGAAAATTAAATAAAGAATTCAGAGTCTGTCTGAGAAATTCTGTGTTTGGACCTGACTCAACCCATTAAAAACAGGTACTCTGTTAAATGGGAAAATATAATTTTGCTTCAGTTTTGTTTCTTTTCTATTGTAAACATGAGAGCTGCACTGAAATTCTACTAGGAAAGCAATACCAATAAAACACCAGAATTAAAGGGGAAAAAAATTAAAGTTTGCTTGAAAATTTTATGCAATCATATATATCTGCCTAATTTTTCAATCTATTTTACTTTTGGCTTTTATTCAGCAAGCTGTTTAAGCCTATGCCTCACCTTAAGCAGACAGCAGGTTAGAATCCTTGTTGAACTGGGGTAGGCACAGTTACATGTCAGTTCAGCTAAGAATGATAAATATTTGCTCATATTAGTGCTATGCAAAACCTGATTTTTAACCTCATGGAAACTCTGTGACATGAGGAGAAGACTTGGAGCCTTGCACAAGCCTCTTGAGGAGAAGTTCCCCATGCACGTGATGCATGAAGGGCACCTTTATTCAGAAGCAGCCATGGATTTGTAGATTTGTGATGATTCATTGAGCAATTTCTAGTGATCCTGGAAACCCGAGCTTCCTGGGGCAGCAGAAGGACTGCTAACACATTTGACAAAGGAAATGGACTAACTTAGCTTTTTCTGCCAACCAGGGGACATCACAATCTCCCTTAGGGTGTCAGCAGAGGATCTAGCAGTCAGCTTTTGAGTCTAATTTCTTTCCTGCTTTCCCACATGATGCTTTGCAGGACATGAGCGATGGGGCAACTAGGGCAAAACATATCCACTACCAGCAAATGTTGACTGAGTTTGCAGTTTTCATGAAATGAATCAACTGATTTCATTTGAGTTGTAAAACTTTGGTTGAAAAATACAGAAAACTCTCCACAGCCCAAAGCCGAAGTTCTGACCAGAATGCAGTGGTCAGGAGCACTCTATGGCATTGCTGGTTTTGCAGATTTGGCTCTGGTGAGTCATTCCCTCAGGGGGGCAGAGCCTCCTGTTGCCTGCCTTGTAAGAAGTTGGAGTGACTGAACCTCCCTCGTGTCACCCTGGAGAAGCCTGGGCAGCAGTAACACCATCCCTGCATTGGAATAATGTGTGCCCCAACTACTTGGATGCCACTTTTAGCAAAAGGCCAGGAAATTCAACACAGTGAGGGATTAAAACCTGTGTTCTGCAGTCCCACTTAGACAAATACCTTCTTCAAGATGGAGAACCACTCCCAAGTGTACCCCTTTTTATCCTTCCAAGAGGCTGAAATCTTCTCTTTCCTTTTTAGCAGCTGGAAGATTTTGAAAAAATGCTTTCTTGGCATGAGACTCTGTGCAGACTCAAAGTGCCGTGAACTACACTTCTCACAGGGCAATAAGAGCTGTTATGGTTCTTCAGCATGTATCAAAACCCCTCATTTTTTGTCCTTCCTGCCTTGGACCCATTCTAGCACCGTTTCGAAAACTGCTTCTTGCCTATGCTGCTGAGAAATCTTGATCTGGCTTTACATTAAAAAATTGTGAAGTCAGATGAGTACTTAGGAACGTGGAGGCTGTGGAAAATCTGAATCATAAGCAACAGTATTGTTTGAATGAGACTGTGTGACTTTGAAAGAAATACTCTGACATTTTAGGAATGGGGACATTAAAAATTTTTTTTTTTCACTCTTCTCTCCCAAGGTTGAAGTTTTAAAGCTTAGTCCTTGTATGTCCCCCAAATCCATATAGCAATTTGCCACCGTAGCTCTGTTGCCCCCTTTGCAAGTGGCTGGGTTCTCCATATAGGTGGTGCCTCAATCCAAATCTCAGCTACAACAACACGGAGGTGAAGCTCTGTTGAGAGATTTGGGATCTGCTTTGTTGCTACTCTGAGTTTTGTGGGAATCCAAGACACATTGTGGTATTTTGGAGTAAACATTTCAAAGAGAAGGGACAATTTTTGGTAAACTGTAGGGAGTGTGGGAGAGCAGCTTTGCTGTTAGAATAGGAAGCTGGAAAGAAAGATTTTTGTTTATTCCTGCATGGGGAGGTCACTCAGTGTCTCTGAACATCCAATTACCTCCTACAAAAAATATGACAACTGTTAATGTGAACCACTGTGGTGTCCAAGTACAAAACTGAATGGCAGAGCTGGGCCTTGGGGGTTTTTTTATTTGTTTGGGGGGGAGGGGGTTGTTTGGGGTTTTTTTGTTGATTTGTTTTATTTGGGTTTTATTTGTTTTGATTTTGGAGGGTTGCTTGTTTGTTTGTTGGGTTTTTTGTTGAGTTTTTTGTGGGTTTTTTTTGTCCATCTGTAAAGAAGAAAAAATTGAGAATAAAATAGATGCAAATTGTGTAGCCTTTTCTCTCAATTTTAAATTGGTGTAATAAAAAAGGCCAATATATAGCAGCCACATAGAGAAAAACACAGAGGGGGAAAGGAATTGCAAGATTAAGAAACAGAGCTCATTAGGCTGGGCGCAGAATGGCATTAATCGTGGAATCATAGAATCATTTGGGTTGGAAAAGAAAGACCTCTAAAATCTTTGAGTCAAGCCATTTACCCAGCACTGCCAAATCCATCACTAAACCATGTCCACCAGTGCCATATCTACACGTCTTTTAAATACCCCTGAGGATGGTGACTCAAAAACTTCCCTGGCAGCCCGTTCCAGTGCCTGACAACCTTTTTCATGAAGAAATTTTTCTTAATATCCAGTCTAAACCTCCCCTGCAGGATTAAATCTCCCTCCCTCCAGTAGCTCATTTATGAGTGATTTGAGGATCTCTGCAGGCTTTTACCAGTCCTGTGCCTTGGGATACCTGCTTCCTGTGACTGTACCCCTGCCTCTGGGAAGTGCTCAGCTGAGAGCAGCTCCTTTCCCATCACAGTTCTGCAGCTGGGGGCAGAACTAGCCCAGTCGACTTGGCACTTCCCCACAGATCCCTGGGCTGGGAAGATGATGGCCAAGGAAATGTATGCACTCCTGGAACAATTCTGGCCATCTGTTCCTGATTAGCCTCTGTTTTCAAGGGGACTGTTAGCTTCAGGCATGGGTCTGTCCATCCCCCAACTCGGGTGACAAACCCAGCTGTGGGGTTAGAGGGAAAAGAAGGAGGCAGCAGGGAGAAATTGCCTCTCCTGGGAAACCCAGCTGGGTTATATATGCTCCTAACTGCCTCCTGAAAAGGTGGGAAATAGAGTATATAACTTGTTTCCTGCACACCCGATGCCTCTACACAAGTACGTTGGTCAGTCATTATATTTTCTCTGGAGTCCTCTATTTCTCAGGCAGAGAAGCTGGCATTGTCATGGCATTTGCTGACAGCCAGCTGTCCTACTTGGAAAGCAGCACTTTGCTTCTCCTTCCTGGTTTGCCAGTCTTCCCAGGCACTGAGAAAACCTGTGGAAAAAAAAAGTTGAATATCAGATTTGTATCAGAATAATTGTATACAAGGACCCCAAATTAACATTGTGTAGGGAATCATAGTTTTATGCTTCCTATATTTTAAGTGTCTCACTTTGCACCTTATCAATATTTATACTGTATTTTCTTTTTTTACATTTTCTTGTTATGGGGAGTTCTTGGCTGCCAATTATGTACTATGACCAGTCCTGAAGAAACCCACAGGTTATTGGGAAATATAATAATTTGTTCCAGATCTCACTTTACTTATCATCATTGGTTTTGGAAGCCAATAACTTTAAAGCAACGTTGCAAATTGTTTCAGCATGTTAAAACCCACAGTGATGTGTAAGTTCATGTGTGTATGCCATGTCTTAAACACAGATGTAAGTTTTATGTGAAACACTCACATGACCACTTAAGAACATGGGAATTTATTTAAATTTTGGCTGCTTACTAAGTGTTTGACTGCATTTCCACTATATAATAATGACATCAAGAGCTTTGTTAAATTAACCACAAGACCAATATGTATTTCCTATGGCTTTCTCAGGGGATGTCCAGTACCTTAATCCTTCCAAAAGGCAACATGCTAAAATATTGCAGGAACTGAGTAAGTGCTGAGCAAGACTGCAGCTGACAAATGACTGTCAGGTGCTGAAGTCCAGTGTAGATCTACGTAATTTAGGATTGTTGCTGCTGTTCTGGAATGTAAGATAAATCTAGCACCAGTTTGATGTCAGCCCTCTGGGGTGAATTGGTCACTAGAATGTGTAGCTGAGGATGCTCTGCTTATGCTGGGAACTTCAAGGCACATCTGTTTTCCCATCTCTTGTGTCCTATCTCATTTGGTTTCAGTACTGAAAACTGCTGCCCCAGGCCATGAACACAGGCAAACACTGGCTGCTGGTTTTTGTATGTGTGTGTAAGTCTGTCTTTGCTCAAAGATTCAATTAGAAATGACTGCTTCAGTTCCACTGAACTGTTGATGAATGGCTTATGTTTCTGGTTGTAGAAATAATAGCCTTTGACATAGGTATAAAACTTATATATAATATATATATATATATATATATATATATAAATATATACTTTTATATATATTTTTATATAAAACATATATATATATAAATATAAAGCATATTCCTTAATAAAGTGCTGCAGTGAATTTCTTGCAAGTGAAAAAAATTTGAAACAATGCAGAGCTTAAACATAAAATATGAATAGGAAAAATAGCTGGAATTGTTATGTTGTTTGCTACAAACTGTTTGCTTAACTCTGATGCTGAATCAGACAGGTAGTTACTCTAATGTCCAAATGGTGTTTGGGTCCAGCATCTTCAGCAGCTTTGCTAAACACAATGGAGGACTGGGTAGACCGTGGTATTTCCTCTGGTCTAATCCTCTCCTATCTTGTCTCTTCCCTTTGTATGCAGCTTCATAACAGTGGTCTCCATAAAGGACAATAACTGAATGTCATTAGAAAAATGCTGTTTACAAATCTTTTATCCCTAACAGCCTAACAGGAATACTGCAGACATACAATGACAACGATGACGCCTGGAAACACCCATAGCATGTGTGCAGAGTGTGGAAAAGCTAGGTTTTTGCATTGTACCTGCATCATATATTGGTAATAATAGTAGGGATTCATTATTGGTAATAATGGCTAGGGTTCAATTAAGTTTTGTGGCAATACCTAAAAAAAAAAAAAAAAAAAAAGAAATGACTAGGCTTCCAACAAGTCATTCCTTCAGGGTCCTTAGATGTATGTATCAGTGGAACATCATCAAGATTTTGGTGAGTTCCTAGCTAACAACATGGAATAGTCATGCCTTGCCCTAAAGTATCAACATTTTTAAAAGGTGATGATCTGATGTCACAGAATCAGAGAGTCAGCTAGGTTGGAAACAATCTTTGAGTGAATCAAGTCCAGTCTATGACTTAATACCACCTTGTCAACTAGACCATGGTGCTAAGTGCCACACCTCTCTTTTCTTAAGCACTTCCAGGGATGGTGACTCCACCACTTTCCTGGGCAGCACATTTCAATGCCTGATCTCCCTTTCTGTGAAAAAATTCTTCCTAATGTCCAACCTAATTCTCTTCTGATGTAGCTAAAGACCATATCCTTTTGTCCTGTCACTGGTCGCCTGGGAGAAGAGACTGATCCCCACCTGGCCACAGCCTTCTTTCAGGCAGTTGTAGTGAGCAATAAAAGTCTCTCCTGAGCCTCCTTTCCTCCAGGATAAACATCCCCAGCTCCCTCAACCACTCCTCACAGGAGCTGTGTTCCAGACCCCTCACCAGTCTTGTTGCTCTTCTCTGGATGCACTCAAGCGTCTCAACATCCTTCTAAACTGAGGGGTCCAGAACTGAACATGGGACTGAAGGTACAGCCTAAACAGTGCCAAAGGGGAAGAATCACTTCCTTCATCCTGACCTCACTGTTCCTGATGCAGGCCAGGATGCCCTTGGCCTTCTTGGCCATATGGGCACACTGCTGGCTCCTGTTCAGTCAGCTGTAGACCAGTGCCCCCAGGTCCCTTTCTGCCTGGCCAATCACTCCATCCCCAGCCTGTAGCACTGCAGGGGTTGTTACCATCAAAGTGCAGGACCAGGCACTTGGTCTTGTTGAACCTCATGCCACTGGTCTCAGCTGGTTGATCCAGCTTGGCAATGTTCCTCTGCAGAGCCCTCCTACCCTCCAGCAGATTGATACTTCCACCTAGTTTGGCATCATCTGCAAATCTGCTGATGGTGGACTCCATCCCCTCATCCAGATTATCAATAAAGATATTGAACAGGACTAGACAAAACACTGATCCTTGGGGACACCACTGGTGACCAGCTGCAAACTGGCACCATTCGCCATCTCTCTCTGGGCCTGGCCATCCAACCAGTTCTGTACCCAGTGAAAGGCGCACCTCTCCAAGCTATGAGCTGCCAGCTTTTCCAGGAGTGTGCTGTGGGAAACACTGCCAAAGTGAAGTCCAGGTACACAGTTTGGTTGGTCTACATCTACCAGCCTTGTCATGAAAAGAGATCAGGTTGGTCAGGCAGGACCTCCCCCTCCCAAATCCATTCTGGCTGGGTTTGATGAACATAATCATAATCACATTGCCAAGTGCACATCTTTGTGTCATGAGCATTTTTTGTGTGCTATGCACTCTATTGTAATATGGCCATTTGAAAGAATAATGAAGGTCAGGCTTTAGGGAGCACATTATTTCATATGATGTACAAATTGTGACTGACATATATGCATAAAAAAATCTTTAGCAAAGCAGTTGGTGGTCATAGAGTACGTAGATAGCACCACAACTGATTCTAGAAAAGATAATTAACAGTTAAGAGTAGCAATAGCCACAATTTCTGTCTTCAGAGTTAGCTCTTGACAGGCCAAGAGATTTCTACAGTCCTTTCTTTCTTTTCCTACAACTTTGTACTCTCTCCACCACCGAATGCATGCCAGCTGACCTATTTGCCTTCCATAAGTCCCACACTTCTAAAGGCAGATGCTGTTGGATTGCCATTACTTAGCTGACTGAGCTAATTGAGCTTGCAAAAGTGGTAATTGTCTATGTAGTTTCCTTCTGTGAAGGCAAACATTTAAACCAAGGATAATCAGCAGCTACTGATGTTCCCCTTGTCAGAGTCATCAATACATCAGTCAGGCAGGTGTAGCACAGGCTGGGAATCACTACTGTAGGGTAGGGCCTTGACACACAAAATGCTGCCTCCACACTCATCAAGTATCCAAGTGAGTCAGTGGTATGCCCCACTGTAGAAACAATTCTGGTTATGTATTCATTATCACTGTCAGTGTATGGCAGCCTTAGTAAAGTCATAACTTTATGGAGGTATTGAAAATGCAAGAGAATAAATCTGTATGCCCAAGTGACTCCCTGGAGTACCATGTTCTGTGGTAGCTAGGTGTGCTTATTCCTAAGGTCTTAGCAGAGTGGCCAGGACAACTGTGCTGTAATACAAGCTCATGATAAAGAGATTTTGGGACACTTTTTTTGTATTGCCTGTTCAGCCATGAAACATCAAATACCAGTCCACTCAGTGAACAATTGCAAGCAAGAGAAGACCACATTAGTACTGACTATGGACTGTTTCTGGTATTTGTCCACTAGATGGCTGCAATTGTTGAAGGTAAGTACCTTACGGGCTTGGAAGGGCCAAAATCTACATTCCATTCTCTCCTGAGCTGTTGTCCTTACTTTCATTGCTTAGAGAACATGAAGAACTGAGAAGCAGCAGAGGGCTGGGATTTCTCGATTCAGAGGGGTGATATTTATCTATGTATAAAAGATGTACAGTCTACCTCAAAGGTGTCAAACTTATTTAATCTATGTCAAGGGGCCTCTTGCAGAAAGGGGCCCACTTGCGGCCTAATGATTAGTTGTGTCAAGCATGAACTTATCAGTGGAGTTTGAGGACTAAAAGGAATGGAGAAAACACATATTACAAAATAAACCTTTTGCTGAATCTTAGAAAATGTAAGGACAAAGTGAGAATTTCCTTAAGCTCTTAACAAAAGAAATTACAAAAAAAAAAAAAAAATAGAAAAAAAGAGAAAAATGTTCATCTAATGTGCCCTAAGGATATCACAAAGTTTAATGATAATCTGTATACCCTGTAAAAGCTAAACAAACACTTTGTCTTAGCTTTCAATAGTGATGATGTTGGCCATGATGTAAGAAGTGGGAAAGTGAATGGGAATAGTTATCATAGAATGAGTGTGATGGAAATAATAGTCAGGAAAGAAGGAAATGTGATGAAATAAAACAGTCAAATAAGATACGGTAGATTATAAAAAATATTTGAGTCAATTTACTGTGTATGTTTGAAAATCCATCTCACCATATTTCCCAACACTGTTTCAGAGCCTCCTGCAGTTTGTGGTGCAGGGACTCACATACATGGTATAAACCTGGGGAGGGTTGCAGGTGTTGTCCTTCAGTTTTCCTCTTTCATTTACTTGTCCATGTACCCCCTCCCCTGTTTTTATCTTTTACCATTCACAACATCTCATGACAAGAAATTCCAGTGGTTACCTGCAGCTTGATTGAAATACAACCTTCTTGTGTTGGCTTTGAATGTGTCTCCTGCTCCTTGGATTGGAAGAACCAGTGAGGAACATGTGGTTTCCAATGCCTCTCCATGTACTCCAGTTAAGACACTGGACAGTCTTCACCCATGAGTCCAGTTGGAGAATGCTAATACTAGCAGCAAGGATTTTTAGCACAGCTTACTGCTGACATGCAGAAAAATTAAACGAATGGAGATAAATAGAAAACATTTAAAAAATTACCTTGGTAGAATAAAACATCACAGATTTTCTCTTTGAGATAAATAAGTGATTTTCTAACTGAAGAAATTACAGTGAAATCATGGAATAATTTTGTTTGGAGAAGGTCTCAAAACCATTGAGTCCAATGTTAACCCAATGCTGCCAAGTCCCGCACTAAATCATGTCTCCACAGTTTTTAAATACCTCCAGGGTTGGAGGCTCCCTGCACTTTCCTGAGCAGACAGTTTGAATATTCCTGGTCTGTACTGAAATATTTTGTATTGTACCAGCTGAGAAGCTGTCAGATTGGAGACAGTGGAGATTAATATGAGAAACCTGAGTTGCACATAAAAGGGATGGGACAACATGCTGTGCTGAAAAGAAACCTGACAGGCTGCAAGGAGGTGACTTGAGACCCTGTCTTGGCACTGGTGTCATTCAATATGTTTGTTTCATGAGTCTGGAATAAAAAAAATGGAATAAGTTGATGAAAATTGCCAGTGATAAATAAAAAGAGAAGCATGTCAATACAGATGAAAATCAGACCATTGCATTAAGATGACTTTGAAGACTACTTTGTAGATGACTTGCACAGAAATGAGATAGAATTTAGTAGTACAAATAGACAATCCTTGCATTTAGGAGGTCATTGAAACATCTGTTATAAACAGGATCCCTGTAAGAGGTAATAAAAATTTAAAAAGTGAGTGTGATTTGGAAGCAAAAAAGGCTTATGCTCAGAGGTTTTATCAGGTCTGGAAACTCCAGTGGAGGTAAAGAGGTATTATTTTTCAAGGTGCTTGTGAGCTAGTATTTGAAGTTTCATTCTCACTCTGTTTACCTCACTTCAGGAGAAACTAGATTAGACCAGAGTAGATGCAGAAGTATGAAGGGAGAGTGATCACAAAATAGAAGATCTTGTATACAATAAGAAAGTAGAAGAGGCTGGTGTGTTGGCTTAGTGGGGGGGGGGGGGGGATATGATTACTCTCTGTAAACACTGGAGAGGAGAAGATAAGCTAAGTAAAGCTAATTCAGAAAGAAACTAAATACTAATGTAAGCACAAGAACAAATGGCTATAAACTTACTGTAAGTAGGTAGCAAAAAAAGCCAATTTTTTTTTTCATGGAGTTAGATAAATACATAAAAATGTACTTCTGTCAATTGCTCTGGTGATAAGGAAGAGTTCAAGAAAATCTTTGTTTCATCATTTTTCTGTCACAGGCTAATGAGCCATTTGCCTCCCATCTCTGAGAAGTTTGCACTGCCAAAGCATGCCCCAGAAAAGGGCACTGACTACTTGGTGATACCTTTCCTGGTATGTATTAGGTGCCAGCCTTGAGCGAAATGCCAACAAAATGTACAAGAATCTTGGCACATTTGTTTGTGGTTGGTCACACTAGTTCCAGAACACAGTGTCCTTCCCACTCTCTTTTGGAGAGCCCTGTCTCATGCTGCCTATTTTTAGATCCCTTTTTGCCCACTGTCCATGGTGGGGGGAGTTTGCCTTCAACCTCTTAAAATGCTCTTCATGTTCTCCTTCCATTTCCTTAATTTCTTTTTTTTTCCCCCACAATCCTCTTTTTCCCTCTCTAATTGTGAAGCCTGCACAAGGCTGTCTTTGACATATTTCAAAAGGAAACAACACTCCCTGAACAGAAGGTTTTCAAATGCCTTCCTCCTTTCTGTTGAGGGCCGTATGATCTGGTAAATCTATGTTTTTTCAGATCAGCTTGGTTGCTAGCTGGTCCTACTTTTAAGATTCTGAGAAATGGTTTGTTGTTGTTTGTTTGTTTGTGTATGTGTGTGTTTGTTTGTTTTTAAATGGGACTGTAGGGCTGGTTTTGTGGTTTCTTTTAAATTACCATTGAGGAGAGGGATGTCTGTGTACAGATCTCTCTTCCCTTTCTGTCCTGGTCTGCTAGTTCATTAAGCATGGGTTCTGTTAGAAAATGCTGGAGCTGTCTTCTGCAAATGCATGTGCCTTTCCTTGCCTTGGGATTTAGGGAGGAAGGGAGGCTCCACTTCTCAGTCTTGTTTTGGCTGCCCCCACAGTCAGAGTGAGGACTGTGGGCTTGCCTCAGGCATGGAGCTGGTACTGGGGGACTGGTCAAATAGCATAGCCTGGGGCTATGTAGGCTATCACCTGTGGGTAATATCAGTTCATCTTGTGGACCTTCAGGTTTGCTCAGCTCCTGTAATGAAACATACTTTCATGTTCAGAAGAACGGAGAAAACAGTTGTTTTGCCCAAAGCTGTATCAGGCCTGGTGACAGACTTTAGAAAATCTTATCCCCAGATCTAGAATTAAAGTCAGATAAGCAATGAATTGATCACCATCACTTTTAATTTGAGATTTTTTTCCATATTTTTCCTTTTGTATGACCAAGCATGCAATCTCCCCACTCTTTATTTTTGTACTTTGTACACCACAAGATGAAAACCCACTCATAGGTTTTAGAAAGAGAAAGGCTTATCATTAATAGGGAGCCATATGAAAAGATTTCCTTGGCTGTTGTGCTGTTTCTCCTTATATAACACAGATTAGCTAATGTGATGTTTTAGCAGGGTTTGTGAGGAAGAGTACCTATGTAAAGCAATAGGTGACAAGCTGGCCCATGGTCAATGTTATGTCACTCTTCTGTGAATTGCTTTGCACTTCACACTTCAAATGACAAATGGTGACTCTGTACCAAATTATTCCATTTTCCATGCAAGAT
Source organism: Regulus satrapa (assembly GCA_013396955.1). Classification (NCBI taxonomy): domain Eukaryota; kingdom Metazoa; phylum Chordata; class Aves; order Passeriformes; family Regulidae; genus Regulus; species Regulus satrapa. Next base: position 327,723 of record VWZN01000236.1, read on the forward strand.
ACACAAATATAAATCAAAGAGGTCTTTTGGAAGCTGGCTCTTATTTTCCGCATTTCTTGCAACAAAAGACCTGTCTCAAATGTCTGTGGGACATCTATTCCAACACAAATACACCACGGTTAATGCTTGATTTGAAATCCATTATAGACATATGAGACTAGAAAATATCCATCGTTTGTTTCTTAGGTTTTGTGCCAGTTTGCTAAAAGCCCTCCCAACATTTTCTATAATCCTCTTCTTTTCTATCTCTTTGGAAGGGAGCATTCTGAGAAAAATATTTTTTTTTTCCCAAGCTTCCAACTGTGTTACTGCTGCAGGCTCTAGAGAGATACCTGGGAGTGTTTCTGTTTAACTGATTGTTGTTAGGTAATTTTAGTGGAAATGGATAAACTATGCTGATATTACAAATAAAAGCTGTGAGCTGGGAAAGATGTGGAAGGAACTGACTTAAACCACCAACTTGGTATCTCCAAAATGCACAGAGATTAAGGAAATATTTGTTGAACTATTTAAAGGAACGTATGAACATTTTGAATGTATGCCACCAATCAGTAGTGAGCAGATGACCCTGAGTCACAATGACCATGAGAGGGACACCAGAGAGCCACTGTTAAGGAGGACTGTTCTGCTTTGGCATAGCTGATGCTTTTCCAACACAGTGAGAATATTATTTTGACCAACCTTCATGAAACTCTGTGTTGATACTTGATATCCTCTGAAATATGGCAATGGCTGTTCTGAGATTGATTTCTTGGATTGAACCTCCCGCATGACTTCTCCCAGCAAAGCTCCCCCCAGTGACTCAGAGTGCTGGCTAGTGCAATACTGGGCTCATGGCAAGGAAAATACCACTCCCTTTTTGTGACTGAGTCCTTGTAGACTCCCCTTAGTGCATCTCCTGGCAATGATTAGGAGCATCTACTTGTTTTTTTAAAGGCTACTCCCCCTCCCATAGACTTCGGTCCTGTGAAGTCCTTAGGAAACATACCAAGATCTGAAAAGCTATTGTTTGGTATTTCAAATCCTGGTCCCTTTATGTCCAGCTGGTGGGAAAAGAGGAGAGAGAGACAGAAAGAAAATAGGAAGGCGGCAGTGGGGAATGTGGGGGAGAGTTAGAAGTTTAGCACAAAATGGAAAGAACTAGGGATAAATGGATCCAAGGGACAGAGAAAAGTGGGACAAAAGTAGAGGAAAGTATGCTTAGTCCTGGTCCTGCTGGATGTTTCAGTAGAGACTTTATGCAACCAGGGGGAGGTTTTCTCTTGTGAAATAGCCTGTAGGAAGAGGTAATTAAAAATACAGGCACCTCAATAAACGAGTTGAAGACTAAAAAGAAAAAGAAAACCAAACTGAATACTAGCAAGAAAAAGAAAGTAAAAATATCTAAGAAGTATCTGGATTATAAAGGCAGGAGAAAAAAATGAACAAAAAGCAAGTATTCTGTAGGTGGCTTCCTGCCAAGGACAAATGATTTTATCTCTCTGTGCCGCAGTTCTTCCCACTGCACAGTGGAGCTATGAATGCTCTTCCAATTTTTCTGAAATACTTGAAGTCTGGGATTGCTACTAACAGTGGATAATGTAGAGTGGGAGAGGCTTGCTACAGAGATGGAGTCATTTTGGGACTATCAAGACGAAGAAAACACCGATATGTAATAGTGCTACTGAGCTTTAGGAAAGAAAATAAGGACATATTCAATGAAGATGAAGAAAGCATTAATAACAAGTATTAATAGGAATCATATTTTTATGCAAAGGCTTGATTTGGCATGCAACTTTAGCATTTCTCCCTCCCATATTTAGAGAATTTTTGTTTTAACACTTTGAAGTTTAATACATGCTTTTTTTTTTTTCTTTGTGCTTACCCCTCCCATTCCCATCTCCAGTATGGAGGTCATAAGATTTGTTTACCATCTGTGACAGAAAAATCTTCAGAGTAAAATCTTATCTCTGGCAGTCTGGGCCAAACACACAGAGTGCATTTAGGGATTCTGATATTCCATGGCAAAGGCAATTACTATCTCTCTGGTAATCTGACATTGTGCTTCTGGTAGACACGTACAGATGTACAGACTGCATGGGAAGCTTTGTATGGAATCATTTGGCACATGTTTGTGTCCTTTCCTGGGCTGAAATAAGTTTGTGAAATGGCTTCCACTACTAACAGCTGAAAATCATAATAATTTCTTTAATCTCTGACACCATGGAAAACCAGATGACTATTCTCCATTACAAAACTCTGATGGTCTCTGTCAGTTTCTTGAAACTTTGGCTATGGTTGTGTCTTTCTTGCTGATCCCTGCATTATCTAATTTCATATTTACCTCATGTATAATCACACTATGCAAGCTCTTGGATGATGCCTTTTTTTTGTTCAGCACCAGTATGTCTTAAACTTCACTTGAGTCATGGTAAAGTTTGGGTTATGCTTGGAAAAACAATGTCAGAAGAACTTTGGATGAGCTTCAGATCTCTCATATTTCAGACAGTATTTGACTGCAATAAAGACAACAAATTGTGACCAAAGGATTTTATTTTCAATGCTTAGGAAACTAAGAAAGATACAACAGATAAGAAGAAGTATAAAAACATAAGGTTATAGTTTTATTTGTATATAAGCAGCAAAGCACTGACATACTCATATTTTTGGAGGAATGTAGATCAGTTTCTTTGTCTCACAGATCAGTATGTGCAGAATTGTAATTAAAGATGGAATTTCTTCTGAACTCCACTCTTTTGGCTGCATGGGGAGACCTGCTGGTGGTTTTGTTTAATGAGGATAGTCCCACAGAGTTTCTGTCTTCAAAACTCTGGGATGAAAAAACAAAGAATGCAAAAGCTATGAATACTGAGGAGGCTAACACTTTTCTTATTTCACTGATTTACACACTGAGTGTGACTACTTGTTGTCTGGAGCTGGCCCATGGAACTGTCTCTCCAGTATGAGGTTTTGAAATAAGAAGTTGATGACAGTGTTTCCTGATGGTCTGCATGGCTGCCTGGCTTCAGGATATGCTCATTGGTTTGACATTGATTTTTATGTATCACTCATGGTGAGAAAGACCCAGGTGGCTTCTAGTGATACTTAAGTGTGTCTGTACAGCTGCAGCAGGTGGCTCATCACATTCCTCTTTAACAGAGTAGTATGACTGAATTCTTAGTATCTTAATATCCTGAATTCAGGATGTTGCACAGTTCTAACCAAAGAAGACAAGGACAGTTTTCCTCTTCTCTAGAAGCATAAAGAATTGATGGAAACTAAATAGTACTTCTTTCTACAGGATGACAATATAGCTACCAAGTGCTTTTAAATATAGTTGCTGCCATGATGAAGAAATTAGGTCATGCTCCATGAGCTATGCTGTGAAGGATTGAGCAAAAATGATGGCTTTTATGACCACTGGGTTCCCTCCACAAGTTTTATCTCTGGCTTTGTGATCCTTCTGATCATTCCACTGGTACAGTCTATGGTCAAGCTAGGAACGAAAGAATTACCAAGATGCATTACTGCAATTCAGCTTTGATTGGCATGTCAGAATCTGTCTTTATATTGTGGTGTTAGGGATTGTTATAATGTTACTTTTGGTAAACTAACTGCAACCTGATGGCCAGAGATTTTAGGGTGGGAAAAGATGTCTATTCCCTCTATTTATGGAAAGGGGAAAGTGCTGTCATGCACAGCTTCATTTGCAGAAGAGAAATTTGAGAGGTAACTGTTCATAGTTTTTACATGCGCTTGGAATTTAACAGAAGTGCATTCTTGTAGCAAAGACTTCATTTCCATGCTCCAAGACATTTTGTCAAGGTTGCTGCAGAGATCTCTATTGCTGGGGTCTGTGTTGCAATGGACTGAATGAATGAATGGTGGGTGATGGTAAGAATTGCCTTGCAGTGGGATGTGGCACACAGGGCAGTGGTACCTTCCTCAGCTCTTCCACCCCCCAGGGAAGCTGGGATGCTGAGTAAAGGAGTAATGCTCACACAGTAGTCTAAGCAAGGTAGTCTTCCAAGGACTAGAGACAGACTTGTTAAGAGAAACCTGGGCTACTGCCCTGCCTTGACATGGTCTGTGAGAAGTGGTGAACCTGATACAGCTGTGGATAATACTCAAGGGAAAACAGAGTTGGGGAACTCTTTACCAGGGATGTTAGAAAGGTATGAAAGTGGTACTTTTTTAACATTATTTGCGGTATTTCAGTAGGGTGTTTGTTTGTTTGTTTGTTTTCTTGGCCTGAGTTCATGATTGTATTCCCCATCATCTTTTTAGGACTTTGTTTCTAAGTCTTTGTGTACTGGAATGTGAGAATTGATGTGGGGAATAGTCCTAGGGGAGGAGCACTGAATTTTCCCATATTCATGAATTAGTCTTGACCCAAGCCTACAATTTATCAGGAGAAGCCCCCATGGATGCCAACATCTAAAGGGCTCATGGGAGCCCCAGGGTGGCCAGCTGCAGACTGGTAGCAGAGCAGCCTGGGGACACTCAGGCAGCTTTTTCCCCTCCCAGACTGCTCAGTGTGGCGCGATCTCGGGACAGCTTCCCAGGGCTTATCTCAGGGACTGGCGACACCAGGCTTAGTGCAGCCCTTCTAAAGAATTGTCTTCTTTCGGGGTGAAAATTCACAAACTAATTAAAGACCAGAAGTGGAAAGAGAGAGCATCTCAGGAAATATACTGATTCTGTTTTTTTCCTCTCCTTTCATTCCTACCAGAGGCATGGATGGGACTCAATGACTGCTTTCTGCTGCCTCCATGGAGTGAGGGTGCTCTCTGTGTCACAGTAAACTTTGTCTAAGTTAAATCAACCTTAGAGGCTTTAAACACACTTCTAAAAGATCTTTTGTCTCACTGGTGCAATGTCCTGTATCCCTGGTGCCAATTATGTTGGTTTTACTTGTCACTTTTGGGCTATCTTTACAGCATTTTATTTCTGAAATCCTTTGCCAACAATCCAATCCCACTGTTACCTCCCTATTGGAACTCTTAAAAAATATTTAAGACGCATTATAATTCTTACTTTAAACCCTGGACGTTCTGCAGTACTTTCAGGAATGGGAGAAACTAGTGAGCTGACAAGGTCTAGTCATTTTAGATGAGAAGTTTTCACCAGAGGTTCAAGTGGGCAGGAAACACAATTTGTGGGATATAAACATTCATTATCTCTAAAAACTCTGGCTTTCTGCTTTAAAGTACAAGAGAGAATGTTGGGAGGGTTTAGTTGGAATACAAAAGTACAGAGTACCTCTCCAATGCTGGCAAAGTATTAAAGTAGAACTTCATACATAAAGTATATATAATACGTATGTATATACTATATTGAATTTTTGACATCTAATTATTCACACATCTTTATTTGCTCATCTATTTATTTTTTTAACTTGACCACTTTCTGGGAAAGAAAAGGAAAATCTCAGTTTCTAGTAGAAGAAGACCTACAGCTAACAAAAAAAGCTATCTTCCCCCTTCTTCAGTGTAATGAGATATAACTATGCTTCTCCACCACCTATAAGTGTATGAAAATTTCCTTTTTATAGTCATATGGGGAACATTAATGGCTCTGTACGTAAAAGCTGGAAAAGCGAATGCTGTATTTCACTGTCCTCTACCCTATACATTCTTGTATCTGTTGCAATGATATTTTCTTTGAAGTTCAAGGTGTTGTACATTCAAAATGAATACTGGAGGTCATTATATGTATAGGTCCGCATATGCCTTTCATAGCTTTAAATGAAATCTATGCCCTCTTTTCTCTAGGGATTATTTGACCCAACACTGCACAAAATTTAAGAGATTGAAATCCCTTCATAAAAGCAAGTGCTGAAAATTTATTACATCTCTTTTACCTTGTGGGAAAATTATGTGGTTTAGAGAAAATCTAAAAAATTAAATTAAAACACACAACATGTTGGAAGCAGGTTGCTTCTGCTGTACTTGGAGTGTTTTCTTTTATGATTGCACAGCAGCATGCCTGGCCAAAATTGACTGAAAATAAAAGAATCTGGAAAACACAGGCAAAAAGAACAGAAAAGTAATTTAAGTTCCAAAGTTGGTGGTAGAAAAAAGAGTGTCAAACAAAGCCAGACACTAATTTTATCTACTATCAGAGCAATTTTAATTTGCCATGACAGTATTGGGTGGCTTACATAGGTACCATATCAAAACATTAGGATGAAGTGAACAATCATGGGCATTTAATGCAACTGCTGCTCGAGAAAGGTCTCAGTAAGAGAGAGTATAGCTGCTGCATAAAAAGCTTTTTCCTATGACACCACTCAGGCTCTTCCTTGGCAGAAGCATGGCTCCTTTTACTCCCTTTGTTTCAGCTCTCAGAGTCCTTGCCCCTCCACCGCTGTGCCTGAGCTCTTTCTCACACAGCTAAACAGCAAGAAAAGTTTCTGTAGCCAAAACCCAGGGAAGGGTGTAAAAGAACTGCTGCCTGCTCTGTGTGGCTGTTTGAGAGGAGGTGTTACAGCAGCAGCACCACCAGCACTATCCTCTCTCCCGCTGGTCACTGCTCTCCTGTCCCCTAACCTCTGATGTATGGCACTGGCGACAGAGGAGACTGCTCAAGCAGGCACCGGGGAGCCCCTGGGTGCCAAAAGAGCTGCCTGCACATCCAGCTGCCACTGCTACCCATTCACAAACTGCTCCTTGGTTAGAGCATGTGGAAAATAATAGTTCTTAGCCTCTTACTATAGGTGCAAACTGAAACACCAGCATGGGCCAAGAAAACCTGTCCCGCAGCAGCAGCTTGTACCCAGCAGCCACAGTATCCTCTGCAAAGGTTTGAAATGCAAATTGACTGTGTGTCTTTCCTCATTACCCAGCAGTGACTCACAAATAGTTCATTTGGTTCTTCATTCTAGTGGTTTTCCTACAATGAAGATAATGTGATTTCCCTACAATTCCATAACTTTTCCATTTCCTGAAGGTATAAAGACAATTCAGGTTACATGATGTGAGATATTGGAAAACTGTATGCTGTCCAATTTAAAAATGTCCAGTTTAAAATAGTTGTCAAGGATTCCTCTGTAATTATGGGAGAGATGGGTGCCTCAATTGACTCATTTTAGGATGAGGAAATTACATTCCGGAGAAGATGCTTGTCTCCAATGACTGTGCAATGTAGGTTGTTAATGATGTGTGACTTTCAGATGATCTTCACTGGGTGGCATGAATGTCCATTCTGTGTTTGCCCATCTGAGTGCTGTGAATGTTCAATGTGGTTTCATCTAGTTCTTTTAACATCAGAGGATAAAATTAATTAAGAAGCTGATTTGGAAAACAACAAAACTAAACAGCTAATTTTCTAAGTATTCTCTACCCAGTGTCAGGCTGTCCTCTTAGCCTGCGAACTGTGTTCTGATGTGGGTTTTGTTTATTGCCTGATTGCACCCAATATTAGTATTGAAGGCTGATGCAAAGGTTCAATATTTTGCCTTTGTGTGGTCAAGTAGTGTAGTTCCTTCCACACAGCCTGGTGGTCCAGATCTTTTCCAGTCTCCTTACTACTAATGTAACTGGAGCATGGTTTTTTGTTGTGTTTTATGTCTATTGTATGTCTATGTATGCTATAGAATTGCAATTTCAGCCATGTAGCAATCTTTTGTAGGATTACTGTATAACTGCCTTGTAAATTCAGACATGAAGAATGTTTTAAGAACAGAGAGTGGGATTAATTCACATCCTAGACTAATCTGCTGCCAATGTCATTTTAAAAAGTCTTTTATATCACTCATCAAAGAGGACATCAAGCAACAGAAGAATAAAAACAACAGAGACAAAACTGAGAAAAAATTGGGTTCTTCTTAACATTAAATAGTGTTAACAGATTTTTTCCCCATATTTCTAGACTGACACTGTTTGGCATATATGTTCCAGAACAAAACTGGTGTTGTGATTATGCAAGCAGGTTGTTTTGAGCCAAAGATCTCAGACAAGTAATTTTTTTGACTGCAATATGGTGATAGTTAACAAAATTAATGAATTTAAAGAAATAACGTGAATGGTCTGATACAGGATCTGCTGCGTGTATATCCAAGCAGTACAAAGGCAAGGATATCATTATATCCTAGCCATGTAGGAGAGAGTTCTACTGCCAAAAATACTTCTCTGGCTAATGGAGTTGTGTGTGAAGATTTTACCATTCTACAACAGCTCAAGTACTGTAGCTTGTGTGTGCACGAAGGCAGTGCATGTCCTTCGTTCTGTTGGTGCCCCTTGAATTTCCAGGAACCTCTCACGTGCATCGGGCTGTGTTTCTCTGCAGCTGCTATGTGTGCTGCTGAAAGCAAATGAGACAGATGCTATGTGTGAGGCTAAGCACATAGCTGTGAAACATATCGTACTATCAATTTTTAAGCATTGTTGAAGAAGTGATGGGACAGATTGGCTTTTAAAAATAAGTGCAAAAGATTAAGAGTCCTAAGTGGAAGGCAACAACAGGAGTAAATAACAGTGACAAAACTTTTAATGACATTTTCTAACTAGTAGGCAGCATTTTCCCTATGTCTGAGATAGCCAGGCTGTGACATTCTTGCAATCTAAGCACGGCTTTTGGCATGGGACACCTTGCAGGAAGACTAAATGCTGTACAGGGAATAACACTGTCCTGGTAGTTACTTAAGGAAGAGGTCATTCTTCCCTGCAAGGAATCAGTGTCTTGGCATGAGGATAAGGGTTCCAGACCTCCATGCTCATTGACAGAGCTTCAGTGTAGCTTTTTGAAACACTTAGTTTATCCTCTAAATTTCAAACTGAGAAATTATCCTCTGGTCATCTGTTTTGCTACACTGGCTTTATTTGGGCATGATATGATCATTGTCTCTAGCTGTTGCAGTGTTGCTGTTTGTTCTCATAGCACACAAAATGTTCCACCTCAGAAGCAGCTGCTTTTCAGGGTAAATATTGCCAGCATATGCAGCACATAAAGTCCTTTAAAATTCCACACAATGAAATGTCCTATATTTTGAAGAGCTGTGTTCTTGTTCTTTTAGGCCTCAAACAGGAAATATTTAAGCACATTTTCAATTAAGTTGCAATGAAGTTAGTGTAATTGATGTCCATGTTTTTAGCATGTGTTTCTAATTAAACACATCCATAGATGCTGTCCTGATTTGAGGTCTTTAAGCCTGCAAAGCATGAAAGCTGAAGCATTCATGTTTGGCTGCTCTGGGTGTTTGAGTGCACACATTTGAAAGAAATCATCATACTCCCTCCTTCCTTAGTACTAGGTCTTAGACCTGAACTGGGAATTGCAGTTGTACCTATAGAGTTCCATTCTCAAGGCTATGGGTTTCTCAAAGCAGTACTGGAAGGTACGGTTCTTGTATGTCACATAGAAAATAGTCAAACACCCACACAGAAAACAAATGAAGAAGCACTCTTGTGGAAGGTTCCACAAATTAATTTAATATTCCTGACATGCTGGTTTGAAAGGATACACAACACTCTACAGGACAGAGAGCTGGTTTAAGCCATCACTAGTTTGCTCTAGCTGGAAAAAGAAGAAAAAATATTCACAATAAAACACTGATCTGGGCTGAGCAATGGTAAAATGTTTTTGCAGCATAAACTAGAGGCACTTTAGACTAGTCATTCAACATTACACCAGGTGGAATAAGAGCAGTGTGCTCACACATTAGGCACTGATTTCAGTTGCCTGTTTATTACAGTGGTGGGTTCCCATTATAGTCCTGCTGCACGAAGGAGATAGTTGAACTTTTATAGCTTGAGATCACTAAAAGAAAAGTTGAATCAAGGACTAGATCCATCTAGATATATATTCTGAAGTATCTGTATGGTTGGATAAAAATGTTTGTAAGTACAAGCTGCATGCATGAATTGACTTTTATTATTTAGTCTATTATGTCAAGTAAGGAATATGACACATTTTCTAACCTTTTTTTCACAGGATTGCAGAGGAACAGATTTTCTTCATCATCTATAGCTAATGACAGAAGAAATTCTTTTTCAGGAAGAAATGCAGGATCTGGTTGTGTTTTTGTGAAAACAACCTGACAGTCATTTCCTGGCTTCTTTTACTGTGCTATTCATCTCAAGTTTTGAAGAGCTCATCAACCTGTAAACCCCCCCCCCCCCAGAACAGAAGGAGATTTCAGCATCTTTTTCTGAGATTTCGGCATCTATCTCCTTTTCAGGTTTTTTGAGAGAAATTTTCTCCTGTGTTTTGAATTCTGAGATCTGAATAACTAGAGGATTAAGGGTTCACCATGTTTCTACATTTTCTTCTCCAAAGGTGTGAATGTTGATGTTTGAGTCATCCTGCAGCTGCTGACAAGCACATGCTGCAGCTGAAGCCTGGATGTTACAGAGTGCTGCCAGACAGGCACAAGGCTTGAACTTGAGGATCTTGACAGCTCCACTGTCCCCAAGAAAGAAGGTGCCATAAGAAGCTACTCTCCTCTAGCTTGTCCCATAGGTGACTTAAGATAGGTCTTACAGAGGGTTTTGACAGAGAGAACAAAACCGAGGGGCTGTTGAAAGATGTGCCTATAAAATGTCAAAGAACAGGCAGTAAAACATGACAATAGCACTACTGAGGACATTCAGGCAAATGTTTTCACAATGATTAAGCAAACCAAACACTAACTCATTGATTTTGTCTTAACAAAGTAGAATATGATGTTTGTCACTTCACTGGAGAATGAGCACACTGCAGGATCCCAACATGTTTTGGCTTCTGACCATACAAAAAATACCATGTTTGTTACCCTTGTGAAAGCTCTTGCTCTGGTTTCTCAGGATAGTGGCTTATTTTTCAGATTAGCTTATATACCTACTGTAGTTCCAAACATACTGCTACAGGAGCTCCAGCTTTTCCCTCTGCATATTTTTTCATAACAGGGCTGAATTATCAAATACTCCTTCACTAGAACTTGACACTTCATTGTGCCATCCTTTGCCACCTTTTTCCTTCTATTCTCAATTCTTTTGAGATCAGTTCTGTGATTTTTCCCTTTAATTTTCTTTGCTATAAGCTGTAGACTTCAGTTTTTCTTCCTTTTTTTCATGGCTCCAAATAGCCAAGCAAAAGCATCATACAGACAGTTAACCATAAACACACTCTTCGGAATATTCCAGGGTTTGTGATCTTGCTTGTAGCAGGAGAAACATATTTGCAATGTCTCCATTTCAGAGAAGCTGAACAAGCTTCCTGAGATTATTACATGACCTTAAGACTTGTAGGAGTTATTTAATATTGCAATTATTTTGCTAATACATGCCACATTGCTGCAGTTCTTATTTGAAAATTTTCTGTTAAAACCTGTCATTGTTTATGAATTAATTTGATAATACTTGTATAAATAAGAGTTGTGACTTTTCTTGTAAATGATTCAGCCTTTTTCATAGGAGATCTTCATGTTAAAGGCCCCTAGCCACCACATAAATCAATTTCAGTAGTTCCTCATAAGGGAAGATCCCCCAAGGAATATCAGCTTGTTATATAAGGTCATATCAAGTATTTGTACGTTTTGAACACATGAAATGGCAAATTCTTTACAAGCAGAGATATCACTGTTCATTTTTGCCCTCTGTCTCCTCTACCCAAAGCTTGTGACAATAATCTCAAATCTGTAAGCCTGAAATTGTCTACTGAGAGCTTGTATATATGTACTTCATAAGGTTTTACACTTCCAAGAGGTGGTATTTACAGATCTACCTTTAATTGGCTGAATACTCCCCATTAGATGTGTAAGGGTGTCACCTGGCTCTGTGAAGTCTCCTTTGACAGAAGGGGTGGAGCTCCTTCTCTGGCTAGGGACAGTCAGGTTTCCCTATCTCCTATATAAAAACATGTACCACAATTTTATCATCTTGATGGTCTTGATGCGACTCCTGTACACTTCAGTGTCTTGAGATGTATCTCTTAGGCATGTTTATAGTGCCTAATTCATGTAAGTTGTTCAATAACTTTCAGAGCTCCCCCATGCGCAGAGAGCTGGCTCCTGAAGGTGGATGAGCTGGGGGGTGGAGGGGACCCCAGTGTGGGTCATGTCCTCCCCAATGGGTGCTGTCCCACAGTGTCTGATCACGGCAGGCAGGTCCGGAGGCTGTGATAGCACCCATCAACAGACATGGCAAGTGACAAAACAAGGCCAGGGACCATCCAGGTGCTTCTGTCAGAAGGAAGAGGAGATGGAATTAGCCTAAAGCATGGCTCTGAAGTCCATCCAGACCCAGAGATAGGACTGGAGACAAGCTGCCGTGCACATCCAGGAGACAGGCAATTTATGGAATAGGTCTAGTGCTTTCAGGAGATAGGGCTGGAAGCACCATTGGGGCAGGGACTGATCACCCAGGCTGAACTGAAATGGTGTCCTGGGCTGTGTGCAAGGTAGGAGTAGTCCTAAGAGAGGCTGGTTGGGAACAGTGAGGCCTGTGGGTGCCCTTAGAACCGTGACAGGTACTGACAGGGGGCTGCTGACACTCCTGCCAACAACACTACTTGTGATTTTACTATATTTACTAGCTATGTTTTCTAGGAAATAAGGCTCCCACCATACCACCAATGTGGCATGCTGATGTTCATATCCACATCCCTTGATAATTTTCAAACCAGCTGGCAGCTAATTGGCCAGCTAAAGTTGGTAGGAATCACAAGGTGTTAATGATAGCACTGCAAGCTTCATGAAATCACACAAGCCTGTTGCATAACACCAGCTGAGAGAAACACTGCTCCCCAACAGTGCACAACTCTAGTAGACACTTGAGAATCCACTGGAGACAGAGTTTTCCAAAGAAGAAACTTTACTCCTCTCAGGACACTGGCTTTGAAATAGAATTCTGTGGGAAACCATGTGCCTTTTGAGCCGGCACCTGGAGTGACGCATTTGGTGGACACTTCAGTTTTCTGCCCTTGCCCCTGGTTTGGCAGCAGCTGACTGGGAGCAGCCGACTGGTCTGGTCAGCCCGCATTGTTCTTGCTTTTCCCTCTAACATAAAGGTACATTCATTAATGTTTGCAGCTCGTACTTTTTGTACATTTACTTGTTAGGAAAGGAATAAGTAGCAGCAACAGCAAGAGGTTTTACTGAGAAATCAGGAAGAGGAAGCAGTCTATGTGAGTAATGCAGGATGCCAAAGGAACAGCTACAAACCTCCACATTCAAACTCGTGCTTGACAAGGAAAGCAGCTCTCACACAGCACAGTTCCTCTTCTGAAGTGGGCACAAAATTCTCAGTCCTCTCACCACAGGAGGGTAAGCAGCATTATCAAAAGTTAAAAAAAATCCATAAGATATCAGGACGATTCATGCAGAAAGACACACAAGAAGTACCAGTGCTCCAGTGTAGAGATGGAATGAAAAAGAAATGCTGCCCTCTATTTTTGTGGGCTCCCATGAGGCTGGGCTTGTATCATGGAGAAGAACAATCCATCCGGTGTCCAGCTGGAATCTCAAATAGCCATCTTATTTTTCTTTTCCAGTAATGGGGCCAGTTTTGTTGCAAAAAAGTAGACATAGAGGTCCAGAGAGAGAAGAATTGTTAAACCCATGTGTAAGTGCTATTGCATTTGGAAAAAAAAAAAAAGAAAAAAAAAAAAGAAAAAAA
>VWZN01000236.1:341340-353518 GCA_013396955.1 Regulus satrapa
AGTTTTCTTGGTTTTCGAGAATACTTGAATATAGAAGTTGAAGGCTGAAGATATTTCCTGTACCTCATTCCCACTGGTACCTTTATATATTTTTGAATATGTCTCATAAGGGACAAACAATATTTGAAGAGTGCAGGAAAATATTTTGCAAGTGTGCTCAAAAGGTTTTTTACTGATGTGATTCAGTTTGATTTGTCCTCAAAATGAGATTCTATGCACTCTGCCAGCAACTTACAATTGAGTTGATTTGCACCTCTGAGGACATCTTCTCTATGGTTTTTAATACCTAATAATAAGCTAAAAAATCATAACTAGCCCTGGTACAGTGCCCTTCTCTGTTCCTTGTCACTCAACCGCTGAGTTTTGGGAAGCCTGCCAAGTCCCTGACAGCAGCTTCTTCTTGTGGGAGCAGAGCTGCACAATGTGATCCAGGGGAAGAGACAGGATTTTCATATTTTACTCTGATGTCAGCAACAGAAACCTTCAAAGTGGACGACTACTCCCCAGCTGTGGGCTGAGTTGCTCAGGAGGTACCACTCCTGCTGCATTGTCAAGTTGATCAGGGTAGGAGAGAGCTCTTTTTCTAGGCTGGGTGCACTGAAGAGGCGCCAGGGCCTCCCACCCACAGTCCTCATTAAAGAAAAATAACAACAGCACAAAGCCCAAGGATTGTTTACTTATTTGTAGTATCTCAGCAACGGCTACTCTCTATCATCTGTTTTTGCTTTGGTGATTTCTTTTTTTTTTTATTAAAAAGAAATGCCACATGTTGCCACACAAGTAGCTAACCTCCTGCAGCCGGTCAGGGGCTGCCCGCCGTGCCCAGGCGGGATGGAGCACGGGCTCTGCTCCCCAGCTGCTCGATCTGGCTTAGAAGGAACTGCCACAGACCAGGACTTTGCAATTGTTCTCGTTTCCCCAGTAAATCGAGCATTCGCCCGAAAAGTTCAGGCTTGTGATGCCGGGTCAACCAGGACAACTACTTTCGGCTGAAGCAAAAACTAAAAAACAAAATTCTGGAAATGCCCAACTGGTTAATTTCAACATTTCCAGAAGGAAACATTGAATTTTGCAGGGCTTGATCCTTGGGGCAACTTAGCAACTTTCACAATGCAGAGGAGAGGGAGATGGTTGCACATCCCTCCCTTGCTTATATTTTGGTGTTTACAGCACTTGTCTGAGCGAGTAATTAATTACTTGCTATAATTTGGTATGAAGATTCAGTTGGAAATACTGGGTGAGCTGCACTCCAGTTCACCTTTTTCTGAGTGTTGAGACAAGTTCCTAAGAGGTGAAGTGCCCAAATTCAAGCATGTTGCTCTCTGCAGTAGAGTCAGAAAGAGGAGTGTTGAATTTTTTTCTCCTTGGCAAACAACCTACAACAAATAAACTTTGCTGATTAAGGATATAGTGTCAGGGAACATGTTCTCTTTTAAAGTAGTTGGTAAATCCAGCCTTAAATTTCCTAATTTCTTTATATTAAAGTACTTTAAAATCAAATAATGCTTCTAAAAAAAAAAAAAAAAAGAAGTAAAAATAGCTCTGAGTCAAACATTGACATCGAATTTAAAATAATTTCTAAGAAAGTGGTACTACAGAAGCAAGGGCTAGAACTGTATGAAGGCTGACCTAGCAGGTTCTTTGAGATAAAAATCATGTTATTGCATTTCTGTCTGAAACAGATGGCACCTCACTGATGTAGAGCTCTGTGTGAGTGCTGGGCAACTCTTTTTCAGTGCAACAGTTGTAAAACCTTAATGAGTTGTGGAGAATATTTCTGGCCTATGGAAAAAGCTGTGCTTCTGCCTGTAACCGTGAGTCTGCCAAACTCCTGTGGAGGAAACCAAAGGAAACCAAACCAAACAAAAAGAAGCAGGAGAGCACTGTCTCATAGCAAGCAATTGTCCAGAGAGGATGGCAGTACAGTGTGATAATGCTAAGCTCGGTAGCAGTTATTGTTAAAAGATAGAAAACGTAAGTTGTATGTGGGCACCTATCTGGCTGGTTTTTGGACTCCCATACAGAGTCCAAGCCCTCAGAGACATTGCTGTTCCTGTGGAAGGCACTACATAAACAGGGAAAGGAGGACTCCTGGCTGGGGGACCCGCAGCTGTGACACACAATAGCACAGATACTATTGGGTGGCTTCGTTCCTCTTGTGTTAGACTTCTCGTCTCACCCAACATTTCCCTTAGCCTCTAGCTGAGGCAGAGACTGAGTTTAAAGACCTGGGCATCAGTGCTCTGACCTGCAGCCACGTGTCAGGAAGACTCAGAGGCGTACCAGAACAGCAAGAATGCCTGAATGACAAATCTCTCCACAGGCAATTTCTGTCCCAACCACCAGGGCAGAGGGGATTATTCCTCTCCCTCCCACACTCCACCACACAGCTTGCTTACAGGCTCCTTTGTACTTGCTCCCTTTGGTTAAGGGACTGCCCCAATCGGGCTGGCAGGACAAGCTCTGCATGTACTGGTGCAATTGAAAATGGTAAGAAGCACAGCATGAGTTGTTCCTGAGTACTGGAAACAATACTTAAAAAAATCACTTCACAGTAGTTGTAACTCAACTTGCCGAAACACGAACAGCTTTGAAGACCAATGGCTACTTAAAAACCACTCTGAACAAAGAAGTGCTTATGCTCTGCCACATTTGAGTCCACCTGTGCTTCTGATCTGCAGCAAAGAGGAGTTTTAAGAGAAAAGGAAGATGTCAGTGCTTTCCATATGAAGATACATGAGTGCCTCTCCCAAAGGAGATAAATATATGTTAATATATATGAAAGACATGAATATATGTGATGATTTTGCAATGCCTGAGAAAAATGAGGGCTCAATTTTCTGTTATCAGCCCACTTTAGGGAGCATTATGGCTGAAAATTATTTAGTGACACATTTAACACTCTGGCTATTGGTTTTCTCATGTAATATAGATATTCAAGCTAAATATACAATCTCAGGTGGCCTCCAGGGCTGAAAATCCTCAGGATCCACACCATCCCACACTAGCAGCCTGGAAATGATGCTGAACACTCTCCACTTTTCTGTATTTTCCAAGCAAACTTGGGGGGAAAAAAACTAAACAAAAAAAAAACCGTAAACCAAAACAAAAACTTTCGGTGCCCTTGCAGCCCCAAGTGCTGAACTTGTCTTTCTGAAATGCTGTGTCAACAGCTCTTCACTTGCAAGCCCATTATTTTTATTGGCCATGGCTCTCAGGCTGGTGTTGACAGGTTAATTTACAGTAACAGTGAGAGTCACCTTTACTCACTATATCCAAAAGCACAGCCCACACTGTACTTGAATGCCACACTCTGGAGAACAGGAATGTTGGAGGGAGAGAGAGAGAAAGAGCCTTGAAGCCTCGCGCAGGCGCTCAGGGAGTTGTACAAAAGAATGCTCTTTTGGTGAAATAATTTTTGCCAGCATATGCAACTTGAGCAGGAATGGTTGCAATTAGTTCTTACCGTGCTTGTTAGAAAGGACATATGGGAAGATTAGCCTCAAGAATGTCACTCTTGGACATGGTCTTCTCATGGGGATTAGGCCATAGCTGTTTTTTTTTTTTCTATTCCTTTTCCTCTTTTGTTTTTTTTCTTCTTTTCAATACATCAAAGTTCACAGAGAGAAATTTTTCTTGGTAACATGTAAAGATAAGCAGATCTCAGAAGATATGTTTCATGGGGTATACTTTAAGGACTTGTTTCCCTTTTGCTCTTCTCTCCTGTCTTATCTACCCTCCTCTTGTGTCTTTTTTTTCTTTCATTTTCTTGTCTTCCTAAAAGGCTTTTAAAAGAGCAATCCTAGCAATGGGTAAGGAAGTTATAGGCTGAGAGAAAGGCCCTTTCTCTTGTTTGTAAGGTCGTAGTGCTGCTGATGGGATACAGATGAAGTGTGTGAAGACTCCACGGCAGTGAAGACTCCATGACAAAGTTGATGGAGAGTACATACACTGAAGAAGTAGAAGGAATTCAGAACAGCTAAGTGAGAGGGCTGAGTGCTGCCAAGAGGCAAATTATGCCAGGTTGCAAGTGGACAGGCCTTTCATCACAGGAGAATTGAAAAACAAAACAACAACAAAAACCAATGTCTTTCTAAGTGGTTTGTGTTTTTGTAGTACTGTTTTGTTTTGTTAGCTTGATATTTGTTTGGTTTTTTTTTTTGTTTGTTTGTTTTTTTTTTTATTTTTAATTGGACTGCCATGTAAAAGCATGTGAATTAATAGTTTTTGGATTGCAGAACTTCCAGATACCAAAACTCATGCCGTATTCTTCAGTCTAACCCTAGAAACTGATCGTTCTGGCATTACTTACCCAGCATGAGGCACCACCAAGGCTGGGTCAGATACAGTCTTTCTCTACTTTCAGCACTGGTGGACAGTGTGCTGCTGAGCCTACAACCCTCAGGCTCATATTCTGTTTTGGCTACATGACCATTATAGAATCCAGAATACATGCCTCTGAGGTTGTGACTAAAATGGAATTTAGGGTGGCAACATTCTGCTGAAGTGGTCCTATGAACTTGAAATACATTCTTTTTCCAGACTAGCCTTCAGTCTAGATTTTACTGTCTCCTGACACACTGGGTGTAAATGCAAAAGCAATTAATGTATTTAGTCTGCAAATCACAGAACCACTGAATGGGTCAGGTTGAAAGGGACCTGGTCCAACCTCCCTGCTCAAGCAGAGTCATCCTAGAGCTCATAGCACAGGATTGCATCCAGACAGTTCTTAAATATCTTCAGTGAGGGAGACTCCAAAACCTCTCTGGGCAGCCTGTTCCAAAGCTGAGTAGAGGGGCAGGATCAGGTCCCTTCACCTGCTGGGAATGCTTTTAGAGCACCCCAGGATACCACTGGCCTTCTTGGCTTCAAGGGCACACTGCTGACTCACAGATGCTTGTTGTCCCCCAGGACCCTTAGGTCCTTCTCTGCGGAGCTGTTTTCCAGCAGATCAGCCCCCAGCCTCTGCAGGATTATTCATCCTATGGTGCAGAACTCTGCATTTACCTTTGTTGGATTTCAGGGAGTTCTTCTCTGCTCATCTCTCTGACCTGTTATGGTCCTTCTGAAGGCTGCACAGTCCTCTGGGAAGATCAGATATTCCTCCCAACTTAGTGTCATCAAAAAACTTGCTGAGGGGGCACCTGCCTCTTCATCCAAATAAATCATCGATTAATAAAATAAACAATACTGGGCACAGTATTGAACCTTAAGGAACACCACTAGTGACGGGCCTTGGTAGAACCTCCTGTTTGAAAATCAGGCTGCTTTAATCTATTTTAACATAGGCACTAGCAAACTGAGGGCCACTTGAAGCCATGTCACATGAAGCAGTGATATGTGACAAACCAGATTAGGAAGAAAAGACAAAACTTTGGTCTCCTGGGTAGTGTCACGAAGGTGAGAAGGTCAGGACTAATGGCATGGTATGTCATGTGTAACAGTTGCTGCGTGTGGGAGTTTCTGCCCCTGGACACTGGGCACCCTTGGGGGGTTCCCCAACTGAGGGAGACCTCACTATCTGAGTTCTGTGTCAGGAAAAAGAGACATGATGAACACTTTCACTCTTTGACCTTCAGGTTTATTATTATCTTATCCACAAAACCTGGCACTGTCCTCACAGAACTTAGTGCTTAGGAAAACCATCACCAAAATGGATGAGGAATGCGCAGTTTCAAGGTCTTTATATTTACTTTTGTCCAATAAACAGTAGAAATGTGTCTTATTTCTCTTTCTTTGCCAATTATAATTTCTTGTCCATTTACATAACTAAAAGCTGTGGCAGATCTCACCCAATCACCTTTGTGCTACCAACACTGCAGAGCATAGAGCACATGAAGAAGAAGAAGAAGCACCATGAGATAATGCCCTGTTCCCTCCATCCTGACTCCATGTTAACTCCCTAAAACCTAAGCTTCTCACCCTAGTGATACACTACACTAATTTCTATTATCTATCTTACTCTTTTACGGATTCTAGTTTATCTAGAGATTTTGGAAGCTTTCTCCATGGGTGAGGGTCAAAGTCAGTGTTTTCCTGGAGGTCAGGATCATCCAGAGCAGTCGGAGGGATACTTCTCTGCTTCTGGGTTCCCACAGCTGCAGAGCCTGTCTGGGCTTTTAAAGGCAGAGGGCTGCTTTGCTGATCTCTATCACCTCTCTAGCTCTGGTTGGAGGGGCCTCTCTGTTTCCGTGGCTGGATGTGTTCTCACAGCCTCCTTTGCACTGCTGTAACTCAATCACTGTGTGATAATAGGCCAAGGCAGAGACAGAGTTGCTGAATCAGAAAACCTCTTCTCCTTTGAGCCACAGTCTCTCTGCTACACCTCTCTCTTCCTCGCAGCAAGAATTCCAGGGAGACAGAGTTAAACACACACCAGCAGATCAGCACAGATGGATGCTCCCCTGCTATTGAGACTGTCTATACTGAAGGTGAAGGCAGTAACAGAGTTATCTTCTGCAAGGCAATAGCCCTTATAGTTTTAGAATGAAGATTTACCCTCCACATTTGTGTTCCATGACCTATTAAGGCAAAAGGGTGCAATAAAAGTCGACAGCTTTGTCTGCTCTCTGACTGACAGCAAGCCAAGCAGGATCTGTCAATTTCCCTGCTGTCATTGCTGCTTCCACGTGAGAATCTGGGGAAGAGCATAGGAGGGACAGATTACATGGTCCAAGCAGAGCAGCCCATCATGCTGCTAACAGGATGTTCCTGTGCTGCTGTAGAAGCTGTCACCTTCCACATGAAAAGCCACAGGGGTGGGTGATCAGTTTAACAGTAGCCTAGGGTTGTTCCAATAGCCCCTTGAGCAGAAGAAGGCACCTCTGGCCTTGCAGAGAGGGCTCCAGCCTGGCTGAGTAGTCCCAGGGCTGCCAGCCATGGTTGCAATGGGTTTTGCAGCTGCTTTGAAACGGGGGTGTGCAGCTAGTGGGAACCCATTTTGAGCAGTGTGTTGGGCTCAAAATGTTTTTGTCACTGATCTCATGACCAGCCTTGGGTTGCAGAGCCAAGATATTTACCACCCTGTCATTCTGACACACATCCAAATGCTCTGTTCAAATTCAGAGCAGAAGTCTCTGATGGAGCTGAAAACAGTTACAATTTTCAGTTTGGTCTCCCCACGTTCAAGGCTACACCCCTGTTATGCATTTTTCCAGAGGAGAGGAGCAGTAGGCTGGTTAGTGCTAGACTAGATAACTAAATTATTTCCATGAACTGAGAAATAGATTTCATAGTCAAGTCCCTAGTTAGCAATCTGTAACATCTGTGACAGATTGTTAAAATTAACATCTCTGCTCTGGTGGCTTTCAAGCAGAAGAAATGTTACGCATTTTGTCTTGAACTTTGACTTCATCACCTTCTGGAACCCACAAAAACATCCCTACTTCACACCATGCTGGATCTGTAGCTGTTGCCCAGTGAAGCAAGAAAAATGTGATGAATATTCCCTTCTTGGATTATGGCTGGAGTTCTTCCACAGCAGCAGTTTCATCTACTGGTAAGGTGACACCCAAAGTTTTCTTACAAAGTCATGCTGGAAAGTGCTGTGGCAGTCTTTTAGTACCTGCTCAGGAGTCTCTCATTCCCACAGTCAATGATCCCAAAGAACCAAAATAAAATTTTTCATCAGCTAGAAACCCAGTGTTACTCAGTACCACTCTCGGTAATGCTGGGGCACATGTAGGGAACTCTTTGATGCCAGTTTCAAGAAACCTTTCAGTATTCTTGCTGTTATTGCTGCTGGAAAAGGGCTTGCTCTGGTCTCTTGCACCACTATTCCACCTCTATGACACTCATGTTGTGACTCAGGGGCAAGAGAAGAGGTTTTAGTTCTGCTTGCCACTTTATTTAAGTTTTGAATCTACATTCCTTTGCTGGAAGTATCTGTTAAGATAGTACATTATTGCCTCCATATATTTATTCTCTTTATTAAACCTCTTACTTTCTCCACAATAACCTAGAGGTTTTAGTGGGAGCTTCAGACAAAGAAGAGTAGCCTGACAGAAAACATTACAGCCTTGATTTAGATAAGCTCTCCAACTGACAGAGCATGTCTAACTAAAAAACACAAGAAAAGTACAAGAAGAGGAAAGTTTCAGTGAGTGAAAGCAGTTGGGAAAGACAACAAGGATCTGACCTCTTGACCAAATCGGTGGCACTATGCTTTTTCTTTCTGATCAGTTCCACATTGCTCCCAGCCCCTGCTTGCTGCCATTCTTGCTGTGCTGGAGGAAAATCCCTGGCTTCAGGGGGCTAGATGCTGAGCTACCTGCTTTCCAAGCTTCTCTCTGCTCCTGGCAAAATTAGAAGATAGTGTAGCCATTACTTTGAAATATGTCTGCACATAATTGATTGAGAGATTCAAATGTCACTGGCAATTTAACCTCTTCTCTCAGGTGTCGTTATACTCCTTAAAAAGATTCTAATGATCTTCTTTATCACTCTAAGAGTGCAAAAGCCCCAAACTCCCAAATTTTTGTAAAAGGCTGTTACTTGTCATAGTCATATATCTCATATGTCTTTGCTCTTAACACAATTATTTTAAGGGCTAGTTTATTTATAAGGGACACAAAAGAAAACCAGAAATGTATTACTTTTACTCTTCAAAAGCAGTTGTTTATAACTATACTAATTGTTTTGCTTTCTTGAAAGCTGTGGGTCATGGCAACACAGCTGATTTTGGTCTGGCTTATAAGTCCTAGTTTGGGACTAATGTCAGGGAAGTAAGTTTTCAAGCTTGTTACAAACAGCCCACTAGCAGTGACACAAAACCTTAGTCTGCCTGCTATGATCTGCTGAGAGACTGCAAAGGTAGATACTTATTTGTGCTTTAAAGCACACCCACTCTTTTTGTTCCAAATATTTCATGACACGTTTTCCCTTGATTATACCAGTCACACACAGGAGAGGATGAATTTGATAACCAATACCAGGATTCTTCTGTAACCTTTCAAAAAAGCCCAAGGATTCAAGGAAATTGTGGTTTCTGTAACTGTGGACAGTGTAGTGTCTTACACTAGAAGTGGTAAAGGCAGGGGCATTGCTTTCTTTTCTAAGGGATTCTGCAGACAGAGTCTCGTGGGGTCAGAGATATGGCCAGGAAAATCTCCTCATGGTTGGGAGCATACAGGTGCAGTGGGAGTTGGATACCATAATTAAAATGTAAAGCCAAAAACATAGTGCTGCAGCTCAGCTGGTAAAAAGAATAAGTTAGTGAATGAGGTTAGCAGTGACCAGCCCTGCTAAATATTTTTGTTCCAGATATGATGGTGAAAGGGGAAAAAGATGTTACCTTGAGGCTGATTTTAGAATTATTCCAATATCTCTTCCTTTTAGGAACATGGTAGTTCTCATATCAGACCAGTATGTGTTTCATCCTGTTCAATGTTCTACCTTAAAGAACACAGCAAGCACTAGACACTCGGTGACAAAATGCTGCCTTACACAGGCAAACGCATTTGTGTTCCCCTCTTCACGTTTTATTCCTTATAACCAATATTCAAAGCCATCTAAATATTTAAGTAAAGGGTTTAATGTCACCTTTGGAATATTTTTTAGCATTATCTCTTATATTTTATTCTTCACATGGTTGTCCAATCTCTTTTACACAGCACTAACAATTTGAATTTTCTGTCTCTGAGGAACATCAAATAGATACTTCTACTGAAGCCCTCCAAAATGTACCTGAATCTTTTTTTCTGGCCATTAAATAAGTGGTGCATTTCTTGGATGCCAGATAAGAATTAAAATATGCTCTGCCTTTCCTGTATCACTACTTTGCATTTGTCTCAAGGAAGCATCAAATCCATTGATTTGAGAAGAGAGAATTTGGAGGAACGTTGTTCATCTGACTGCATTGAAAATAACTCTTTATGGATCCTAGACTTTTCTTCACTCTGCTGTTTTTAATTTGTAGCTGGATTCTGTGTAGTACCAGGAGAATAACCATATGCAGAATTGTTTTATTTGATTCTTTTAATCTTTCAGTTAAAATTACTTTTTTGGATGATTGTTGACCTGCCAGTTCAGAGCAAGAGAGATCCATGTGGTTATATGATATGCAAAGTTCATTGTGCAATGTCTGGCACCCAGTTAGTGCAATTGATTTAAATGTTGGACATTTCCAATCTCTCTCCTGTTTGCTCTTCTGAAAGGGCCAGTGCTTTTAAAACAATAGTGATAGGAAGTGTATCACGGCACTCATAAAAGGGAGTCCTGCGATTAGAATTTGGCTAGGCAAAATGCTGCAAGTAATGGAGCATATTCCAGCTTTAATCTCACCATCCTAGAGCCTCTAGGAGGGAAGGTGGACTGGACATGTTCATGATAAGGATAAAGGCAGCCCAAATGAAAATGCTAAAGCGTAATGCATTTTGCCTTCCAGAAGAATGTGATGCATGCATACCAAACAACAATAAAGGAGATGGGGCAGATCTTAGGAATGATTTTTAATGTGCAGTCAGCTACACACCGAATCAGGTTACCTGGGGAAAGTGAGGAATCTCCATCATTTGAGATCTTAAAGACAAGATTCCATAAACATGCCTGGAATAGTTTAGGCATAGCTGGTCCTTCCTTGGAGCCAAGTCAGAAAACCTTTTCAAGTCCTATAATCTACCTATTGTTGAAAGGTCTCCTCATGATTCTCTTGTGATGACACAGTCACAAAATCCTGTTTGCTACTTGCTTGGAAACTGCTTAGTTTGAAACAAGTCCCCTCTGTTACTGCTGTGACAAATTCTTACAATGGCTATGCTGTTTCCTAACACGGGCTCTGGATTGTTCCATATACAAAACATATTGCTATAAAATTATTTTTCTGTATAACAGGTAATGATAACACCTATTTTGTGATTCTTTTGTTTCTCTGTTAATCTATGATACTGAATCAGCTCCATCCCTCTGAGAAGCTGGCTTGCTGCTCTCTATTCTCCAGAAAACTTGGCTTACTTTGTACACCAGTATATTTGGCCTTTGAAAGCTGGCTTGCAGTTACCAGACAGAAGCAGGGTCAGAATTAGTTCAAAATAAATTAATAGTCAGAAGTTCTAACTTGCTAAGCTGCATGCAATCCACCCTTCAAAGGATATTCACCAATTGCTGTAATTGCTCTCTTCAAGGGCTTCCAAAAATCCTTGGACATGCTAATTAATGCTGTTTTAGATATATGTTAAGGTATTTGACCTGAGTGTTTAATTCTACAGTTTAATTCCATAATGATTGTAAATGGTAGGACTGCTGCATATTTAAAAGAACATTAGTGTGAATTTAGCTAGCTGTTGGCAGTTTAACAGTGACTAACAGATATTAAATAAGCATGAAATTCTGGTGGTGAATGACACTTTTATAGGGACAAGGGCTGGGAGCTGAAGGCAGGAGAAAATATTGCAACCATCCATGGTGACCTTCCCTTTACCCTAGATTTTACGGAGTCTTTGTACAACTTTCCCATCATCAAGACAAGCCTGAGTTGGTGGAAGGGCCTTGTCCTTGCAGGCTTGGACAGCACATGACGAACTTGGTGTGATTGGAACTTGACTGCTGAAGTAATTAACAATCCCTTGCTGATGTCACTGACACCAGGATTTCCCCAAATAACTGAATATTTCAGCCACTCAGAGATAATCACATCTTCCAGTGTCAAGAAAGAAGTGTGTAAATTCTATCCCTTCTTCTGCCAATTTTTTTTTTCTTTTTTCAAAGTGGGTGTCAGAAGAAATCAATTGCTAGAGAAAAGAAAAGAAAACAAGTTGATCCTTTTATTGTTACTGTTCAAAAGTGTCTCTTTGTTTTAGAAACAAAAATGGTAGCAAGTGACTTTTTTCCACCCCTCAGTGGCTACATAAATTTCTGCTACTAAGGGACAAACATCATTGATTTGACCGACTTATTCAAAACAGGTCATGGAGCTACAGCTTCTTGTGTCAATTCTCATCATATACTGATGTGGCAGGTTTTATGAATAAAATATGGGCAGTTGCTGTCTGGGAGGATGCCACATCTTAGCTACCCAAAACCCTTTGTCCTTGAAGAGCAGAGCTTTGAAAAATTAAGACCATGTTTCAATCCAAGCTTTACAATATGCTTTTCAATGAAGTGTAATATATTGTTTTTAGCTGAATAACTTTCTTCTCCTCTTCTCCCCTCCCTTCCCCCTGTCCCTCCCCTACTTAGGAGA
>VWZN01000236.1:362667-473645 GCA_013396955.1 Regulus satrapa
AGTACAATGAAAAGCAGAGAAAAGTCACATTTTAAAAAATGCACAAGCCTCAGAGTTAATGGTGTAGTTTTAACTTCTTGGCTTTGAGTAAATCTTCACACAACCAGAGACATTTTATTAATATACGTCATGTAGGTAAAAAGTGTTGTGTATACATACAAGAAAAAAATTTTACTGGAGGGTCAGATTTCCCTATTTCAAAAAGAAAAAAAATCAACATCCAGTGCTAGGCTGTACGTATGACACATGGTGACGTGCAGCAGCAATTAAATACTGTCCTTCACACTCCTCTGTCCTGTGGAACACTCACCTGCCCTCACAGGGCACCTCTGAGCATCATCTTTGCTCTGGGTAGCTGAGACTGGCATGCACAGCAGGCCCCCTGAGCACCTTGGGCGTTCAGCTCACAGATGGAGATTTCCTTGTGTGCTGATTTTGGCAGTCAGACCAGATTAGTCACCCTAGCTTCATGCCAGCTGTTTTTGACAGGTTCATTTATTACATTGTATTTAATTATTTATGGCTGTACTGCACTAAAGCCCGCCCATGCCTCATATCATTGCCTTTAGAAGATCATCTACGATTAAAACTACTGATAGCACCCAGAGGGTCGGATGGAGACTTTTTGGAAAAGTCAATCTCAACAGGTGTGGTTTTCCCTGCTTTTTCCTCACCTCTCCCTGGAAGGATGTCTCTGTGTCCCTCCTGCTCTGGTGGAGGTAGTAGCAATGCCTGCATGAGGAGGTGATGGTGATGGGCTGAGGGTTATCTCCTCTTCCACTGGAGGAATGCTGCTCTCCAGTGCAGGACAAGCAAGCCTTCGCAGGCCTGGAGTAGCTACAAAGGGTTGTGTGCAATCTGTTTTTCTCACGCAGGTCTGAGATCCACAGCATGACAAACCTGGCTGTGTCATACAGGGCAGGCTGAGGGCATTATTAAGTGCTTTTCTTAGCTGTTTCTGTAAGACAAGTCTCTGCTCTATGAATCTTTTGGAAGATATTTACTACTTGAATTAAATAAAAAAAAAAAAAGTTGGACAGATGAAATTAATTTAAAACTTCATTTTACTCACTAAAATTTCATATTTCCCTCCACATAAGCTATTGTAAATTGCATGATGACTAACCTAAACATTATCACGCGGCATGCTGTCATCTTTCATGAATAATAAAAGGATTGCTGTAATCCTGCATAAACCCAGCTTTGGATGTTGAGAAATATTACACAAGTGTCCAACATGAAAGGAATCATGTTTCTTATTCCACCACTCGGGCCAAATATCATGTTGTCTTTACTGGAAAACTGTGTTCATCAAACAAGTTTAAAGCTGAGAGTGGGAGAGGGTGGGACATTGCATTCTTGAGAAATGACATTATAAACAATACTGTATTGCTTTGTGCTGTCAGTAAATTGGGGATATTCTAGAGTAAACAGGGAGAGCACGCCATAGTGTGCTTGGGCTCCATCTTTGCTTTTTTCTTCAAAGAACTCACAGAGTACAGAAGATGATCTGCACTCACTGGGGCTTCCCACTCCCTTCTTCACTTCCTCTCTGCTTCACTGTCTTTAAAACTTAAGGCTCTTGATTGAGAGACATGAAACTCTCTTTTTCAGTGTTTTAACCCATAATTGAAGACAAGAAACATGGGGAGGGTACTGGAAAAGGAAAGACAGTCCATCATGGTTTTGCTTTTATTTCTATACAAAACAAAACAAAACAAAAAAGTTGTCAAGGAAGGGCAGAGGTTGATTTTGAAAGGCTGTGCCATACAAGTGTTGAGGTATAAGCATTTTTTCTGCATATTGGTGGCTTGCTGTGTGCTACAGGTCCTCAAATCAGAAGCATTAAAGATATATTTTAAAGGTGCCATTTTTAATCCATGAGTCCTTACTTCCTTGATGTAGTGTTTAATGCATGGGAAATGAGGTTTCTCTTTTAAAAAAAGGATCAGGACTTTTCAATTTAATTGATACAACAGAGAGTATTATATTGTGTGTTTCTGGTTCACTATGTAAAATCACCTTTCACTCTGCAGTCTTGGAGGCCTGCGGTACCAGCCAATGGTGCGCTGTGTTTGCTTTGGGAGTTTTGAGGAATATGTCAGTCTCACATGGATGTGCTCCTGATGTGTGCTCTCACACAGGAACTGGGTGGAAGCTGATCAGCTGAAAGATGCTAACAGCCTCCTTTATCAAAGGAAGCAAGAGGCAAAACAGCAAGTGTTTTATTATCTTCTTATGTGTGATTCTTGCTGTAATAATTTCTTCTATGGATTTATATGGCTCCCTGGAAGTTAGCATGTTGCCAGAAATCCTGGAAATTTTCAGGATATAATAACAGTAAGAAGAGAGGTGGTGTTTTTGAAGTTTAAATCCCTTTCTTGTGGGAGCATTTTCTGAATGGTCTAGCAAGTTGTTGAAGCTTGCAGCTGAAAAAAATGTGGCACACCAAGTCCTAAGGTTATGCAAGGTCCTTCTCTGCCTTTCATATTTTATCTTGTGCCATATATCTCTCTTCTCCTTCCATTCCATTCCATCTTCCCTCCTTCTCCTGTTTCTCCCACCAGTACACAGCTTTTGGGAAGGAAAGAAGAAGACTGCTCCGTCTCCTGCCTTGGTAAGGCACAGGGAGAACAGTGAGAAGGACCTTTGCTCATTGTGTCTTCAATACACTGTCCCACTGCAACCTCTACATCTCAAACCTTGGTAGATCATTGGGGCTCTACAGATGACACAGAAACAACAATTAACCATGGCTGCAATGAAGAGAAAAAGGGTAAACAGTTTTTCTCTTTCCTGTTTACTTCACAGCGAGGAGCAGAACTGAGTAGGTGAGCTGGAGACAGGGAATTAGTAAAGGAGAATCAAAGTGCCCTTGAGGCAGTGCTGGCTGGCAAAGGATGCACTCTCATCCTGCAGAGTGAGGGACATGTATGGCATGGTGCTGGCCCCAGCCCCAGCTGTTTTCTTGATAGCTCTGTCAATGCTGTTGACATTTGAGACAGGTTTGAGTAAGCACAAATAGCCTTAAAAGCAGAGTATAGAGCTTTGTGTTTTACTCTAGAGAAATTCCTAGTTGTGTTCTAGCAGCACTGGGCAGAAGAGGGCACAGATGTGTTTGGGAGAGATGAATAAAAGAGCTTGGAAGTAGGCTGAGCATTTGCTTAAGAACTTTTCTTTACTTTGTAAGCATGCAGCATAGAGATATTAATGAGAAGACCATAGGCTGTGGTTTCTATTCCCTGAGAAGCACAAGGTAGACAAATCCTATTCATCTACATATTTGTTTGGCTCATGTAAGGCAGTGAATGACTCAGTCCTGACTAATAAATATCTGCTAATGAATACTACTCCCAAACACTCATATATCAGTAGTGAATATCAAAAGCTCAGGCCAGCTTTCCTGTGCTGGTCCAGCCTACCATTCAAAAAGCTCTTAGAATCCTTTCCCAAGTCTAAAACCTGGTATCTAAACTTTGGTTGAAAATACTTTTCTGTGGAGTTGTGATGTACTTTTGTCACTGATCTAAGTGAGTCCGTGATCTCAATGGACACAATGGCATCTACAATTCTACTTACCTTACAACTGCATGCCAGAAACCCTCCTCTAATTCTGGATAAAAAGCTGTATGCCAACAAAGAAGTATAAGATTAGAAAAATATTGAAAAGTAATCTAAATGTAATGTAAATGTAACAAATCAATAGGTAAAGTGCTGTGGTTTAATTTATAAACCTTCTTTTTTCCGGTCTACAATAGCCCTGAATAAAATTATTTTGGCTGCAGTCTCCTCCTGGAATCCCTCCCAGCTACCCCTGTGGCAAACCCAGGAGTGAGGACTGTGTCACTTTTGCAGTACTCTTGGGTCACTCTGATATATGGGAAGCAGAACAAGGTTTCCTCCCTTCAGCTGTCTTACCCAGTCTGGCACAGGACAGTTTTGACAAAAAAAATTCCAAAAGACTTTTTGATATCTTACCAGTGCCACAAAATTTATGCAATAAATCCTGTATTTTCCTGGAAAATAAAAAATACATTTTGGAATAATAAATATATTGATGAATTCTGGAATTCCTTCATAATAATAGATATTTCAAAGAAATATAAGATGGAATATGGAATATATAGTCTTTCATTTTTTTGAAAGCTTCAATAAATGCTTGGGGTTAATATTTAATGATATTAATTCTTGCAAGCTGAATATTTTTTCATACCCGAATACAAGGAAAGATTACAGAACTACGAACAACTACAGAAAGAAGGGGATATCTGACCTGCATCATAAGCAGAATTTTGGCCTCGGTTTCTCAGGGTCCGAGGTTGTTAGCAGGGTGATACTGATAATATTACCACTAATAATGCAGGGTGCTACCTCACTACTTGCCAATCTGGGGTATGTAACGGGTGTACCTCATAGGCTGTCAATTACCAGGATAGATTCTTGGTCACCACTTGAGTGTTTTAAATCATGATGAGTCAGCTTTCCAATTGATTAGCTGGAAATGAGTGGTATACTAGCGAAAGAGATGAAATTTTGATGTCATTAACAAATGGTAAATTCCCATCTTTAAAAAAATTATATATATAAATATAAAAATAAAATTAATGGTACAGAACTATCTATTAACCTTCAAAAGCTGTTATTTTCATTACTCTGTGATAGTTGTAAATATGGCTTAAAATGCCTTTTATTTATTTCCACATTTTATGTTTGCAGCTTCCACAGTTGGTAAATTTATAAACAGCCTGGCATAGTTGCTTAATTAAGACTGTAGATGTAGTTTTGACTTCAGATTTGAGATAAACTCTTCTGGATTTCAAGTCATGGGGACAGACAAAACAGTCCTTGGTCTGTGCTTTTGTTTTGTTTTTATTTGTGTGCAGCACATTGTTTTCTCTGAAGTGCTTGTATGGAGATTTACATGAATAGGACTGCAGCAGAGAATTTTAGCAGAACTCTCTGAAAAAAAACCAGGCAGTACAATGAAAAGCATTACAAATACTTGCTGTTCTGCAGAGAATTTAGGTATTAAGCTGTGAGAGAAACAGACAATGAGGACCTTTATGCACAATACAGTCAAATACTTCCTTCTCCTTTGCATCTCTTTATGCTGATTTTACTTCCATGAAATGTTTCTTTAAAACAGTGGGGTTATCCTACAGAAGAAAATCAGTTCCAGAAAGCACCACAATACATTGTGTGCTCTCTCTAACTTATTGACCATAGAAAATATCTGTGACCATTCGTATTTTGCATCTCCATGCAAAGTGAAAATTCAAGGCAGAGATAAAGCACTAAGCATTCTGGGACATAGAACCTGTTGCACATTATGCCAAAAGTAATAGCAGTGGAAGCAACTAAAAAACATTCTCTGAGGTGGACCCAGATTTAGTGCAAAGAAAAGCTGCACTGTGATCGTATCAGAATTTGTTCTTCCCCCTGGAGCCAATAACATGACTTCCATGAGCTAATGATATTCAAGTTTCTGTCCTTCAAGTTATAGTGGGTGGCTTTGAAGTATTACCTCCAGTGCCACAAAATGAGAGAAATTTTCTCTGCAAGAGAGATAAAAGAGATACATCTTCTGGCAAAGACCTAAAAGTGGGTAGTCAAGGGTCTAGAGGGCCTTAATCTTTTCCCCTCTAAGGCAAACTAATTTAAAAAATATACTATCAGGCTTAGAGCAGATCATAGAAACTCTTGAGGGCATGTTTGGGTAGTAGATCAGTAACATTAGTGGTGTAAAATTGATTAACAGAGCTGTGCAATCAGAAACATAGAGAAAGCTTATGGTGAAGGTCCTGCCAGAAGTAACTTGTTATTAACCCATTTGAAAATGCCACACTAGTGTATAAAAATATGGAAAACATATTTTTTGTGAGACACTGACTCTTGCACTCTAAAAACTGATGTCACTGTTAAACTCCAGCAAAGAGTGCTCAGTTACCCTGCTAGAGAGTAACTGTTTTTCTCCAGCTGCACAACACGAAGGCAGCGTAGCTGGACTGTACTGCAAATCAATTCTGCTCCCATCAAAATTTAGGGACAGGATGCTGAAGGCTCCTCTTCATGTAAGGTTCAGTGTTATGTTACTGCCTAGGTTACCAAAAATACAGGACACGAAAGGGGAAAGATTAAAAAAAAAAAAAAAGCTAGATAGTGATAAAATACAAATTATGAATATTTAGTTAATGTTCGGGGCAATGTGTTGTGGATCATCTCTGAGGAGCCTTTACTGTAAGATGCTGAAGTTGCTGTATCATGTGGAATGAATCATGTAATATGTATCTGCACTTGAAAAATGTTTTGCAAATTGAACTCTGAACAGATGAAGGCCTATAATTTAATTAATAAGGTCTGTGAAGATGGATTCTGTCCCAAAATGACACATGCTGCTGTGACAACTGTGATCTCCTGCTTGAATACACCAGAGGAGTAGGAGTCAGAATATGACAGAACATGTTGAAGCAGACAAAAAAGCTGCTATAGATTGAGCTGGATTCCTAAAGAGTTAAAGAACAATCATGGATTCAGAATGCTTTGCAGAAACCTACTGCTTCCCTAAGCCTACAGACTCCAGCTTCTGATGTAATTTAAAGCAGCCAGGAGTCAATCTGATCCGATAGAACAATAACATAGGTATCACTGTGTTGGTTAGGTGTTGGCTGAAGCTGTCTACACTCTGGGCAAAAATCCATTTACTGTTAACATGCGGTTTCCAACCCTCCCAGCTCAGCCACACCTCTTCTTTTCCACAGACAGCAGCAGCTAAGGCACCTGTGGAGTTTCCCCTCATAAGAGAGAAACCCTCACTTTGTTTCCTTCTTCCTGCCTAATTTCTTTCAGTTAAGATCTAGTGTCTTTGTCTGCTCTCCGTAATGTCACTCACTGTGACCTTGCATCACTGCAACTGGGGGAGCTTTGTATTTTGATAAGAATGGAACTGCCTCAAGGTAACTGGCATTTCCTTCCAGGAGCGAGATTCAGACTTTGACTGTTGCTTGGTTATATGACACCACTCATGATGAGTGAAGTCAGTCAAGTTGCTAACTCCTGTTGGGTTTCGTTCATATTTCAGAGAGGTTTAAGAACAATAGAGGTTATGTTATCTACTGCCAGACATACTGCCAAATTGTCTGAGTCCTCTAGAGCTTGTGCCTTTAAAAGAAAACATTTTTCTCAACTGATATCTGCTTCCAATCTGCAGAGTAACAGCACTGACTATAAAATTAGGGAGTTTCTTCATTTACGTAAAGGTAAGAATTGTGTTATCGCATTCATTGATAAGCAGATTGAATAATTTCCAGTATTTTCTTTTCCTAAACAAAAATGAAGCATTATTCCTTCAAGAAATGCCAGTAATTTGGCCCTTCTCTGCAACGCATACTTTAAATTTGACCTTGAAATTCCCAATAGATAAAGATTTATGGCATGATATTACATTCCTGAGAAAACTGGGATGAGATAATGTAAGTAAATATAGAAATACAGAAAATGCTACTCTTTTAATAGCTGTGCTGTACATTTACGTGGTGGGAAATCTGGTGACTAAAGATGAAAGAGAGCTAAAGATTTGCCTAGAAGGACCAGAAGTATGCAGACTCAAGAATCATTCCAAGATAAAGATGGATACACTAAGAGTGTCGTGTCATTCTCTTTCCCCAATCAGTAACAATCCATAGATCAAAAGAAAACAGGTTGTGCCAAGAAAGTTTAGTTTTACTATTAGGAAGTATTTTTTTCATGAAAAGGGCGTTCAAGCATTGGGACATATTGCTCAGGGATGTTTTGAGTTGCCAACCCTGGAGGTATTTAAAAGACGTGTAGAGCAGGCATTTAGTTTCATACTTCAGTGGTGGACCTGGCAGTGCTAGGTTCATGATCATACAATTCTTTCCCATCTTAAATGGTTTATTATCCTGTGGTAATAAACTTTAGTTATAAAAATTCTTACACAATAGGAAATAAATTTACTTGGGAAATTTCTATTCTTAAACTGAACAGAAAGTTCTATATTGAAGCTAGTAAATTGAAAAGTACTCTAGTAGAAAGTTATATAAAATGTTACAGGAGTGACTTTTAGGTTGGAGAATTTGCTACACTGTAGAATTCGTTACTACTTTTCTTGCTGGCAGGAAACATGAATATAGTTAATTATTTCCTCTTCCATTCTCAGGTCTGTAGTTTTCTGCAGCAGTAGAACATAAGGCAAATATCTCCTAGAACAACTTATTTGGAGACCATACGGCCCATGGGGTCTCAGAGGAAAGTGTTGACAGACTGTAGGCAATCACTGCATCATTTGAGCAGAACTAACCAAATAACCTATATAAAAACACCCACCTTTTTCTTTCCAAATGAAGGGGAGCATAGACTAGAAGGATGCATGAGGAGCACTGTTGCCTGCTCTACTGTTGTCATCTGCACTTCATCATTGATCTCGCAAATTGTGAGTTATAACCATTGCTATCTGACCAGTAATAGAGAAATGAAAGTGTGAAAGAAGATACAATGATTTACAATTACTCTAAAGAATAGAATTACAGGCCTGAAGTTTGTGTGTTACCAGATACAAAAAGAATGCAAACTATTAAGTGCTTCCTGCAACAAGCCATTTTAAGAACAAACATTGCAAGGATAATAAATCCAAAGGCTTCTAGATACAAACTTGCTAAAAAATTTGTTTTAGCAAGGAACCACAGTCAAACCACTAAAAATAGAGAGATCCAAGTCTCCTAACATTGCAGTTAGTGGCTACACATCATGCCCCAGATTTGGGATCAAGCTTTTGCAGTAATGATTTAGGAGCCCAAGTCCCATGAACATTCCCTGTGGCCACCCTTGGATTAGAAGCAACAAGCCACTGCACTTCTTTCAATGATGTGAGGACAGTGGAAGAATCCCCTTTTCAGCTGCTCCCAGCCAATCCTGCTAATCTGAACTGGTTTAGGCTGTGAGGCAGATGCCTGGTGAGTCTGAGTGCAGAGAGGGAGAGATCCTGGTGACAGTAGGCTGTTAGGGGTTTTCATCCCACAATTCCCAGAGCTTCTGAAAGGACAGTTGGAGAGGGACAAGCAAGCAACAGAAAATCCTAAATATCTCAGAGAAGTGATAGAAACAGCTTAGACAGAAATGTTAAACAAAATTGAATTCAGAGCGTGCTCTTTTTTTTTCCTTCCTTCTTCTGCTTTAAGGAGAGATTTGTGATTATTCAGACATGATTAAAGAAGGCTAGAAAATTGACATCTGGATATTTATTTTATAGTAAGCTATAATTACATTAGTGTATTAAAGCAAGATGCAATTTGGTATCTATTATTTCACTCCCTTTGGGTGAAGCCCTTCAGGAAATGTCACCATAGAAACCCTGGGTTGCACCTAACACCAGTGAACAAAAAGGACCAGGGACTTCTTTCAGCCCATGAAGTTAGTGACTCAACCACCTTCCTTGGGGAGCCTGTTCCAGTGCTTGGCAAACTTTTTGGTGAAGAAATGTTTCCTGATATTTAATCTAAACTTTCCCTGGGGCAGCTTGAAGCCATTTCCTCTTGTCCCTGACCATGCTGTCCAGATGCTGCCCCTGGAACCGCTTGCTTGGACACTGGTGTTCAGTGACACCCAGACTGCTCACACTCCTGGTCCAGAGCACACAGGTCCCATCTGCCTCCCGCTCTGTCTCCAATGTTCTGGGGGCTCCAACATCTCTTTGTGCCTGTGGGCAGGTGTCCAGGGGTGCCTTTCTCAAGGATCTTCTTCTCCCTAATGTCCCTTACACCCAGCATGGGTAAGGCAGCCTGCACATCTCCCAGAGCTCTGTAAACACAGCAGATGGCAGTTAAATTGCTAAGGATAGCTGGGAAAGTGGGAGTTTCTGAGAACTCCTCCTATTCCACTTAAACCAGTTAGAAATAGTCTCATGTGCACAAAATGGCACAAAGGGGGCCTTATTTGGGAAGTGACTTTGACTAGACACAGGCACTGTATTTTTTTTAATCTGAAACAAGTTTTTATGGTGAAATAGTGCCACCATTCACACCAAGGAAGGCTTTAGGATTGAATATGGTAATAATAAGGAATACTTAGCTAGCTTTGTGTTGGCTTGTAAATGATCATCGGATACTGTACAGCAGTTTCCTTTTTGTTTGGTCTAAGTGGTATTCTTGCAGACATCTTGGGACTTGAACCAGGATTCTCCTTGTTGGGCAAAAGAATATTTACTCAAATGGGGGGCAGTATTGCACTGAATTTTCATGTACCTCTGGGCATATACAGCAAATATATTTCATAAGACTTTACTTCAATTACTACTGCTGTGAATAAACATTTCAGCTTTTGTTTCGCACAGTTACCATTCTCCTTTCTGAGGGCTGAAGGGGAGTGTACAGGGGTCCAGAAGACCTGTGCAAAGGCCGGGAAGAACAATGCTACCAAGCCTGTTTGTGAAGAAAATGCTTGTAAAAACACTTGGGGTACTTAAGAACGATTTATGGAGCCATCTAGATAATGCTGCAGGAGTTACTGTTATGCCAAGAGCATGATCCTGTGTTAGTCCTGCTTATCTCATTTCACTTACTTGACAGACAGTTCTTGTACCAGACCAATTCATACTTATGTGAAATAAACAGAGTTGCACAGTTGTTCTTATTTTAATGTTTTTACCACCTGGAGACAGCAATGGGCTTTCAGTCCAAGGAACAAGGAAACTCCTTTCATAACACCCTAACCAGCTCATGCTCTCCTGTTTGACATCATGCCGCACACAGCGTGCTTTTCAACAGATGTTGTAGAGCCTATCGATGAGTGCCTGCTTTTCTTTTGAAGCGGAGAAGTTATTCTGCTGCCCAGAAGGCAAATAGAGAAGAGAACTCTGTGTAAGTAAGGATGAGCATGATACCCTTTATTCCCTTTCTTGAATGTGAGTTTAATCTACTGGAACCCTGCTCTCTGATAATATTGATGACGCATTTTAAACACTGAAAAAACTCCACCCAAATCTTACTGTGAGAGGCTAATGTAAGAAGCTGCCATTTTGTATTATAAGTGGTGTATCAGTAGGGGTGGATGAGCAGCAGAAGAACCAGCAGGGCAGTGAACAATCTGGGAGAGCAATATGACCCATAATTCAGAAAAGGTAAAGAACACAACTGTATGAAACTAAGGATGGCCCCCTCACAATGTGTGCTCTTCATCCCTGAGACGATGGCAGCGGCAGCTTTTGGGTGTAAACTAATGTGCTTGTTTTGAAATTTACCTAGTTTCAAAGTAAATATGAGTTCAGAGATCGTGAAATGGAATAACAATACAAATGGTATACAGCCTTGAAAATGGTGATTAAGGATCTATAATAACACCACAAAGATTTCCCCAATTTGCCTACAGGTAAAAGTGTTAAAAGGTTTTTTTTTTTTGCATTTTGGTATTTCATACATAAGACATTTGAAACATCTCATTCACACAGAATATCAGAAAAAGAAATATATTAGACGATGTTGCATTTAATCATAGAAAGGAAGATAATCTGTTGCTAAGTATGTAGAACTTCAATAGTTCTTTTAATATAAGTTGCAGTGAAATGATCAAATCCCCCACACAACTGAAAATCAGTCATTAAAATGGAACTTACATCACAATCCTAGCTAAACTAGTGAATTACTTAGTTAATAATCCTGTAAACTTCAATCTTCTATCATTCTCTTTCTACCAGTTGCTATCAGGGTGTCTTTCTCACTCTTCATGGATAATATGAAGATTTTTTTTACAAGAAACAACACATCACTATTGTCAAATGACACAAAACATTGATTAAGAAGAAATTCCCATCAGCAGCACAAACATGCCAAAACCCATTGACAACCCAACTTTGCACCAGGCGGATTTATGCCAGATCTTGTATTATCTTCCTGTGCTGCTCTAGTTTGTGCTGGTTCAGTTATTTTAAGTCATCTCAAAGTCAGAACAAAACAGGCAGAAAGAGGCCCAAAAGTGGCACGGACTCTGTAGTGTGCTCTGGTTAATCTGACAGAGATGGGAATGGAGCTTGGGCTTCACGGGTGATCTGATGAAGTGCACATCTCTGAGAGCTGTTGACTAGAGAATGCAGAAACCTTTAAGCTGGGATTGAGAAGAAAACGTTCATGGGCCAAACTAAATCCTTGGATCTACATGCAAAGTGCCTTGGCCAGACTCCACAAGTCTGTGGAACATGAACCTGTTCCTTGCCAGTACGAGAGAAACAGACAGCTCACACCTAGCACTGGCACTGGAGAATTAAGAGGGTGCACCAGAGGTACTAGAAGAAGACTTCTCAGATGATCAGATTAGCCCTGAGCATTTCCTGTATAGCTGCAGTTTTTCTGAAATAGTCAATTCAATTTGAAATAATTTTATCAGAGATATTCTTCTTTTAGCAGAGAAGGGTGGTTCCTTGCCCCCATGAACTCTTGGTAATTTTATTTATTACTTTATTTAAGGTCCCTTCAAAAGGACTACATACTTCAAAGGGATCAGGCAGCCTCTGCTGGAAGTACATTTGAACACATTCTGTAAGAATAAGAGAAAACTCTGTTAGCAACTTAATAACAATTTTTTTTTAAAGGAAGGAGAAAAGGTATGAACATACTTTTCATCTGGTCTCAGGAGCGTCTTCTGTGGCCTTTGGTAAGGAGATAAAAGAGTCTGTGTGATGTTTACACAGCCTCCTGCAGAGTAATTGCCATAGCAGCTCGTATAAAAGCAACAGTAGAAAGGTGTAAAAGTCATTTGCTGGGAAGAAATAGGAAGCAATCAGCAACACTTTAAACAAATTATTGCCATGAAATCACTCTCTCAGCTTGAGATAAGCACTCGGGGTCTGTTAAAGCTATAACAGCCCTGTGGCTTCTTCTGAGACATTTTACTGTTAAGTTTTTTCATCAAATGAGGGGATGGAGTGGAGTTATGCTTTAAGCCAGTGTTGAATATACTTGTCCCCAGGCGACAGCTGTTAACCCCTCTGTTTGTGTATGTGTGTGTGAGTGTCCGTGTGTGTGCAAGGACTTTCCAAACGCGCAGTTAAGTGCGATGTCCTTTTCCAGCAAAGCAAAAATCTGGTAAATGGGTTAAGCTGTTTGGAAGTAGCTGTTTGCAGAAGAGCCTCTGCAGATGTCTGTGGTAGGCAGCAGAGCTCTAAGTTGCCCCGAGAGGGAAGCACTTGGCACAGGTGAGCTGGGAAAGGAATATCCTTTTCTCTAGAAACATAAAGCATGGGAGGATTTTTGAGGCTGCCTATGAACCCGGGCCAGCTCTGTGGCCACCCTGGCTCCCAGGGAGGGAGATGTTCTTTCCTGGCACTCTGCCTTCTAAGAGAGAAAGCGTGGCTCTTGTGAATCTCCTACCCTGCCCTTGGCAAGAGGCCACATCCGCGCTGAGCATTTGGCTGCTTGTTCCAGCTCCTGGTTACCACATCCAAAGGGTACTTGAACTGTGAATCCAGTTTGTTGTTACGGGAAGTTCAGAAGTGTTTGCTTTTAGATTCTGTCATATTTCTGCGTGTGCAGGTATTTTTGCTATGATTTCTACTTATTTTCTTCTTTTCGAAACTTTTTATTTCTTTTCTTGGAAACAGATTGGTGTGGGTGGAGACAGTGAATATGAGACCACTCACTTCTGCCTTTTACTGAAAATTCAAATGTCTGCCTATTCCCTCTGATGTCACTGGGAGGATTAGGAGTGCAGGTGGGGACTAAACAGATGAGCTCTTGAGAAGGAAATTCTCATTTTGTAAATCTTCTTTCTGAAAGAGACTTGGCTGCCTAGAGCGGCAGGGCTCCAGGGTTATGATTTAAAGGGAAAAACAGGAACAGCAGTGGACTGTGGTATTACACTGTGTGAATATGTACAGACCCACGTTAACATGAGAGTAATCATGACTGAGGTGCGGTGGTTCTTGAATGTGGGGAAGGGGCAGTGACTGAGAGGGATGGGAGGTTACAGGGCTACCTCTAGTGTGAGAAAATGGTTCTTGGCATTTGCTAGCCATGCCCAAGCAGTGCAGGCAGGCTCAGAGGCAGCCGTCGGCACCGCTCCCAGGAGCCTGCTGACAGCCAAATGTCAGAGGCACTCATGGGCTGGTGCTTAAGCCTTTTGCCTTGTCTTGTTGAATTCACTGGAGCAGGCATAGCCACAGCAAAACTGGCATGCAGGAGCTGGTTTGAAAAAGAGAGATCTCTGTCACGAAGGGGAGAAACAACCACAGTATTCCCAGTAGGAACTCTGATGGACAGAAGCGTTGCAGATAAGTCTTAAATCAATGAGAAGAAAATGGTAATGGAAAGGAAATGAGTCAATCAGTCCACAGCTGCCTGGTTTTAGGTACCAGGTTTTTTTTTAATTTATGCACCCAAATGCGGTTGCAGGGATAGCCCCTTCAAAACACTTCTGTTGGAAGAGATTTGTAGGTGTTGCAGAGCCAGGGTTCATAGACTTTGGTATAAACAAGATGTGGTGAGCTCTAGTTATTATTTGGTGCCTTTCTGACCAGCTCAGCACCACCTACATTGCAGCACTCATAAACCTTCCAGGAGGTAAATTGACTCAGAGAGGAAGTGTGAAAGAAGGATGCTGCTGGTCTTTGTTGCTGCCTTGCTGCCAGCCTGGGAACTTTCTCAGTCATACTGGAAGGTGCTGCTGCTTGTTGTG
Source organism: Regulus satrapa (assembly GCA_013396955.1). Classification (NCBI taxonomy): domain Eukaryota; kingdom Metazoa; phylum Chordata; class Aves; order Passeriformes; family Regulidae; genus Regulus; species Regulus satrapa. Next base: position 377,344 of record VWZN01000236.1, read on the forward strand.
TTACTGCAATGCTCATTCCTTTTCTTAACCACTTGAAAGTTACTGAATGTCTTACTTGCATCTAAGTATGTGACGTATCAGGCTCATTTTTAGTTTTGAAACATTACTGAAGTTGCATTCATTCAACATTTTCTTATCAGTCATTGGTTGTGTTCTGCATTTTCTTTCAAGTTACTGTATTTTCCTTGCTAAGGATTTGACTTCTGTTAATACTAAGTGAAGATGAGTCCAGATCAGAAAAATTGAATCCATCCATCTCTGGATTCAAACTTCTCCAAAAGTAATGAACAGTGCAAGATAGAGTTTGTTCAGGCTCATGTCTGAATGGAAAATATTCAAACCTGTCTCAAGGTTTGTTTACATGGTTTTTGATTTCAATATTACATGAAACAACTGCTGTTTAATTAGTGAGGCATTGTAGAAATTCTTCTTTCGGGTGTAATTTCCTTTGATCTCTTGCCTGAGGAAGGAGTTTAGTAATTGAATCACTGCTCCTTCCTATTACAAGCATACATAATTGTAGTTGCTTTGTCCTGGCTGTGGACTACATTATTTCTCAACTGCTTTTTAAATATTGCTTCTTCCTCTTACATAATTTTTCTGTCAGGAGCTAGCCATACATCTTGTGCTCCTTTACTAGTCCATGGTGGGTTAGCTCTCATGCTTCATGTTGCCACAGTTTTTCTATTAGGGTCTTTTGACTAGGAAAGTGATTAGTGAACATCTTTTGTAGGCTGGATGCATAACCTCATAGGTTGCTTCAGACCTTTATTTTACAGTTTTGTATGTCTATTTGGAAAACAAGCAACATGCAACAATTCCCATCAACAAACTTAGAAGAGTAGCACATGTACAGTTATTTACTTGCTATGATGGCACTGTCACTATGGGGCTTTCTGGGGCACTTCTCTGTTGACCTCTTTGGTATTAGGTGGCCCGAACCCATGCATGATGCTCTGTAATTGTGTTTGCTTTGGCAGGAAGCAGTCTGCCCAGACACGCTGTCAAGCAGAGAGCAGGAGGTGAGTCTGGCCTCTTTCCTTCAGGAGAAACAGCTCGGCTGGAGCCAGGCAGGGAGGAGAGGTCAGCAGGTCACCTTGGGGTCAGTGGTGCAAAAACCTGAATTTGAGTAAAGTCCTAGTTTCCTCAGACACAGCAAATCTTCCCTCCCACTTCTTCATCTTTCATCTCTTCCTGCTCCTCCCCATCCTTGGCATCTGTGGGGCCATGTAGCTCATCTTTCAGCAGTGATCAGAGGAGCTGCTGACACCCTCACTGTGTATGCCTTTTGCAAGCTTGGCAGTAAAAATACTCTTCATAGGTAGAGCAGACTACAGCATAAACTGACCCCAAAAGTGAGGGTTCAACCAGCAGCTGGAAGGGCAGAGCAGGGTCTAACCCTTTAGCAAGGTGTACCTAGTTGCATAAAAATGGAATGGAAATCTGCAAGAGATAGAGAGAGGCATAAGAGTTCCTCCTGCCCCTTGTCTACCATCTCAGCTGAAGGGATGTGTGCGGGGAAATTTCTCTTGCCCCTATTTATGGTACAAATTGGGGAGATATAGAATGGGCGATACATGGTCACTTGAGGTGATTTCACCACTGACCTTCTGACTGAGGTTTTTTCCCCCTGTAGATTATCATGCACTCTTTTCCATCACTTTCTCACAGCCTGGACCAGGACTTTCAGCTGCCCCCTCTAAATAAATGATTAGATACAGCAAAGCATGGCAAGAAATCAGAATTCAGTCAATGCCAGAAGTACCTTATTTTTAACTCTTTACTTGCTCCATCCTGTGCCCACTGCCTCTGAAGTTTAGAATCCCCTCTTGCTTTCAGGAAGAGCAAACTTACAGACTGAAGAGAGCTGGTGAAACAGAAGAAAGCTCCTTGCATGGCATTGTCTCGCAGCACTCTGTGCCTCACATTCACACCTGTAAAATGAGATTGAAACTTCCTTGCTAAACAGAGTGACTGTGGAAATGAGACTATGTCAAGCAACCAGAAAGACAACTGGATAGCATGTCTGAGAAAGAAAACAGGGCTGAGCCAGTCTTTTTGGCAAAAGCAAGACTGAAGCCTTGATTTAATAAAGCAGGATGACGCCACATATCTAAATGAGTTGGCAGCTGTGAGAAAGAGGGAAAACCCCATTTGGTGTGCATTTATGAGAAGAGCTTTTACAGCACCCTGCTGTCACATATTGCTGTGTCCTTCTTAGCTTCTTGCTGAGTTCAGACTTTAGCCAGTCCTTCCTAACATCTGGACAGGGACCTCACTCTGCTCAACACACAAAGAGCTAAGCAAGCTGCCCGACTCATCTTTTGAAGCAATATAACATTTTCTGCAGGTCCAGTGCTCTCATTCTACATCTAGATGTATTTTTAAAACCCCATACAGGCTTTGGTATGGTTATTATTACTGGCTGGACCTCTTGGTTGGCAGACACTCTATGAACGTGTGGCAGGAGTTTGCAAACTAAGTGTCTGCTGCAACACTATATTGCAAAGCTTCCTGCTTATTGGTGGAATGGAAAATAAACAAAAGGCAGCACCCTTCATTGTGTCCCTGGTGTATTTTGGCCCGAAGTCAGGGATGAACCACTCAAGCCCCTGTGAGGCTGTCAGCAAAGAGATGGGGTCAGGCAGGGGTTGAAGACCTGGTGAAGGGCAGAACGGGGCTGAAATGAGGGTATGCTGAAGGCAGCTGTCCTCTGTCACTGCCTGCAATACAAATGTGCCCAGAGTTATTTGAGGGCAAGTGCTTGTGATGAAGGGAAATAGGAGAGTAAAAGCAGGTATGAATGTAGTGCATGGATAGCCTTTAAAATTCCACAGACCTGAGGAAGGAGGTAAATTAAGATATGTTTCTCAAACGGCTAAGGTATAACACCGGGGGAGATAGGAACCGGGGGGAAAGGATTTCTTTTTCTCTTTGTCCGTTTGTTGCCCTTTTCCTTCCTACAACCTCTTGCTTGGCACAGTGAGTCACAGTATGTAGCAGACGCATGGGAAACTTTGAGCCATAGATCCTCTCTGTCACAGACACATTTCTGACTCAAATTCCTGCTGAACTCAACTCCACAGAGCACTCCTGAAGCTGCTTTCAAAGCAGTTGTCACCCTCGGCAGCTTCCAGACATGCATTTCTTGGGACACCTAAACCAATAATGTACATAGTGGTAAAATCTGTCTCATCACATTTCCTCTTTAGTTATAAAAATAAGGTAAAAGAAAGAGCCCATATTTTAATTTTTCCCTAACTATGTATCTTTTTCTGTTCATTGCAATCACCATGGGACATTACTTAAGCAAACAGAGGCCTGATAAAGGCTAGCATTTAAAATGGCCATTCAGCCACATCAGGAAAAGACAACAGGATGCTGAGACTGTCGCAGCAGAGCGGCTGCCTCTGCTAAGCTGGTGTCCCCAGCAAGGTCCCTCGAGCCCTGGGCTATTCTTCAGACTACCCTTCTATTTCAGGGGCAGCGAGGTGCCTCACTGGCCATAGCAGACTTGTGCTGTATCAGGCCAATTTTGAGCATGGGGAGCCAGACCAGGTTGGTAACAACAGGACTTAAAATCCAGTTTAGACCAAATGCTCCCTCATTGTCTGCAAAGGTTCTTAGGAAGACACGAACATCTGGGGTAAGTGTTAGTGGCCAGTTTTTCTATATTACATCTTAGCTGCCATTCTTAGTCAGGATTTCAACAAGTAATAATAAGCTGGGGAATAATTAGAACTTCCATCCAGAAGTGGAACAAACCCAGGCTATATGTGAAAGGTATTGAGGCTAGAGAGAAGTGTGTCACCTGGTTAAGAAGGAGACTGCCAGTTTTTCCTCTCCTGAAGGAAAATTTTCACTTTCCCTTGTACTTGCACAAGAACTTGTTTTATCAACATATAAAATAATGCATATTTGCAAGCAATGCATATTTACAAATAATGTGTACCTAAAAGTGCATAGATAACATTAAATCCTGGAATTCCTTGCCTCAAGGTCTTGACATTTGATAAAAATGTTTTGGGAAAATAGAGGGTAATTTAATTATTTCATAGGCCATGACAAATATTATGAATGTGACATTTATGAATAAATATATTTTCCGAGAAGCAAATATAAAAAAAAATCTGGAAGTTTCAAGGGCATTCTAATTTTAAATCTTTTAATTGTATTACATATATTTGGCTTCAAAGCTTTAATTAATTCAATCATTCAAGGAAAAAGCAACACCTGAAACAACCCAGATTTATCAAAATTGGCCTTTAGCATTCTCCTGTTCTTTATTAAAGGCTCGCCAATTTTTCTATAATCAGCAGCTTGTGAAAGTATAAATGCAAATGACAGTAGGTCTGATTGGGGAAAATTTACTGCAGCATCACATCTATCCCACAACACAGAAGAAGCTCTGATAGATGACGAGTTTTAGGCATCTGCAACAATTTCTCTCTTGGTTTTTGGTCTTTGCTGAAAAAGCATCTCCCCCACTTGTGGCTGGATTTCACCCCAGGTTTTCCCTTTTCAGGTTGTGTAATAAGTCACAGCAAAGGCATCTAATCACATCTAGAATGTGACAACATTTGGTTCAGATTCCCTTATCAGCATCACCTTTCCTTCTGCCCCTGCCTCATCCTTAAAGAAGACCAGGCAGTGGGCCTTGGAGATCAGTCACACGTCGACCGCTTCTTCAAACACTTCATGTGGGAAACCACTGAAGAGCTGCAGACCTGGAAAATAACTGTCATCAAGACCTTTGCATCTGTCAAAGGAATTTCAGCCCAGTGACACAGCCTTGCCTCTATTTTGTAGTTTGATCTTATTTATTTATTTATTTATTAAACTTTAGAAAGCCCTTAGATTCTCTACAACTTAAAGCTTCCACTGTGGGGGATTACTATTGGAAGAATTCTACTTCACACACAGATATTAGCCAAGAATTACTTACACACCTTTAAGATGAAAAAGGTCTTTGTTGCATATTTTGTTCTGATTCAGATGAAACTGTATGCTTTGTTTCTGTTGTTCCTGTAGATTTGTGGAAAACCCTGTGCTCCTGCAGCCCTTTAAAGCCAATTGCAGCTGGAGGGGCTGCATCAGGGGCAGGGAAACCTCCCCACCTTGCTGCCCCTTGGCCCCAGCCAGCCTCTGTGCAGGGTGTGGGCTGCCCTGTGCTCCTGGCTGCCTTCCATGGTGAGCCAAAGGAGGTCCCAGCCTTTTGCCTGAGGACCAACATCAGCCAACAGAGCTGGGTCATGTGGGCAGGGAGGTGGTTCCAACCCCAGCCATACAGGATGAGGAAGGGTGGCTCTGATCCTGAATACATCACCTTAGCCCGAGTGTGACTCTAAATACCTGGTGCAGACCTACTGAGTGTGGTGGGACTGAAGATTGATTTGTGTTGGTGGGTTCTGCTAGTTACCAAAATTCGGGTATGTTATCCTGGATTTTGTTGAAGGAGGATCTGATTGTGCTGAAATGTGTCTCACTGCAGAAATATTAAATGCTGCTGCATATAACATATATGTGCATTAAAAAGTATAAAACCTGACCTCTCTTTCATCTTGTTATATCTTAAAAGGTGCCACCTGCTTCCTACATGACTGTTTTTACATGCAATGGCATGGGAATATAATGGCATTTAGAGCCATATAGCCAGTTTGGAAATTTGTGCACAAATTTTTTAGTTCTTCGACTGTGCTCATTTAGGAGTGGGTTTTGTGAGTCCTATTTAAATCTCAGTTCAAAAGCCTCTTTTGAAAACTGTGCACATATATTCTAAAACTTTGAAGAAAAATGTAAATTATATGTTTTGAATACATTCAAACACATTAGTATTGGCCTACTGCTATCTCTGTACATGGAAGGCAGAAAACATTTTGTTCTCTTACACAATTTGAATTTAAATTCTGTGGAACCTTTTAATCAAACGATCTTTTATTTTTGCTTCAGTTGAATGCAAAATCTCATCTAAATATTGAAAATTATTTGCTTTGAAAGCAAATGATATCTTGCCATTTCTTCCCTTGCTGATAACAGCAACTTTAGGAAGACTTGTCAACTTCTATGTCCTTTTCTTTGTAGAATGCAAGACAGTATGTCTAGTAAATCTCAATAAAAACATAAAACCTAAATCAAGTTTCAGTTTTGACCTTAATATCCTCTTTACTGTTTGAACATTTGTACTAGTTAAAGTTATGCTTGGAATTCGTATGACTCCTTTTCCCTGAAGATCACACAGAACTTGAAATAATTATCCACCAGAAAGAACAGCAACTATTTACTCATGTCTCTTAGCTTAATTTACATATTATTTCTCTGACACTGTAAGTGTTTTTGTGATATTTTTGCCTCCATGTAGAGCAGAACACTAGCCCAGCTTAGATGGAGAGGGTCAACACCACCAGCCTTCCTGGGAGGCATTCTGGAAAGAATAGGTTTGTTCTGAATGTGATTATGCCTCTTCAAGCAGAAAATGCACACAGGAAGGATATGATGAAAAATAGTATTCCTTCCTTCCTTCCTTCCTTCCTTCCTTCCTTCCTTCCTTCCTTCCTTCCTTCCTTCCTTCCTCCCTTCCTCCCTCCCTTCCTCCCTCCCTTCCTCATAAAGTATATTGCTTCCTTTTCCTAAAAGATTTTGGGGATTTGTTACTGCAAGATATTCAATACTGTCATATCTTTAATCCAAAGAGTTGATATTTGCTACTCCTGAATTACTCCTTTATAGCCCACGTGGGGAGGTATGGCTCTTCTGGGAAGGTCATTCTAGGCTGACAGAGTTGCAGTCAGACCATGATGAGGAAATGCAGAGGGTAGCTCAGATTCGGAGGCAAGCTTCTGCCTTCTGGATTGAATACAGAGGAAGCAGATTAGGAGAAGATGAGCCTTTTATAGGAAGGAAAAGTCAGCTGCTTTTAGTTGGCTCAGTCTGTTTGCCACCAGCTGTGGCTACGGGGTTATCAATCTGTGTTTCTGCAAAAGATGAGGAGATAATAAATTATTTTCAAGACATCTTTTGTTGGTTTTAGTCTGGTTGCATAGAGTGCTGATAAGTTATCAGCCCTTTCTAATCAGACACTAGTTCTGTTCTCCAACATACCAGTTAGACCTGTTTAGGTAGTGGTCATATGCTGCAACAAGAAGTTAGAAGTACATCACTGAGCAGTTGAAAAACTGTTGTCCGCCAAAAAAAACCCCCAAAAACCCCACCACCCCCACCACCAAAAAAAAGAAAAAAAAAAAAAAACCACAACCAAAAAAACCCAACAAAAAAAACCCCAAAACCAACCAAACAAAACTCCCCCACAAAAACAAAACCAACAAAAAAACAAAACACAAAACCAAAAAAAAAAAAAAAACCCCAGAGGAAAGAAAATACATTCCCATAGGGGATGTGCTGTGTTTGTGTACACTGCAATGTGGCAGTCTTTCTAATTATCACCTAGTCAAAGAGGATGTTTTCTGTTTCATGCATATGGTTGCATGTTACTCATTCCTGGCTGAATTCTCACCCCTGTAATTTCAGCGCTCATCTGTAGCTCTGGAATGCATGCCCAAAGAAGAAAGCCCATGAGAAACAGATTTGTAAGAAAAAAGAAAGCAAATCCCCTCCTCCTTGAAATCTATAAAAACACCCCCCCTTATATGGATATGAGACACTTCAAAAACATGGGTGTAGTAGAAAATTAAAAGCATGCTTTGTCTTCATGTTTTGGAAGCGCTAGCTCAACCAGCAACAGGTATCTTGCTTTTTCTGCTCTCAGTTTTCCCACATCAGATTTATAATCTATTCCCTAAACACGCACTAGGAACATGCATACCAAGCAAATACTTTTACTTTCAACACAGATGCATCTCATCTCCTTTGTACAAGACTGTGACCACAGACAGAAGTTTCTTGCAGGGACTCTATCACTGGTAGTATTCTCATTAGTTTCCTCTTTTTTCCTCAATTTTTTTTCTGTTTCAGTTGAAACACTGACAGAATAGTGAATACATTTCATCATCTGAGGAACATATTTGTTGTAGATATCTTCTATAGAAATCTGGAACATAAATTATGCAAAATCTCTCTTCATTTCACTGCAGACGTATGACAGGGTCTTCTCTGTTTGCATAGTTCTGGATTCAGATGTTGACAGGCAACCTCAGGAAAGAAGAACTGCCTTATATTACACTGTGTTTTAAAATTAGGGTGTAATGTTTCAGAGCACAGAGTCATTGAAATCTGAGATAATATTTTTCTGTATTTCATCAGTGTGAGCTGCACATATCTGCTCACTATGACACATTGCAAAGTCCCAGTTCACCCATCATTCAGAATCCATGTCAGCTTAAAATTTGTTGGTTAAAGCATGCTGCACATCCTGGCCCACTTGTAGACCTGATTTTCCTCACCACAGGAACCACAGTACCCAGAAGGGTGGGGAGTAGGTTTCTGTTAAGAATTCCCAAGCACCCACCTATTCTCCTTTGCCTGCCTGAATTGAGGAAAGGAGATGTTGCACCAGCAATATCTGAGCACCTTGGTCATTCACAAAACTTGTGTGACTTGAATTTTCAGACAGATGGATTTGTCCCAGCCTCCCACAAAACTTTCTTCTTTGGGAGAGTGGAGAGAGAATTGCACTACCTATGCTTCTGACTCATTCTTGTATTAGCAACTTGCTTTTCTTCCTGTCTTTTTAGGAGATAATATTAGAACTGCAGGTCCAACCCATCCCCTGTCTGTCTGGAGTGGCTCATTTCTGAGCATATGCTCATCTCCCCAGGCTTGTTTGCAATGTGTCAGTGATGGTGATAAAAGTCAGTTGAACTGAAGGCAATGTAAAGAGCCAAGCACTGTCTTCACACTGTCCCTCTGAAGTGCCTCCTAGAAAGTCTGAAAAAAGGATGTGAATAGTTTATTAAGGACAGTATGTTAAGGACATGACTACCTTTTTGGTAGCCTCTCTAGAGACTTGTAACAAGGTTGCTCATTCCTTCCATGACAACAAATCATCTGAGTGTCCCTTGTCTGAGAAGTGGGACATGGCTAAATGAAACACAAGGCATAACTTAGTCTTCTGATAGCAAGGCTTCAGCAGCAGCTTGTGAGGGCAGAGCTCCATCCTTTCTGGAGGAAGGAGTTCAGTGCCCCAGGAGACTGGGCAGCCCCTGTGGCCTCAGGATGCTCAGACTCCTATCAGATTTAAACCTCCTTTAAATCTGCAGCTTTACTTTCAATTTATTCTTGAGAAACAACAGGCCCTGTAGGAAAAGCAAAAACAAAACCAAAAAAACCTTTTAAAAAAACCCCTTTCAATTCAAAGCACATAGTTGTGAAAAAGCCATGCTTGAAACAGGGTGAGAGAAAGCAGCTCAAGGCATATATTCTACCCCAGCCTGTATTTAATTATGTGTTTTGAATTGAAAACAAACATATTTAAAATGGCTACTGAGACGCACTTCTCGAATGAATCCAAGATGGTGGCAGATGTTACGGCTTCTGTGATAAATGATTTCAAAGACACAGAGGCCGATCACTCTTTTAAAGTGACAGCACTTGGGTCTCTACAGCCGCTTTCCAGCTCTCCAGCGGTTTCTTCACTTGATGGTTTTTGGGACGCTTTTCCACCCTGTTTCACAACATTGCCACATCATTCAAGTGGGATGAAACCGAGCCGTTTCTGTGACATTCGTGCAGAAGGACAGCCACTGTGATCCTAAAGAATGTGGCACCCACAAGCAGACACATGGCTTTGATATTTTTTATTTTACTCAGAGCCCTCTAATTTTGAAAGCCATGTGTCACCAGGCAAAACCAAATGCTTGCTCGCAGTGATCACTGCCTCCTGCCTCTCTCCCCTGCAGTAGTTAATGACTCAAGAAGTCACTAGAGAAGCTCCTAGGGAAATTCCACCATTTTTAAAGAAAAGTTGTTCATTAGCTGTAAGTTAGCCAAGAGGCTGGAAGACAAAACTGGCCCAGCATAAGCCTTAAGAAATAGTGCACGCCATAAAAAGCCCAGAAGGTCATAACCAAAAGTAAACTGTCACCTTTCCCTTAGAATAATGGGTAGTGGGGCAGTGGGAAGAATTAATATGCTCAAGTACAACAAAAAAGCTCTGAAAAATGAATGCATCCTAAACACCAAGCTGGGACTGCCACATATAGAATATATGAAAAATTACTAATATACCAGTATGATAGAGGAAGAAGGAGAAATAATTTTGGACCAAAAAAATAATGTATTGGAAAAAAAATTGTCATTTAGCTCATATTTCTTCGGATGGAAGACAAGTCTCCTCTCAAATAACTGATAGTTTTACAGTATGTCCCTTCCTTCTTTTTCTGCAACTTGCCAATGTTTTTGGAGGAGGTTTTTCTTCCTGGTTTCCTAGCCCAAGCAGCCTTGCTGGTTGTAGGATGCCTTGGGAAGGAGTATTCCATTACCTGTATAAAATTATTTTGAAAAGATCAAATTTGGGAGGGAGAGCAGGAAGACAAAATTACTTACATTCAATGAAATAAGTAATTATTTAGCTACTAAATTTGCTTTTGTTGATCCCTTTACCCTGATAATACCTAGAGTCTCTGTGGCTGGGAAGAGTCATGAAACATGCTGAGCCTCACCCAGTTAGTTCTGCTTGACCTCCCACTTGACTCTGTTACACCTCGCCTGTGATGGAGACCATGACCTGCTCTCAGTTTTCCCACTTGTGAGCGTTGAAGTGTTAGTCACATAATCCACTTTGTAAGCGGGCTGTAAGATGGGTGCATGAGGCACAGGCAAATTCCTCCTGCAAGAGATAATTCCCCAGCAGTCGTAGGCATGTGGATCAAATGGTGCAGGCAGGGGTCAAGGATCCAGATAAGCAGAAGGTGAGCTCCAGGAGCATCCAGCTCTCTTTTAATGAGGAGAGTTTTCTAGCCCATTTACTTGTTATTTCATCTTGTAGCAGCGCAGAAATACCTTCAAATATCAACTTCCCTGGAGTTTCTCAAGTCAGTTCCCATGATAGCAATACTATGATTCTTGGTAAACACAGTTGCTTTTTTGTGTCAAACTCTCCATTCTTTGGATACAGGATCTACCTACAACCTATGGACTAAGCGGCAGTATTTAGGAAATCTAGGAAAGATTGGTCCCAGCATAGCCATCAACCAGGATGAAGTTTAACTTCATCAGTATTGCATGTTATTCAGAAACAATTATTTACTGTTAAAGAGAGAGAGAGAGAGAGAGAGAGAGAGAGGGAGAGAGATAAAAGAGAGAAGAGAGAGAAGAGAGAGAAGAGAGATGGAGCTCTTGCACACCTTGCTATACTCTGCCATTCTGTTGCCAGAAACAGCCCTTTGGAGGATGAAACAGCTACATACATGTAATGGCTCTTGGTATATGCTGGGGCCTTGAGAGATGTTTAAGAAAATAATAAGATACAAACAAAACCAAAACCTTAAATATTTCAAAAACCTATTAAGTAGAAAATATACCCAAACATCACTTCTTTCTCTACAGGCAGATTTTACAGTGTTCTGACACCTCATGCCTTCTGCAGTGTGTGTGTGTGTGTGTTCATGTGCCTGTGCTTGCTGCCTCTGTGTACAATGTTCAACCACACACACAGTGGTCACCTGTCTTCCAAAATATCTTGGTGTTACTGCTTGATTGTGCTGTATTATAAACCCACAACCTTTCCTGTTGGTTTCTTGACCTGGGCTAGCTGTGGACACAGCAGTCAAAAGGCAGCAATATTCCATTCATAGCTGTGTTATTTCTTTCCTTCTGACTTTTAGCTCACTGAATTGTATTTCTCACTTAGTAGCTGTTTGGAGCTAGATCCAAGGAAAAGACAACACAACTACAAACTGTGAGTTTGGCCCTCAGAATGTAATCTGAAGATCAGAGTTACATCCCTCTATCACTTTATCCAAGTACCCTGACTGTAAAGCCATCTATGGCCAGTTAATAGAAAAGAAAAAATGTGGAATTGCATTGGAAATCCTGTTCAGTTCCAGCTGTCAGAGACAACATTAAGGTTGCAAAGATATCTTCCCCCCAGAGGAGACGGTCTGTCCTTGTGTGGGACATTTCCTATGACCAAAATGAGATGGGCACATTGTGGCTACTGCTGCATTACATCTGACAGTTCCCCTGCTTAAATGATCCTCTTACTCAGACTGCTCAGAGAAAAGAAAGGTGACTCAATCCACAGTGGGAAGGGATTCAAAGAATTTGAAACTGGACATGCCATCCTGACAGCCTGTTTTGTTTGTCCCCAGGGGATATTTTGCACCATCCTGCTGATGCTGTGACTGTGCAGAGGAGCAGACTATGTAAGGAAGGACAGAAACTCACTTCTTGCCTTACAGAGGCTTTGATGAAAAAATGGAAAGTCAGAATGAGACTGAAAGTAAAGGTCAAAACCCATACTGTCTTAAGGGTGGCAGCAGCACAGCACGGGAGAGGTACCAACATCAAACACCAGGCAGAGCTGCCTTCCTTCCTCCCCATTTCCACTTGCAGGGCTGCAGTCAGGACTTGTGGACTTCGATGAGGAGAAAGGAAAGCCCCTCCCACAGGTGCCACAGTGTAAAATTATGGTGGGAGAGAAAACACCAGAGACAGAGGAAATGGGAAAGGACAGTGCAACTTGCACAAATTGGCAGAGAGGAAACCACAACTGGGAAAACAAATAAGCTGTCAGGGAAAATAACAAATTAATAGAGAGAAAACACCCAGGAAAGAGACAGCCTGATCTAGGATTTGTAAGCAGGGAGTTTCCCTTTGCAGTATTATTTCAGGGAAAGGTTAATCAGGAAAACACTGAGAGGCTTTTAAAAAGCCATTGGCTGCATCTATATCAGTAAACTAAACAGCCCTTTGTCTGGCTCCAGAATTGGAGATATAGCCTGACCACATTTGTAGCTGTTGAACTCTGTTGACCTTCAAAGCAGGGTGTCCATAGGTAGGCTGCCTGCTGGGAATAGGCCCCATGTGAGCTGTGACCAGGAATGCCTTGGGAGAATTTCTAACTGGCATGACTAAATTGGGGCAGGGACATTTCAGAAAAGTTAAAAATGTTCATAACTGAGAACACATTCCCAGATCTCGGCATGTTTTGTCATCACAGATACAGCCATGGATGCCAGGGCATTTTGCACTCCCATTAAAAGCATCATCTGGAGGGTTTGATGGTGGGATGTAAGGACAGAAGTTGAATTGGGAAAAGTATGGTGCAAATACGTTGGGGACATTGGAAATGGCAAAAGCTCTCTCTGTGATCCAACATCCTGTATTGAAGAGTGGATGAGAACTTTGAGCATATAAGAGAATAGGTCACCCATAGACCAACACAGTTCTGAGAGTGCACAAGTGTCTGTCACTTTCTGCTGTAATACTGAACGAGTTAGCTTACAAACCAGGTTTTTAAATAGTATTTAATATATCCTCTTCTCTTAAAGAGATCCTAAAATGCAGAACATTTTTAATATTTATTGGCCTATTGTATTTTTATCATTATTTTGTCTGTTCACTCACCGGTTTTGTCACTTGGAGCATCCTATGATTCTTTTTGGTGTGAGGCAATGCCATTGACCTTTTGCCATCAGTGTGGTTTCTGCTTTCTTTCTGCCTCTATGATATGGTAAGACAGCAAACAAAGATGTCTCAAGAAGTTAAGTTAGTGGGCAATCTAATCTAAGAACTTTTATATAATCACAGAATTACAGAATAGTTAGACTCGGAAGGAGATCATCTAGTCCAACATTTCTTCCAAGGCAGGGTTATGTAGAGCAGGATACACTGGAATGAGTCCAGGTGGCTTTTGAATTTTTCCAAAGAAGGGGACTCCATACCTCCCTGGGCAGGCTGTTCCAGTGCTCTGCCACTCTCAATACAAAGAAGTTCTTCCTTATGTTGAGGTGGAACTTCTTTTGTTTCAGTTTATAGCTATTACTCCTCATCCTGTTGCTGTGCACCACCAAAGAGTCTGGCACAATCCTCCTGGCATCTGCCTTTGAGATATTATGCATTCATAAGATCCCCTTTCTGTCTTCTCCATAATACATAGGCCCTTTTCCCTCAATGACTCCTCCTAAGAGAGAAGGCCCAGACCCCTAATTGTCTTTGAGGACCTTGGTTTTGTGGCCCTCCATTGGATCTCCTCCAGTAGCTCCTTGTCTTTCTTGAATTGCGGAGACCAGAATTTAACCCAGTACTCCAAATGTGGCTTCAATATGGCCCAGTAGAGAGGAAGGATGGTATTTCTTCTGAGAAAATTTGCTTTAGATTGTAACCAGTTGTATCATATTTGCTGTTGAACTTGCAAGAACCACGGAAAAATTAACCACAAACTGAACTTGCTAGCAGTGTATTTAAAATGGTCTTTTGAAGATGATGACTCTTCTGATCTAATTAGGCTTCACACTGGAAGCAAGATGAGAACTGTTTTACCTGTGGAAAGGTTTGTGTTACTATTTGACAGTTCCAGACCAAAGCTGCAAAAGAATTTCTGCCTTTGCTAAGATGCAAATCAGAGGGCATTTTACAATCCAGATTCCACTGATTAGACTCAGTGATACTTTTGGCAAGTATTCCTGATTTTCACAAGTGAAAATCAGAGTCAAGTCTGCTGTGTTTTGCAGGCTGAACCAACCATAAACTAATGGATGGATGGACGAATGGATGAATGGACAGATCAGAGGTTACAGGACAGCCAGGATGAGTAGGAACATATTTCCTTCTTGCCCAGGTCCTCTTGTTGAACATCTGCTTTCCAGTCACCTCCTTACATTGTGAGTGCAGTTCTCTACACTCTACTGAAGAAAGATTACACACTGTTACCCTGTAAAGATTACCCTCACAGGGTTATATTGGTTAAGCCAAACCTCATATAAATGACTTGGACAACCGTCAAGTCATCGCACGACAGAGAGGAAATAGACTTTTCCTTGCATGCAGAGCTGGAATGCAGTGTCCAGAGCACTTGCAAGAAAGCATGGTAACATCATTTAACTGTGACATTAATTCCTTAAGGATACCACCTTACTCCAGTCTGGTAAAAGATACTGTCTGGCCACAGTGACTTCTTTTTTTTTTTCCAGTCTGGACAGGCTCAAGCTCCTTACTTGAAAGAAAATAATGAGCCCTGAGGTCAGTTTTGTTATTTTGGGTAGAGTTCCTTCTTTCAAGCGAGCTTCTGTGTAACACATGAGAACAATTTCCAGACCCTTATCAGAACACCAGCCAAGGAGTGTCTAGCCCACTATCTGCACCTTCCAAGAGAAACAATGAGAACCCAAAGGCAGACAGCAAGGCAAGAGCCAGTACACCCTCCCTGGAGAGTGGCAGTGGGGTTGGGAAGGAGGGGCAATCATTGCCCTGTTGGGAACATAACAGCCCCTGGGCAGGCTGCTGCAAACAGGAAGGGTGTGGACAGGATCTGAGTGCAGCTGCTGCTCTGCTAACAGCATCTGTTCCCACCAGCATTGATCCGGGGGCATGCGGCATTCTGTGCCGTGAGATAAACGCTCCTGGAGTGGGCTTTGTTTGCCTTATGTGTATCTCCCTAAGGAGGTGTGTGCCCAGGCAGCCACACACTCAGCATCCAGGACCAGCAAGACTGGGCCTTTCTAGGGGGCTTGCTGCAGGTCCTCGCAGCCTTTTCACAGGTCCAGGAAAGGTGACATCATGTGAAGACTGCTCTCCAGCCCCAGGTTTCTCACAGACCAGGAAAACCATAGCCCTTACTGTCGCTGGTGTCAAACCAGCCAGGCTCCTTCTTGCACTCTCATCTCTGTGGTTGAATTCCTCAGAGCAGGGCACCCAATTTAACCTAATTAGGTCTCATGAAGAAAATTATTCTGGTTGGCTTCTTGGCATAGCTCAAACACTTTGTATGCCATAACCGGAGATCTTAGGTGGGGAAAAAAACAGGCAATCCCAAACTACCAATTTACAGGGGCCACTGTCTCACTGGGAATAGATTTGGAGTTGTACCTGCAAGCCCAATCCAACACCCACTGAAGTCAACAGAAAATTGTTCAGAAACCTCAAGGTGTGTTTGTGAGTTCCAGGCAAATGAGGAGGGAAACTAAGTGTCACAATGCCAGAAGTCTTCAAGATCCCTTCCCTTCTTAATAGCCCAAAGGCTTGCACTGAGGAAAAAAGAGAGCAGCTGAATTAGCTGCTTTATTCCTGTTTTCAGAGGTGAAGCATACCATTGCACATAGGGATGTTTGCACTTGTATAAGAGGTGTGTACACTTGTGAGAGTTCTTCACCAGGAGTGAACATGAGACAATGACACACTACCTTCAGATTCTTTGCTGGAAGAAACTTCTGGGGAAAATTTAGGTCAATGTTTTGTGACAAATCATACTTGGGTGAAAAGCTAGCTGAAAAGCTGTTTGCAGACAAGGGGTAGGGGTTCCTGCCTGTCCTCTTTAGGAGTTCCCCTCAATCCCTGAATTCTCTGCAGAGAGTAACCTGGTGCAGAAATCCATCTGGAATTGTCTTCTTCCTGCAGTCAACAAGAAGCAGTGATACATACAATGCGAAGATACTATATATGCTATGAAAATTCTGGAATTTAGGGGCAAACACAAGGAACTTTTGTATTCCTTCTCTTGATATTCAAGGCAAGCATGTCACGATATTACAAGATGATGTCCACTTTAGTTGCACTCCTGGGAGTAATTGTCAAACTTATCTGTGTACAGTAGCACTTGCTGAAAGCTTGATTGAATTGAGAAGAAAGACTTTTCAGATGTGAAAGATGAGTCAGGTGGACACTTAAGGCCTTGAGTATGGTGCCTTTTGCAAATAATTTGTATCTCTGGAATTTTTAATGAGATTTTCATTAAGGAAAACAAACCAGCAAAACTCTAATTTGCAGCTCCCTAAACACATTTGGCCAGAGAATTTTGTGGTAGAGGCCTGTTTGTTAAGTTACAATAAACCAAGTCCTTCAGTTTCTACCTTTGATTAATTTAATGACAGTTTTCCAGAGTTAAAAATTAACTAGAACCTTAGTATATGGTACAATATAATTAGCACCCTGCCATTATTCTGTGGGGTGTGTACACCAAGGACTAAATAGATCATGAGCTGTCAATGTTCACAAGTTTGTGGTTCTTTCCACAGCTGCAGGCAAATAATTGTTTCTGTCTGCATCAAGGATTAGACTTCTATTTCTTTGACTGTGGACTTTAAGCTTTCCTTCCATTCTCTGTGATTTATTCTGTGAACTGCAATAGTGCCACGTCTTATTAGATTTTGTGCCTTCTTTGGCAACCATTATGATTATTCCAAAATGCTCTTCTTATATCTGACTTCAATGTCCACTGAAGTCAGGGGAAAGAGACCCTCCTTTGTCCTTATGAAAGAAATCTAACACGAAATGCGCAGGGCTGTCAGGATGCAATGCCCAGTGTTAATCAGCAAACACCACGTGTAGCCACCCTGCATGGGCAGCCATGGTGGGCTGCTGAACCTGGAGCACCAGGAGCACCTACAGGCCTCGGAAAAAAGCTCCACAGCACATTTTCCCTTCATCTTCAAAGAAGTTTGGATCAAGTGCCTTCAGGCATTTATTTCAAAAACACAAGATTGTGGGAAAGGGAAGAAAAAACATTGGAACAACTTTTTGTTTTGTTTTGTTTTGTAGTGTTTTGTTGTGTAATTTTATAAAGTTCATTTTATCTCTGACTGGCCTAGTGCACTTTCAAAAGATTATACCTTCAACACGTGGACTGAATTCAATATCAATAATTTTACAAAAATCATATTTCTCTAATTAAGAGCAACATTATTAAATATAGTACTTTTTGGATAACCATTTAGAAAAAGAACTTCTTAGATAAGCACAAAAAACCTCTTATCTATAAGATATACATATACATACATACATATATACATATACATATACATATACATACATATACATACACACACACACATATAAAAGTTTATAGCAAAAATCTCAACAAAACCACTGACTAAAGTAAGTGAAAATATTATAAAAGTCCCTGGGTTTTAAAAGAGAGATTAGAGTTTATATATTGTGATCACAACAGAAGGATATTTTTTAACTCTCTCGAGTGGTGGAAAGTGTCTGGCTCCTCTATGCAAAAAAGGAGAGAGTACAGAGAGAGCTTCAACGTCTTGGAAGATTAAAAAAAAAAAAAATATTTTTTGGAGATTTTTTATTAGATACAGGATGTTTTAGACATTATCAATAAACACAAGTTCCTGTGTGCATTTAACCTAGTCTCTGGGATAATCAAATCTCAGAAAAATATTAATTTATTTCATATTTCCAGAGGCATGCCATTTATTTGACTTCTTTTGACATATTAAGTATTTGTGGAAACTTCATTTTATGCAGGAAATAGCTATAATCACCAGCAATTGTGACTTTAATAACTAAGATACTGGGAGCCATTTTTGGTTGGCACTAAACCTCACACACACTAAAACCTTGTGATAAAATAGTCTATTTTCTTATCTAAAGTTGAAAGTCAGGACAAATCCAACTGATTAAGAAAATCTTCAAGCATGATACAGTATTTCCTTTCTAAAATTAAACTCTGGCTGAAGATTCTCTTGCTTCTGCTAGATGTCCTCAAAATGCAAATACTGGCAGAAAAAAAAAAGTGCATACAATACTTTTGTTTAAAAATAATAGTCTTTATCTAATCTGACAAGTAGAAGAATATAAAACACAGGATGGAAAAATAAATTTGTGAATCAGCACAAACAGTTGATTACCAATTGATTTAACTTTTTAACCAGTAAAATGATTTTGACATTTTTGTTCTTCTAGCCTCAGGAGGGTTCAAGTGAAAATATATGTGCATGTGCAGGTTAGGACAGACACTGACTGTACTTCCATTGATAAAAACAGAGAGACTTCTGTCATTGGGGTATTAAACTTTAAATAGGAAAATGGAAATGTTATGGAAAGGACTCAACCCCCTTGTGAATAGCAGCCTTGGTGGATTTATTTCTCACCCATCCCCACTGCCTGTGGGACACATGACCCCCGGCTCCCTAACCAGACAGTCAGACACACAGTAAATGTAAGGCTGGTCCTGGGAACCGTAAGGGGGGAAAAGGACATGCCCATAAACAGGGACAAACATCTTTCCCTAAGCAAAGCTGTCAGATCCATTTAAGCAGAGACCTGCTCAATCTTTTCCTCTGGGGCCACTTTTTCCTGTCTGGGAACGTCTGTGGCATTGCCTGTCTGCTCCCGAGTGACCATCACTGAGAGGTTTAGATAAGGCAAGAAGTCTCACTCAGCAGTCCACTGATCCCAGGCTCCAAGGAAAAATGGGAAGGCTGTACTTTTGCTACCACTCTTTCAGAGGGAAAAAAACACCCAACAGAACCCAAGCACGTATCAATTGAACAAAGGCTGTATTGTCTGCTGGGAAACACAGATCCTTGGCAATTGTCCTCATTTGTATTTGTGTAAGAGAAGTGCTTTTAGGTGGTCTAGCTCAAGCATTAATCTGGGGGTGGCAGCTACAGGCTTTAGCTATGTAGCTGATTCTAGAATAAATTAGAGGAGGCGAAGAAAAAAAGGGAATTTTACTACCTGTGGCAATAAGTTGTGAATACCCTGGAGTAAAACATGTCCTGTGTTAGAACACAGGGCAGAACACCCTAACTGCAGACTGCAAATATTATTAATTATACCTTCTGGAGCTTAAAATTTGGTGGTTTACCTTTAAGCAAGAAAAAAGCCCATTCAATCATCTAAATACATACACAGCCAAATTAATCAAACATAAGCATAAGAAATTATATTAATAACATAATAAATATAAACATGCCCTATACCTGAGCACTTGTCTTCTGGTTCAGCTCAGATGTAGGTAGGAATTGGTTGTGCCTTTTGTGTGCAATACAATGGTCAGAACGCCCTGTGTACAAAATGCCTGTGTATGAGGAACTGAAGGGAGCAGCCCTCTGCATATTTTAGAGTTTAGAAGAATACCAGATCACTTGGACCAAACCACCTTTGACATACAAAAACACTGTATGGATCGAATGCAATTATTTTTTTCTATTTGCACTGGGAAAGGGCCCAGAAACCTTAATCATGTTTGGTGTCTGTTTCTCAAAGACCCTGTAAAATAGTTGTAATGAGAAAACTGCTTGTGCCCCACAGACCTTGAAAGACAGGACTCTCTTTCTGCTTTTAGAATATGTAGCAGCTGTTGATAAAGGAGCACAGCATGAAGATGCTGATGTAGAGAATTATGGGCCATGCCTTTAGTTGGTATATATTGGCACAGCTCCAGAACATCATATTATGTGCCATTCCTTCAACTGGTATACACTGGCACAGCTCCAGTGACTTCACAGAGTGCTGCTAATTTACACCAAACTTATCTGGCTTTATATCCATAATTATTGCCAGAAACAATACATAGTTATAAAGGAGAATTATTGTTTGAAAACTTGAATGAGAGGCAGACAAGATGCTTTCTGTCTCCCAGGAGAAGATACATGCCATTTTTTCCTTTTCCATCATTCAGGAAAATTGCCAAATAGAGGCACGGGCCAGCACAGTATTAAGTCAGTAGCAAGTTTCCTTATAATACCCCGAGATTTTTGTCCTTGGATGTGACACCACTTCAGTGGTGGGATGAGTTTGGATTGGTGTAGGTTTAGATAAACAAACACTTTTGATAGATACATAAAATAAAATTGGAAATATCTATCAGAGGCAGGTAATTTTTCCTCTTTGGATAAGATCCCACTAGACATTAAATCAAAATCAAATTCTAGGTCTGAGCCCTACCTGTCCTCTTTAAACTGTTGAAATCTAATGTGAGGTACTCCCGGAAGAGGTTTTCTCATCTTTAAAGTCTGGTGGGAATGGAAAGAAAGCCATGGGAGTCACAGGAGGTATTTGTGAAATCACGGAAGCCTAGAGGGACTTCCCTTCCTTCACAGGGTTTCTTTTCAGGAGCACCAGGACAACAACCAGCACCCCACTCTCAAGATGTTTTCAGCCTAGAGTGCTCAGCAGTATGTTGTGTGGTCTTGCCCATGCTGGCATGAAGAATTGGTGCCATATGTGAGTGGATTCAGATGTGCTCTGGTGGAAATCTGGGACCAGCACCAGTGGATGGGAATGGTGAGTTTCTGACTGACTTCCCACCCAGGTCACCTGCTGTAAAGACAGAGCTTGACAAGTTCATGGAAGTGGTTGTATGACATGGCACCAAGGAGAGTAGTAGGACAAACTTGGAATGTCCTTTCCTGTCCCATACTCCTGGCTGTTACTCTGGCCCTGTTAAGGAGTGACAAAGGTAGGTGTAGCTGCACATAACATCCCATCATAGTGAGATAGAGTTCCTGAGCTAACTGGAGAAAGCAAATAGCATCATTTGAAGGTTATTTTTGACTGGTTGAATGAGATAGTTTGTAGCAGTTAGAACAGCAAGCACATTTAAGACTGGCTGAAAATACTTGCTATTTGGTAAAACGCAAAGGATATGATTGCACTGCTAATAAAAACTGACTTAATATGAGTTTGGTGGAAGGAAGGATGAAACTTAATTTTTTAATAGCATGCAACCGAACCACAGGTTTGAATTTCCTCTGAATCATGAACAGTGTAGTAGAACTGAGCAACACACATAGCTGACCACTACTAAATAGGCTAAGTTTTCAAGTTAACTTAATCTAACATCACTGTTGTGACTCCGTGTAAATCAAGAGAAGATTGCACTCAGTTATTCTACCCTTGGATGAAAACCAGTGCTATTTTCAGAGTTGTCCATGGAGACTACAATCTGAAATAGCCTTCAATATGGAAGTGGACAATGCTCTCTGATTATAACACAGGTGTATTCAGGTTAACCAAAATATTTAATAAATTATCATTTATGTAGTTAGCTTGTTTCAGTATGAATTCTCCCTCTCCAATTCTAAAAAGTTCACCTGTTTATCCAGTTAGCTTCAATTTGGATTTGCGTTTCAGCCTGATTAAACAGTCTTCAAATTTTTTGCAAAGGAGAGTTCTCAATTTCTTTTAAAAATATTATATCAAGCCAAAACAGTGCTTTGAACATGGTTGTTTGCAGGAAATTTTTAAAGCCATTTTAAGCTGCTTTTCTTAGAATTATCTCAAAAAACTAAAAAAAGTTCACTGTGAGCTTTAGCTATATGCCTGCTATATACCTCACTGAGTCACAAAGGAGATCTTGAATTAATTTCCAGTATAAGTGATTAGAAGTTATTATAAATTTCCTTTTGACTTTGGGTCCCTAGCACAATATTATTGCCAACGAGTCATAATAAAAGAAAATTAACTTATGTGAAGACCCTATGCCTTTGATCCATGCTAAGAAAAGTCAAAAAGAAGAAAAGGCTCCAAAGCTCCCGTAGCTATATCCCGTCTAGAGTGAGCTCACAAGATTGTAAAAACTAGGATCTTAAGATAAATATTGTGCTGTCTTGGGAGGTTTTCCACTGACAGGCTCTGTCTGAGATTTCACCAAGGGCTGTGATATTCTGTCTAAAGTGGCTCTGAAACAGATCAATAATTCACAGGAATTTCTTAATTCATGGTGCAGAAGTAAAAATGAGGGAAAGCATTACCATGTTGATATTACCAGGTGAAGATCCCTACTATTTTAATAGTAGTATCTCCTTTAAGCAAGAGTTATATAACCTACTTTATAGATGTGACACACCAATTTCAACCTTTGGAAACCCAGATGTGTTGAGGCTGTTGCTGGGACTGTGAAATTTTAGAAATTGCAGAAAGATAACTGTCCAGTTTTCATGTGTAAACAGCATTAGTAGGAGGGATTTTTATGAGTTTCCTCAGAAAAGAGAAATTACGCTTCATTGTCACGGTCTAGGGCAAAACAGGTGCAATCAGCAGGCTGGGGTCACTTGTGGGAAACTGCTCACAAGAAGCACCATTTGGCTTCTGTGATCCAACAGGAATATTCTTCAAGAACAGAAGAATAAACAGAATTTATTTTCCACAGCTTTAACTCAACTTTTTCAGATCCCTCTGCATAATTGAAGTCTTTCAAATGCAGGCTGCTGCAAGACATGCTGTGCTAACTGATGGTCCTGTCTACCTTGTGATTATTTTTCTGACTCTGGAAACTAAGCAGGCAGGCTCTGATGTGGGTGCATTTTTTATTATATTCTCCATTGCTGCAGATTCCTATTTCTAAGGTACAATGGGAAAAGAAAGAGTACCTTTATGTCATAAATCTCATGGCCACCAACCTGAACAGAAGGGTATGAACACCAGGGAGCAAACTGAGTCCATTATGTCTGGACAAGCTGCTAGATTTCCAGTAGATATTTGGGAGCATTATTTCAGAGAAAATGATTGCATAGAATGCTTATAATTAGCGCTAATTTATTTCTTATTGTCAAGGTGGTTATTTGTTAAATGATCCACCACTTTCTAATTTGATGTTTGGAAAGCACACCATGCAAGACAATTTAAATTTTTCTTCCTGTTGTTTTAAAATATCCGGGAAGAAGTTGCCAAAGGTATTTTTAAGTTAATTAAGGATTCCGGTGGGTCTCAAAAAAACCCAAACAAACAAACCAGATGATGTTAGGTACAAAATATGTTTGTGGTAGAAGTAGTCCCTAGTGTTTCCCTCTGTGCTGATTCTCACACAGATCTCCAAGATCCATGTCCTAACAGAACTGATGTTGCATTGGCACTGAAGAAGACGGTAACATCTTACACCAGTGCATTCACTTTGGTAAGGGAATGCAGTTCCTTAGAGCACATGAGTTGAAGCTTCCAAGAAATACCTTAAATAAGATAATTTAACTTCAAGTAATACAGTAACTAGTCTACTAACAGAAAAATGTATCATATAGTGATGCTGGTTATTCCTACAGAAAGCATGAGTGATTTGGGGAAAACCCTAATCACAGCTCTGGAGCAGACTGATGAAAACAAACTGTCTCCCAGGCACTGGTGTCTCCTGTGATTCTGTACACAATAGCAGCCCCCATGCCAAGCTTCACTGGAAGCTGAAGGGTGAACTTCATCCACAGACTTCACAGGATCAGGTTACCTGCATTCATAAAAAACCCGTAGGTACAATTAACTTCTCAGCTATCCTTCATTAAAAGGCAAACAATCCCACATTGCAGCTTGCTTTCCCTCCTTCCCACACAGGTTTTGTGTCATCCTAGCTCCCAGAAATGACACATTTCTAGCATTACAGGCACTGAGATCAGCATCTGAAATTACAAAGCAGCTCACTGCATTTGGGGTTGCCTGCTTTACCCAGACATGTTGCTGCACTGCTGCTGGCTCCCTGTCCCAAATTTCAATACATAGTGCTTCTCATTTTATAAACTTCACTTCTTTTTGTTTAGGGTCTTTTGATTGGTTTTCTCTTTTAAATTTCATGTCTGGAAGGGGGTTATATAATTATTAAAGGCTATATACTTTTTTTTTCTTTTACTTCATGAAAAATACACTCAACACACTTAGAGATAAATTGCAAAGTATTTCAATTTTTTGTGGTATTCATCTAGAGTTAATTAAATTTCCAAGGAAAATGTTTCCAAGAATGAGATCTCCCTCCTCTCTTCCCACCTATTTTAATTGTCACATTCCCTTATGCCATTCTTTTTTTCATTTATTATTTTTCTTCTTGTATAAGGTGCAAATTAGGGCTGTAAGAGCAGGCTTGTAAGCCTGATCAACTTTAAGCATGTCCTTTGCATATAATTTATGTCAGTAAAATGAACCATTTGCACTTATATTACAGGGAGGAAACTATAAATTATAGCCTGCCAGTGAAGTGATTAATGTAGAAACAGAAAAGGAAGGGGAGAAGTGAATGACAAGAAGCTGACCCTTTTTTTTACAGCAGCATGTAAGAGAACAGGCTTAGCCTCACATATCTATCCTGAATTTAGTCAGGAGCACATAATATATCTTGGGACCTTAGAAACATGGGAAGGTTTGAAGAAAAGATTATAGAACTGGAAGTAGCTTTAGAAAAGAAAGAAAGCCCACCAAACAAAGGGTAGTTGATCCCAAAACAAAAAAAAAACCAGGCAAATACTAGGCCACTCTCCAAAACATCCCAAACTCTAAAAAGTCAAGATCTTTGTTGTACAACATGTTTTTAAGTCTCATATGACAACAGCTTCCAGATCCCCGGCATGTTCCTTAACAAAAATGAGCTTCTTTCAGACTTGAAGACATATCACAGAACTGTAAAGTTCTTTTGCATTTAATATTGCATTAGCTGGGACAAGGGTATTTGTATCAGTGGCTCTGTAACAGAGTGTTCCTGGCTTGCTGGAAGTGTTTTACTGACCAGAACGGGCAAATGGTCTAAAAAAGGAAAATATTCAAAACAAGAAGCACTTGCTAAACAATTCCTTAAAGTCAGTTTTTCATCGACTTGAGAGGAACTGCACCCATTTACCCACAGCAAGAAGCTTGCTTGCTTTCATGGGAAAGCTGTGGACACTCTTACCATGAGAAAAGTTATTAATTCTCAAACTACAGAAGATACTGGCCCGCACCTTGCTCAGTAGTTAGCATTAAGCAACAGGAAACTTGATTAAGAATTTAGAGGAAAAAACAGATACTCTGCCCCACTCCCATTCCTCAAGTAATATATTCCCAGACTGGGCATTTTATAATTACAGGCAGAAGAAGCTACCCTAAACCTTGCCTATTAACTACAATGATTGAAATTTTGCTTTAAAAACTGAACAAAACCCACCCACAAACAAACAACCAAACAACAACAAAAAACAATCAAACAACAACAAAAAACCCAACTCCCCCCCCCCAAAAAAAAAAAAAAAACCAAAAAAAAACCCAAAAAAACAACTAAAACCAAAAAAAGCAACCCAACTCATCACAGCCCTTGGAAAATTAACATTTTTTCAGAGTTTCTTGGTGGTATGCACAGTATTCAAGACACTTGCAGACCTCTGGCCACGCTTCTGTTTGAGAGCCAGCACAGGTAGGAATGTGACAGCCTGTCAGTCCTGGAACTTAGGCAATGTTTCTTGCTCTCCAGATTACTCCTGTTACAGCACTTCAACTCTTGAGTCTCTTAGCATATTCAAAATCCTGAAGCACAAAGTAAGAGATAATAAGCCTCACTTTATCTGTTCAGTATTTGTAGCTCTTTCATGCATCAAACACAGTCCTCTGCTACTTGTTGTTCATATTTTTTCATGTGGGAATGTCTTGCTCTTTTGTCTTAGCAGCTTTATCATCCGCTGCAGTCCAGATATAGGAAAAAATGTGAAGGATTTTAACAATTCAGCTTATAACAACACTTGAAGAAAATAATGCAACCTCCTGCATTACATGATCAAAATATCCTATTTAGCACTGTGGCTAAAATGTAACACACAAATTATATAAATTAATCTACTACTGCTGATATACTATTATTATTATATTTTAGCTGTATATCTAACTAAGATGGTTTGATCAGGTAGTTAGACAACTATTCTTCCAAGATTTTTCATCACCAGTAAGGTGGTCTCTAATCAAGGGTTGCCAAAGACAGTGACCAGGTTTATAGGGCGGCAGCTGTAAGAAAGATCAGTGCAGGGATAGATAATTTTTTAGTATCTCTGCGATAGCACTGATAACCCAAAGAAGGTTTAAGGAAGCTTTTGGCTCAGGATTACCATGTGGACCCAAGTCAAAACGTCTCCCATAACTGTTACACACTAAATCAGTTTATTTTCTGTTGGAGGTTCATTTACTTCATTCAGTGGTGTGTTGGTTTCCTTTATTAAATCCCAGATTTCCTGTCGGTGTGGTCTAGAAGAATATATTTGCTGTTAGTGTCCCTATCACTTTCTCTTTTGACCCAGTCTAATTAGATCTATCCTGGTCCTTTCTTCTAAAAATAGTTTCCAAGCTCAAAATTATCATTCTATCATATTATTATTATTACTACTCCATATACAAACTGCTATCAACTGCTTATGTTTTAAGAGTGATTTTGAACTCCTGAACAAAGCAAGTGGTGCTGAGGAGCTGAAGAAATGAAACAGGAAACATCACAAATATCTCAGTGATCTGGACAGTCAACTCCATCTTGCTAACAGGCAAAGTAAGTGACTAAAGGGTTATTAACTAAATATCTGAATAATTCTATTAACCATAAATAGCATTAATAGTATTTTTACTTTATTATATGATTATATTGTTAGTGAGCAGGATAATATTATAAAACTCTAATTAATCTCTGGACCACTAGCAGTTTTTTAAAAAGGCATCAGAAGAGGGCTATGACACTTAAGGCAGCTTAAAACCTCAGATCAGGCAATGCTGTTGCATGTATACTAAAAATTAATTTGCTTTCTTTTCCATACTCTATCCAAAGCTGTCATGATGTGAAGAAATTTAGCTGTATAAAGCAAAACAAACATCAGGCATAAAACAACTTAGAAAAAGGAAAAATATTCTGTGCACCAAAAGAAATTGTTCTCCTAAAACTCTGTATGGGACAATCAGGAACTGGCTCCTTCTGCTTATGGGGAATGAAGGGGAAAACAAGGTAAGAGGCAGGGAAGGAAGAGCTACAGAATGTGGTTGGTCTGAGATTCCATTAGAAGTCAGGGGTGGTTTTGCTTCTGTGGTGTTTAAAGATAAATTGTTTGCCTCTGTGTTAAGTTTCACAGCCTGTATCTTAGTGCTGTAAAAAGATCAAGAAAAATTAAACTTTTGGACAATCCTAACATTTTCATAGTTCATTTTTTTGTGTGATGACCTCAACTCACACTTGTGGTCCATAGGCATCCTATGGGCATAAAATTATTCAGAATATTCACTGTGCACTTGTGGCACAGTTGCTAAAGTAGGCATTGCAGAGCTTAGAGAAAATCTAATATCACACTGCATGCAAACTTAATCAACAGAATTTACAATTGCTCTTGTGTTACTGGAATGAAGGACTGATTTTTTTTTTTGTGAGTTGGAAGATGTCTTCTCTAATCCTTATTGCCTTGAAAGGCTGTATTGTTGTTTTCATCACTTGACCCTTTTCATAATTTAATTAAATTATAAACTCTCTTGCTGATGCTGCTTGCTTGGATATTTTCCCAACCTTCTTTGTATGAACTCCTGTTCACCTAATGCTTTTTCAACTTTCTAATCTGCTTTGCCACAAACATCACTGCTGGAAGTTAGACGCCGACACACAAATCCATTTAAATAAGGTCTGGGTCTATTTTTGATCTGACACTTTTTTCTTTTTTTTTTTTTTTTTTTAAGTGCCTTACACAATTGTACAATTTCCTCTACTTTAAGCAAGTTCAAGAAGAATAAATACTTGTCTGTTCTCCCATGATGTGTAGGAGGTGACCTGGGCTTCATTGTAAATGAGTAGAGTAGATAGGATTTTGGAGGTATGCAGTAAAACAGTCACAGCTCTCTGCAACAGGAACACACTTTTCTCCTGCTTTCAGAAAAATCAGAATAATTTTTGCAGATTAAAACCAGCTCAGCAACTTTCCACTGACATGTCAAAGAAAATGTTTGCAACACTTTGTTTTCATTTTTAAACCTCTTCAATATGTTACATTCCCAAGCTCCCCTCAGAAGAAGAGAGAAATCTATCCCTAAAGCCTTAGCTGGTACTCTTTCTGCAGAATGAGAACTTCAGTAAAGCTGATATTTATCAATCCAGCAGAAAATCTTCCTTCTTGCAGTGCTCTGGTTGCACACACTGGCAGAGCCAAGGCAAATTGAATAATTTGGGTTGTGTTTGTCTGTTCCAGTGCCACCATGCTGACAACACGTATGCTCAGTGTGCTATGCAGCGCTCACTACAAATTATCAAAAAAGGAAAAATTTGTAAATGGAAGTGCTTTGTCCATAACCTTACTCAAGGCCATCCTTTCTCTGTGTCTTGCCTCTCTGACCTCTTGCATAAATTTGTATCACTTTCCTCCCTCATGCCTTCCCTAGCCCAGGTTCTGGCACCCACCGGGGTGGGTCTGATGTTTTGGTGGAGTGTAACAGCCAGATTTCCAGATTGGTGTTACTGAATGGAAAGCTGACAGGGTGAGTAACTGATTGCAACCAACCTTTCTCTTTCTCATCTGAGTGGAAAAATACCTTTAGAAAAATCCAGTGGCAATCTGCTGTAGAAAGTCAGATATCACAACAGGATGAAAAAAGAGATGTATTCTGCTTCACAGGCCTTCCTAAGGAACTTTTTAAACATAAAAAAAATAAATTAACGAGAATCTAAATGTTTTGAGTCATAAAACAATAGTTGTGCTCACATTGTAGACACCACTAGATCAACATTATATCACCATCTCTATAAGCTTTCTACATCTCCAGGGTAGCATTGGAAACCAGTTCCATTCATTTAGGTCTCTGTATAAAGCTACTGAAAAATGATTGCTCCTTTCCCATGTTATTTTTCTTCCAAATCTCCTTCACTGACACAGGTGTGCTATGTCAAACAGCAGCAGAGCAGAGGCAGGGAGGGAGGGTTCACCCTCCTGGGCTGCATTTTGCCTCCAGCCTGCTGTTAACAAGCAAAGGAAATTCTTCAGTATGAACACAGAAGGGACACAGCCTTGAAAACCACTTGCAGAAACTGAACTGCTGTCCCAGCAGTAGCACAGGGAGGAGATCTCCTATGCACACAGACTGTTTCACAAAGCAATAAGAAGGTAATGATCAACTCAAACCAAATCAAGGGCCTGCCTTGCCAAGGATCTTGTATTTGACAGCCATCAGTAAATGTGTAGGGAAAGTATAAGAACAAAGTAAGTATGCAGTGGTACATCATCTGATGTTCTCCTAGCTTCCAGTGATTTGTTTTTCTCAAAGGAAAGGTTGTGTTTTTACATTCAATAAACCCTGAGAGAATTCTCTTAACTTGGTCCGATTGGTTTTGAACCTATATAAACTTTGATTTTGCACAGCATCCTGTGTCAAGGAAATCCACAGCCCAGCTATATGGAATGTGAAACAAAATTCCTATTTTTTTTTGTTTTGGAAGCTCTGTCTTTACTTGACACTTTCCAGTTCCTGCACTGGAAGAGCCTTTCCAACCATCATCCTGAGCTGAGTATCCTTTACGATGTCTGTTGTAAGGCCATCCCTCATTCTTTTTTCAGGTATAAGAGTGCTTCTAGACTATTTGGGTCTTGTGTTGAAGCCACTCTGCACTGCTAATCATCTTTGTTCCTCCTCTCTATGTATTTTCTGACATAAAAAGGCCAGAACAAATAAAAAGGCCTGAGAAGAACAGTACTGAGAACTAAGATTATCATTTCACATATTTATTTATTATGAGATAAATGCTTTATTCCTCAGCATTAGCAGCAATTCGGAACCTCTCCTAGTAGATGTAAGGAATGGAGTTTTCATTTTTATGTGTTGAATTCCACCTGTCAGTGGCTATGACAAGGTCTTCCTGCAGTTTCGCATAAATTCTAGCACCAATTTGAAGCAAATGATCTGCTACATCCTGTGCAAAGAGGGATCCTAGTGCAGTAACATTCCCAAGGTGCTGCAGGGGAAATGTAATTTTGCACTTGTCTTCTTAAAAGGGATGTTGTTTGGCCCTTATGACTAAAGAATCTCTTGCCCTACAGATTCTTTGGCAAGATGCCTCTTCCTAACATGTTTGAAAAATTATTATGTATGCCCATGTCTTTTGCAAGTAGTTTCTCAAAATTCCTGCCTTCGGGTGAATTCTGTTTAACCTTACAGATTTAATGATGTTTTCTTAGAGAGATCTTCTGCTATCAGTTGCCATCATACCTGCTTTCTTCTGGTCTTCTCATGATATTTTAGGGATCTGGTATGTATTTGGTCTGTGCCTCCAATACACAGTTATTGGGGTATAATCCAGCAGACAGCTAAGCACCACACAGCCATTCACTCACTCCCTTCACTGGGCTGGGGAACAGAATTGAAAAGAAACTGTAGAAATCCTTGCTTGAGATAAAGTTTAGTACAACAGAAAAGGAATTATTATTATTATTATTATTATTATTATTATTATTATTATAGTAGTAGTAGTAGTAGAAAAAGAATATTCAAAACAAGTGATGCACAAGGCATTTGCTGTTCACCAAGTTGATTCATGCCTGGCTGGTCTCTTAGCAGGAGCAGCCACTCCCAGGCCAGCACCCCAAGCTCTATGTGCTGAGCCTGATGCCAGACAGTAGGGCATGTTCCTTTGACCAGTAATGGGCAGCTGTCCTTACGTTCCCTCCCAGCTTTCTGTCTGTCCATATGAGAAGCTGAATTTTCCTTGACTCTATGCAAGCACTGCTCAGCCACAACTGAAACATCAGTGTGTTATCAACATTATTCTCATACTAAATCCAAAACTCAGCACTGTACTAGCTATTAAGAAGAGAATGAATTCTACCCGAGCCAAAGCCAGGAGAGCTATCTTTGAATTATCTGCATGCCATCTGCAATGGCAGATTTTACTTTACTCTTCAAAAGTCGGAGGTTTCTTTTTTTATGCAATCCTACATGGTTTTGAACACATTTTTAGATTATTACCTTTTGAAATTAGGCATCATTGCACAGATACTGAGTGTTTTTATTGGTTCTGCTCGGATATTGGATGTGAACCTAATTCGGTCCCTGTTACGGAGTGCCTGTTTCACAGCCGCATGTGCTAATCAAGTCCAAGTGGTGCTCAGGGCAAAGTAAAGGGCTGATCATTCCATCTAAGGTTCCCTGAGTCCTTGTTCCAGGAGGAAGTCATTAAGAACAACTATTTACTTTGACTGCATTTGCTTTACTCTGATGTCCCATCCCAGCATTAGCCAATGTGCCCAGGGGTGTTAGGGTACATTGCCACAGCCACGTTTCCTGTTCTGGTGTTCTCATCTCCACCAGCACGTCACGTGCACTGCTGCATTCCAGGGATCACGGGGTTGTATAGGTATCCTTTGGGGGACAGAGGAAGGGCAGGCACACTAAGAACTGCCAAAAGTAATGCAAATGACAAAAGGACAAAAATATAGCTAATTTACTTAGAAAAGTCAATGAAATTTCAGTGCTTGAAACAGGCAGACTTTGATGAGTACAGAAATATAGAGCTCACGTTTGAACTAACAGTAAAGAGGTTCAAATACCTATAGGGTCGTGCCTGCTGTAAGTAGTGAATTTGTAGGCAGCTTTGAATATATCACCCAAGGGACTGTATCCATGTCTTTGCACTGCATTACCCTGCAAAGAGATGAAGCAGACATCTGTTCATAAAAGTGGTCTTATTACTGTAGTGGGACCCTCAGAGTCTGATATTCTTTAATAAAACTAAAATAATTCATGCATAAGTCAGATTATCTACAATAGCTAGTGAAGGTAAGTATAGCTGAATGGAAAGAAAGGGTATTTAAAGAAACAGTACAACAAAAAGAGGGATACACATAAATAAGTCATTTGTCCAGCTAATCTTGAAACATTAATGCCCTTGTTCAGAATGAAAAAGTTGCCCAAGACAAGTAGGCTATTGTACTGAAAAATATTGGCTGCCTGATGATTTTGGAAAAAAATATGCCATGTTCACAAATACCTCCACTGACCTGTTTATTAAAAAGGACAATAAATGACTGAGCAGGAAATTTTCAGAGCCTGGGAGATTTTATCAGCATAATGTTTCTGAAAAAAATTGTATGATAGAGTTGGCTGTGGGAAGAACTACAAGTTCAGATCTTTCTCAGGTCAGCTGATTCTGTTCATTTTCTCATTCCATGTACAGTTGCTATTTAACATTTTGCCAATCTTCTGGGAAAGTTTGTCAAACAAAGGTTTTGAACGTGACTTGCACAGATTGCTGACTGCCTTTCACAGCCTGGACATTTTATGAAGTCCTTCATGGGTGACTGTGTTTTGTTTTATTTTTAAATGTATTCCATAAAGGAAGAATTCTGAACTAAGCCACTGTGATTGCACTTAATCAACTTGCAAACAAAACACAAAAAAGAATTCATTATATTACTATAGTGCATTCCTGCTATTTAAGGATAGTGTCATTATGAATAGAGCTTATTGGAATAAAAAATGCCTGAATTTATTTATAGATCTTATGTACAAATGAAAGAAGCAAAGTAGTTTTAAAACAGCCAATACACTTGCAGTGATGTTGGCTTCCCTAAAAGTTTGCTGCAATAGGGGCAAGTCACCAGGGGTGAGGCTTTGTGCTCAACATTTGCCTCTATCCACTGCTTTTGAAGTTTGCAGGAAATCTTCATGTATATCACAGGAAACAGAATCATGCCAAAGCTAAGCTCTTCTGAAAATTTGTACTTCTAAGAAATGCAGAAGGCTGCAGCTAATGTGACTGCAGAGTTTCGCCAGCACTAGGAAGCAACATATGAAAATGCTAAGCATTTCATCCTTGAATCAACAGAAATGTTTTAGAAACCATTACTAGGAGTTCAGGGAGGTTGATTCCAGAAAAAAAAAAAAAAAAAAGATCCAAATAGCATCTTCTCCCTATTGTCCCATGTTCCTTAAAGGTACTTCTCAAAAAACCCCAATATAATAACAAAATATGTTATTAGGCTAAGATTATTTTTCTCTGCCTGGCAAAAAGTAGCAGATTAAATAAATTACAAAGAGAATTTTTTAGACCATATTTAATCCAATGGAAGAAAGACAAGCCATTTAGTGGTTTCAAATATTTTATACCGCTGTGGAAGTATCTTGTGCCAGCATCCTACCAACATCTTCTCAGAAAGGAATGCTACAAGCACTGTATATGCTGCCAAACATTCACAGCTTATGAATGAAGGTACTCTTGCTTCCCTGCACTGATGTTAGTTAAGAAGAACCCCACAGGATCCAGTTGAGTTACCCCAGCAGATGAGAAGAGTTAGACTAGAATCAGACCTTGTATCAAAATGTGTAATTCATTAATCTCTTGAAAATTGCTAGTGCCCTAATTCCACCTCTTTTATAATCAGAGAGTTAGGCATTTCCTGGCTCTGGCCCCAGATATATATCCTGTCAATTTATTGGAAGAAGTAAATATTGACTTCTTACAACTGCAGTTGTAGTTGTTGTTTACTTACAATAATCAGCACACACAGTCTGCTCGTCACTGTCCCAAAGAGCTTACCAAAAGAGCTTTGTCCCTTTTCCGTGGACTTTCAAGGGACATGAATCAAAGCCAAGCAGAGTTGCAAGATGTTTTCACTTGAGGGTCATATCCTAGCATGGAATCTATTTCAGGCAGAGCTGACTAGGAATTTGGCTCACTTGCACTTTAGCTGATGGTGGTGTTGCCCATCAGGTTCACGATGACAAGTGAACAGGAAATTTCACCACTGCGTCATCAGAATGTTTCAGATTGCTCCAGGTGCAGCATGGAGCCAGTCTCTCTGTAGAAACCCCTAGACATGATACACAATGAAATCACTGTCTCTTGCTCTCCAAACACCATGCCTGAATGGGCGGTGGTGAAACCTCCCCAGGGAGACAATGGAAGCTCGATCACTTTGGTCATTTAGAGCTGCATAGTAGGAAACACTAATGAATGTACTGTAGGGAGCAATTCTTCTTGGCAGAGGCTGTGTAAAGTGATGTAAGAGATGGCTTTTCAGCTCTTATTTCTGTGCCTTTGAGGATATAGTTTTGCTATTTGCCTTCTTAAGCAGAGACCTGAACCTCAGCAGGAATGATACAAAAGAGGAGATAATCAAATAACTGATTTCCTTGCATGCTTTCTTTGAAGTGTTCAAAATTGAGATGCTGGGCGAGAGGCAAACACTGAGAGTTCCAAGGAACTGAGAAACAATGTGTTTAGTAGTGTCCCTTAGGGTCTGCTTTCCATGTTGCCACCTTCATATATTCTGCTGCACCACCATGCACAGATGCTGTCTTTGAATAACAGCGTAAGTTTTAAAATCCATGTCCAAGACTTTTATGTGCTGGGACATCTACAAGGAACTGGCAGATAATCATGGCTTTGCAGATTCAAAATGGGAATAGTGCAATTAGAAAAACTGGAAACAAAATATTTGTTACTAATCAGATGGTGTTCAGTGATAGATATACAAATGCTGTAATCATGTTCATGCTAGTTCTTGCTAATCTTCTATCAGTCTTTTTTAGAGACATTTTTTTCCTCTTCAACAAGTTTTTCATTAAGTAGATGGAGCTCTGCCAGAATCAGCTCTCATTCATGTTATTGTAAATCATAGTTGAAACCTGTGGTATTATTCCTGTGTTCTCCACGTACAAGTTAGATGAGCTTTTAGACTGTTGCCTTAGGGCTCAATACATCTTGATACTTTTTGAAAAACATTTGAAAAGTGAAAGAACAGTTCTGAGGCTTTTTCTTTTTCTTTTTCTTTTTCTTTTTCTTTTTCTTTTTCTTTTTCTTTTTCTTTTTCTTTTTCTTTTTCTTTTTCTTTTTCTTTTTCTTTTTCTTTTTCTTTTTCTTTTTCTTTTTCTTTTTCTTTTTCTTTTTCTTTTTCTTTTTCTTTTTTCTTTTTTCTCTTCCCCTCTTGCTGTCTCTACACCCCCTTCCCATCTGTCTCTTTCCCCTCTTTCTTGTCTACTGCCCCAGGCTCATGTCATCTTTCCCAGATCTTTTAAAATGTAATTGTGATGAACTAGTGAGGTAATTTGGAGCATCTCCCAGCACTTCAGCAATGTTGTGGTAATAATCTGAAATACCCACAGTTCACAGTTGCTACAATGGCATACCTGCCATCTGTTTGTTCTCTCACCTGCAACCCTGTTCACATATTAAAATCTTCTCATGTCTAAAATCATGTACTCTGTTAAAGTGCCTGATTGCATGAAAGGCATGAAAGGCATGAAATGTGAGACACAAGTAATTGTAACCTTCTTATATAATAGCATTTGGTCTAGGATTTTCTTTTGTCTTTGGTGGAGTTCAAGTATTTGCTTTTGTATCTCTGTCTTTAGGGAAAAATTATTGAATTGTTACCTTTTTGGTTGACTCAGAATCTTAAGTTAATGCTGTTCAAGTATCCTGACTATCATTTTAAAGTGCCCCAGACTTTTGATAGCTGGACAATCTCATGCTAAAGTTAAATTAAAAGAATTTAGGAGCATGGTCAGTGGAGTGCTAGGCTACTCAGTGAATTATGAAGACAGATGTGCTGTGGAAATACCTAAGTGATTACATAGGCTAGGTATGGTAGGTGACACAACATCCCTTGACTGAAATTGCCTTCCAGTCCTCATTAAGTTGCAAGCAAATCATTCTAAATGTCCAATTCAATGCATCATAAATGCACTAAATAATTGTTATAGGTGGAATTTTCAGCTCTACAGCTGCTGAAGGTGCAGTCACTGGACTTAGAACAATGATGTTCTCTAGCACTCCAACTGGGATTATGAAAGTGAGGCACCTCCAGCATGTACAGGTGCTCAGTATCTAGCCTGGCACAAATCTGCACCATTTATCAGGCACTGTGCTAATAGGGTGCCCCAGAATATTTTGCTCCTAAAAATTTATTTCTTCCTCTTTCCTTTCTGCTCTCTTTACATCACCCTAATAAACCTAGCTTCACTACACACCTCAAAATAATTGCTTTTAGTTAGCAAAACTTTGCCAGTGTCTGAATCTTGGAAAGCCAGGAGGAACATGGTGCTGAAGAGCAAGGCAGTTTCTGCTTTCAATTCTGGCATCCCCTGGAAACTGTACCTATCTTGCTCCTCCTGGTCTCTTCCCACACCTCTGTTCTTTCTCTGACCATGGGTGGAAGAAGCAGACCCTGCCTAGCACAAGCCCTCACATCTGGGGAAGCAGACATCAATTTTGTCTACACTACAGGTGAGTTTTAAACTGCTTCTAATAACATAGTCATGAGCTTCGAGTTTTAGCTTAAAAAAAAAAAAATATTATTTATTTCAGTTCTCTTTGCATCTTCCTCAGCAGATAGCACTGCCCCTTAGCTCACCAACCTTTCATAAATTGAGTTTTGCTTGAGATGGGGAGATCACACAGTGAGTATATGCATTCCTTAAGCACTAATTATTTAAGGTTTCTTTCCAGCATTCTTTTGTACATATAGTCTAGGGCCAAAAGATATATCTCTCCTTAGTGTTTAGAAGATGCTAGATAAAGAGAAGTTGAAAAAAGAGTGCTGTGTTGAGAGCTCAAATTGCTGACACATTCCTGTGGTATACTTGATCATTAGAACAGCTCACTTGAAACAATATTTTCTTTATAGAAAGGAAGTTGATAATCGAGTTGTTGTGTTTCTCTGTTTTGCATTTTCAATTTAAATGTTCAGCTGGGATTCAATGTAAAGTTACTGGTTACCAGAGTGTGTTGATTCAAATTTTCATTAACCAACTGTTGATTTTGTTGAATGATACTTAAGCACTTGATTGCTGCAGATTTTCATGTATGGGCCTTTTAGATTTTAGTCATGAATATGGATAATTTAAAAATGTTGTAATCTATAATTACACTGGGATTAAAATGGCTGTGACACAGATTTGGATTTGGTCAAGTCTATCCTCAAACCACAGTGACCAAAATTAACTGGTTGTAGAAACCGTGCAAGAAAATACACTATATGAAGTACAAATCCAGCCCTGAAGTATATCAGGCTAAGTGGAGTTTTGCCAAAATAACCCATTATACTGTCTGGAGATAAGCTAAACCTATGCTATGGGTGAGTTTCATGTGTTTGTGGCCAGAGTGCAAAGGGGTATAGGGAAACACTAGTCCTACACAAGTCCTATGACTCCTTTCCCTCTAAGCTGATAACTCAAGTTGTTCCCACTGTGGTCTTGTCATTCCCCATTACTCAGTGTCATTCTGGTGGCCCAGACATTCTCAGTCTCAACTGTGAAATGCCATCATCTCACTGTTGCCCTTGCTGTACAACAGCCTCACCTGAATCCCAGGCTCTTCTCTCTGAGCTACTCTCTGCTCAGGCTGCCTGTGCCTGTACCACCCTTCCTCAACTTTTTTTTAAATGATCAGAATGCATTCAGAGGAGTTTATGAGATGGAAACAAAATGAAGAGTAAAGGGAAAATATAATCTCTATTCTG
Organism: Regulus satrapa; assembly: GCA_013396955.1. NCBI lineage: Eukaryota > Metazoa > Chordata > Aves > Passeriformes > Regulidae > Regulus > Regulus satrapa. Next base: position 415,374 of record VWZN01000236.1, read on the forward strand.
TGAAACAGTGTTGTAACAGTGGAAAGGGCACTTCTCCAAAAAACCTAGAGTTTGTAACCATCTTCCATGAAATTTCTTTCAACAAGGTTCTGCTCCAAGAAAACAGAATATGGACTTCATTGTGTTGGAATTCATTTGATCTCCCTTCAAGTTGCCCACATTTGCCACCTCTGCTTCTTTGGAAGGAGATAGGTGTGCACCTATCTGAAACATCTGCTTTAAAATGGGATTACATGCATCTCTAGAAGTTGTATAGACAATCAACTAATGCAAGGTGCTAACCTTTTATGTTTTGGGTTAGATCAGCTGAATCCTGCACAAAAGAGTAATTACAAAAGCTACAGAGTCTGTTGGACAGGAGAGGGTTGCATTTCTAAGCAAGAATTTACAAAAACTATTTACTATGAGATTAATAATTTTTAACACATGCAATAAAAAGTTAAGAATTCACCCTGAATAAAGTCCTACTGGATGAGTTAAACCTATGTGCCTTACTTAGTGAAAGTCACTGTCTTTTTTATTACAGAAATGGAAAATGAATACCACAAGACAGTGCTGGAAAATCCCGAAATACTTAATGCACATGTAAGTTGCCTGGGCATGTCAGTTAAAACTTTAAATCTTGCATACTTTATTTAAAAGACAAGTTAAATCTCCCAAAACTACTCAGATCCATTAAAAGAGATGTGTGCTCATAAAAGTCATCTAGCCTGTGGACTAGAACTTTTGTCAGCAGTGTCTCCTGTGACTCCCTGTGCTCCCTGGTGTTGTTGAATGAAATGCATATCCCTGCCATAAAATATTGAGTTCACACCATACCCAGATTTTTTGGTGCGGTCTGTACTCTTTTAATATTACTTAAGAACACTTTTTAAGCAGTATTCCAAGTCCCATAAGATCTGGTTAGATACTATTCTTCCATGAATTAACATTGAATTAATAGGTACATTTGGACTGATCACCTAATTTCCTTTCCAGGTTGATAGAAAGAAAAAAATCACAGGGACAGTCATCTTATTCAGAAAAAAGGCATATAAAGAACTGGCAAGCCCTTTCTACAAAGGATATCTATTTAGGTTTATAACATTTTTATTAGTCTAATTTCAGGGAATATGAACAGAATACACTTCAGGTTAGTAGAACACAATATTTGCAAACCAAACATCTAATCAGTCAGCTGGAAAATGTGCAGCAGCACAATGTTTGACTTCATACTTCAAGTTTTAACATGTGAAATTACTTTTAAGAAATTTAGTTAAAAGAGGATTAAAAATTTCAGCTGATATTTACAGATGATACTATATTGTCCTACTTCCACAGATATACACCTCTGCTTGCAACACCTTTCATTGTTTGAAATCTATTTTTAATCAAATTTTCCTTAGAAATTGTTCATAATGTGGAACATTTAACTGCGCTGGCAGCTCAGAAAGAATGACAGTGAAGAATGTCCAACACAGATTTCTTGAAGCTCCAGTTTTCTTTTAGACACTGCTATAGGGCTATTGGATTGCTTTTCAAGACGGGTTTCAAAAGAGTAATCCAGTAACAGAACTGCTGAAGATTTAATTGTTAAGTGGAGCAATTATTATGTAGTGTGAATGTCTCAAGTTCAGCCTTCCAGTACTTTTTGAGCTTGAAATGCATTGCACCAACAAATGGCCTCAAAATTTAATGTAAGCAAAACCTTTTACTGGCATAAATTTTTCTGTAGTCACCATGAGGGAAAGAAAAAGGGAAGGATGGTGTTGATTCTCCCTCTGCTATGTCTCAGATATTGTTTATTCTGCAATGCATTATTTATTTTGCTTGGTATTTCTTTTCAAAATGTCTTCACTAGACTAGACTGCTGCAATTTTAAGCCTCACAGGGCTTAAACTTTAGCAAGTTATGAATAACCAGGGAGTGGGATTTCAATGTAATTCAGGAATGAGAACTAAGCAAAGAAGAATATTCAACCTTTTCATGGAAGGATTGAGTATTCTTTTCAAAGTCATATATCAAAAAGCCACATACAATGGAAACATTCTCTCTCCATAGAACATAAAAGAAGAGGGAACTGCCTGTTATGTGTTCTGAAATGATCCCTTTTCATTACAACTTCAGAATTTTTCTCTCTGGGGATCGCTGACTTCAAACCATGAAGAAAGGGAGAAACGACATCATACTATTTCCATTAAAAGCAGCCATGTGTAACCTATATTTTTTCCTTTCCTCTTTTTCCTCCACATTTCACAATAATATTTGCATTCCAAAAAACTTCATCTCTTTTTTTTTAATGCACTGAGGTTAAGCAAATGAGGTTGCTGCTGACAGTGTTGTTCATACCACTTGCGTGCTTCTTTTTTTAAGCCAGCACGAGAGAAGCTGCTACATCTGTGTGAAATTCATTAGAAAACAAAACACTCCGTCTTTCTTAATTTGGCCTGCTTCTTCTTGTTTACCATATTAAGTTATGAGAAAATCATCTTACACACTAGGAATACAAAATTCTCTGAGTCTTGTAAATGCATAAGCTAGAACTGGCTTGATTTTTTTGAATGGTTCCACATACTGTATATTCAGAAAACTCTTGCATGCGACCAGTTAGAAAAGGAATAAATGATTCAGAGAAAAGAGAAGAAATCGGGGGGAAAGGGAGTACGTATCATAAGGCAAAGGTTTCATCTGACTTTTAATAGAGGGAAGAAATATAAAAATAACAAAGAACTCACAGTATAACGCAAGGAATACAAAAGAAAAAGGAACATGGTCCCATAGAAGAATTTTTCCAGGTTCAATATGACCAACTCAAGAAGCTGACTTTGGATTTATCAATAGTGGAAATATAAAATAACTGTAGGAAGAGTTTAGAGAAGAGAGGTAAAAGCTGAGTGTGAGACATACTAAAAAATGAAAGAGAAAGCAGCACTTATCATTCACATATTTTTCTTTAGTTGTTTAAAGCAGTGTACACACGCTATCAATTAACCTCCTTATATCTGTTTAAGGCAAATAGGCTTTTAATTCTTTCTTTATAAATCATGGCACTAAAGCAAAAATGTAAAATAGCTTGACTAGGGACCCCATAAAAGGATGAGGCAACTTCAGTCTCATTCTTCTGTTCATTCCCCCAGATGATATGACTACTAATCAAAAGACCTGTGTAAAGCATACTGTGTAATGCACATTTTCTATTTTCCACAGGCAAATCACAGCAATTAGAGGGGCCATGTCTTACGAATTTCTGAAATGTGAGCTATCAGAGAAAAAAAACCCAAAACCAGATAATGGCATAAAAATATTTAAAAGTCAGAAAAAGTTATATTAAAGATTACATATTTTGTAAATCAAAGGCAATGTGAAAACATTCAGATGGATTTTTCTGGAGGCCTGAGATGGTTTCTCAAAGCATGTTTTACCAATCCCGTTGCTGTGTTTACTTAAGCCTGGGCTCTTCCAACTCTAAGCATGTTGAATTGGTGCTGATGATGCTAATACTATCTCAAGAAATTCATGGGTTACCAGCAAAATTAGCAAGTGTATTTAATATTTGCATGTTGATGAAAATCTATGATGTTTGATGTAACTTGCTGGAAGCTTCAAATTACTGATTTTTGCAATGCAGGGATTTGTATATGTAGCTGGAATTGCCAGTGAATATAAGGTAAAACTGTTTTGAGTTCATTAGAAAAATTCATCTTCTCTGAAGACAAACTCTTGCTATGGGAGTTGATATTAAAAAGCAGTCCACAGATATTCATTGTTATCATCAGCATAAAGAAAATGACACAATACAGTGTGTTTGAACAGGATATCAGATTGCTGTTATCACATCCTGTTTGCTAGAATAACAACACAGTACCGCAGCACTAATTTTGCTAAAGACTAATATTATCCTTTCTGGAATTTAGGAGAATAAGATTGGATACTGAAAATACTTCTGTGTCTTCCTGATTTTCCCAGTGGCTAATTCCTGAGTGTATTTTTTACACTGTCATTGATTCATTCTCTCATGCATATTGGTTTTCAAAATGCTTTCAAAAATGTTTGCTGAGTAGTTGTGGGAAGTGATCTGAATGTCCAGTATGCTCCAAGTGATGCTGGATTTTTCCTTTGTTTTATGAAAACTGTGTTCTGTATTATCCCCAGCCTTTAAGTGGTTTATGATCTTTTCCCACTGCAAATCATCTGCAAAATTGATTAATATGCTTTCTTCCAGTCATTCCTGAAACTATTGCACACAGGAAACCCCCAGAAGGCACCTTCTCTCAATTAGCACTGGGGTTTTTTTGTTGAAGGCATTTCTCTGCATTCCCATACTACAGATTATGACATCAAACAATTGAGATTAGGATCAGAGTCTGAACAAGCAGGAAGGACATATGTTCTTAGGGGAAAAGATCTCACACACAGACATATTTTCGGTAAATAGCAGATTATAAAAGCTCAGCAAAAGCCCTGGCTTTAAATTGGCTTATTTAAAATGCTGCTCGTTCCTCTGCCACTTTTAAAGCAACATTTGGTCCTCATGAACACAGAAAACCAATAGCATGTGACCCTGTCAGCCCCACTGGAGTAGGCACCTCATTCATATGGAGTATGCCAGAAACCCAGGCACACTGGTGCCAGCTTCTACCATGTTTTCTTGAGGAACTGAGGGGACTTGCTCTTGATTTAGACCTCAAACAGTCCTAAAATGGCCAGGAAGAGTCCTTTGTTATGGTTCACCTCTTTTATAGCTGCATCCAGAGGAAGAAAAACCAGGCACAGGCAGAGAGGCGGGAGATGACAAAAAGCTTTTCCTGAGGAAAGGCAACTGTAGCCCTTATGCTTCTGCCCATTCAAGCTGTATTTTCTTCTTGCATGAGTAAGGATGGGGGGAGGAGAGACATTTGGAGGTCCCACCCAGCCACAGACCTCTCCTTCCCAGGGCTGGTGAGGAAGGAAGGAGGTGAAATAAAGGCTATATTTCCCCAAACTCTGGCTGTATTGAGATTTTTTTATTTATCCTATTTAGGTCTACTAAGGCAGTGAAGTAGAAGACTTGTCCTTGTCCTGGGGTTCCTACCTTATTGAAAACCCCATATTGTCTTGGATATGGAGCACTATGATAAGAAGAAAAGTAACCCCAGTTCTTGTCACTGAGGTGGCTCTTATATTCTCTGTGGGGTCTTGCATAGTGCCATGCTCAAAGACAGGCTTCCAGACACAGGCCAAGCTCCTCATGCCAAAAGTTAGATACCAAATCTAACTTTATTTTTTAATAAAAAAAAATGAGCTATATGGGCTGTGATTAATAATTAATGAGATCTAATATATAGTTCTATTGGTCATTTTTAACACTATATGATGTTCAGGTTGATGGCAACATAAAAGCATACTTGATGTAGCCAAGAGGGCACATTATTTTGATGATACAGAGTAGCACAAATTAGTAGAAAGGTTGCCTCACCATTTAGATCTCAAAAATGTTTTTTGAGTTCAGATGCCTTGATTTTGAAGACTCACTTGTCTTCTTGTAATCTGCTTAAATCAGGCACAAACTCATTGAAACACAAGTGTGATGATATTAGAAATAAGGGCCTGTATTTTCAGAGTGAATTATATCAAACAAGTTTTTTAATAAGCAAAAGATTCTAAAATTTTGGGATCCCTTTGGTCTCACGAAGCCAGTATCTTTTGGGCATTTTCCTCAGGGATGCATCTTTGACCAATTAAAAAAAAATAAAAATCTATACAATGCATTTGAGCATTCATTATTTCTTTGGCTGATAACACAAGAGCCACATGACAATGGAAGCAGCAAAGCAATTTAACTTGCCCACATTATTAGGAAAACACTGTTTGTCCAGTCCCAGTACATTAAAATGTACATGTCATTGTTTCAAATCACAGTTATCCTTGACTGAAGCTGCAAGAGAGTAAAACCATCCCAGAGAGAGCAGTGACAAGTGTATTTTATCTTTTTCTTCTTGTCACTTGAAGAATTTTCTGTTTTCTACATAAAATTTAAGAGAATGTGTATTTTTAAGGTTTTTTTAAATTAAATAATTTACACTGCCAACATAAAAGGACATTTTATTAGTTCACTTGAAATTTTACATAAAACTTCAAGCACATTGTGGCCTTCCTTTGAAACAGTAATTTTTAGAATGTGTTTTAATCAATACAAAGCTTTAAGAGTGATCAGATGAAAATGTTTGTCTCTTAAAATAATACCAGTAAACTGTATGCTTAACCATTTAACTCTCTTTTGCTATAATTCAAAGGAAACACTTGATCTGATCCAAAAGTTTATTCATACTTAGAGAAGAAAGCTATCTTAAGACAAAGAAAATACTTTAATTCTGTGGTCTGGTCTTATATTGTCTGGGTATCTGAAAATATCATTCTAACATTTCCCCTGAAAGAGATTCTTTTAATAGAGAAAACCAAAAGAAAAGGAAGTGGGAAGTTTGTTGGGCAATGCTTACATTTTGTGAACCTACAAACCCAGGCTAGGGTTGGTTTATTGGGTCAGATGATACTTCATCACATGAAAAAAAACATCTTTAAGAAATTAAGCACATCCTAGTGGCTTAGTATGTGCATTCCATTTGTATTTGAATGAATTAAACAATGCGTTTTCTTGAGAGGCAAAAAGAAACTTTCTTTCCCTTACTCTTCTGATGTTTAATTTTAAAGTTTTCCAACCGCATATGGTTGATGTGCTGGAGCAACGAAACCAAGAATAAGAATTCAGAGCTATAATTTAATGAACATTAGCAGACATAAGGGCCCACTGTTAAGCAGTTCACCCAGGAATCAATCCCTTGATTATAGATGCTTAGTAGTTAAAAAGAATATGATTTGATTGATTACAGCAGCCTTCATTATGTCATGGATTAGAAGCTGAGATAGTAATTACTGTGCAGAAGTAGGTGAGGTACAAATGAGAGAGTTAAGACGGCATATGGAAAAACAAAAGACAAGTTCTGTTGTACACAGGTTTGTTGCCACTTGGAAAAAGAGCAATACAATTTTGATAAGATAGGACTTTCTCCTGGAACAGCAAAGTGGACAGCAGTTTTGAGGACAACCTTAAGCTAGGCATTCTGATGTCTAAGAAGCTTGGGAATGTTAAAACAAAAGGAAGAGATAAAAGGAAAACAAAAATAAGACCTGATTCTTATGCTTCTAAAAGGTAATGGGCCACTAAAAGAAAGGGAAAGACATAAGAATGCTTGAGTTCTAACAGATATGTTTATCTGACTTTTTTTTCTACTCCTGGGACTTACAGAAAATTCAGAAAAGAATTTTAAATGGTAGGCTATTTTGATAACCTCCTTCTCAAAATTGAAGTCTTTCTTCAAAGGCCAAATGCTAACTTCGGCCTCTTTGGTTGGGAAAATTCACAGAAAACTCCTAAAAAGTTCCACTTTCCTAACTTTAGCTTGTACGTATTTAATGGAAATTGATCTGTGTGAATAATAAAGGCAACATTTGGAAGAGGATAACTGAATTGTGCTTAGGCTAAGGACTAAATAAAGAGTGAGGCAAAAGTGGATTAAAAGAAATAGCAGTTGAGTTCTGTGGGCAGAGAGATAGCAAGTGAATAAAGTCAAGAGAGATGAAGCCTCTTAGCAAACACCGTATGGTCTGACTGCAGTTTTCTAGGCACTTTGAAGTTCATACTTTGAGTACGGCTTCAGGAGCCCATTAAAATGAGAGTTACAGTAGCTGATGCAGGAAATGATGATAGTGTGGCCAAGAAGGATTTTTATAGAGATGGAACCTGGAACATTTCAGAAAAAGTATCAGAAATTCAGATAAGGATTTTTTAAATTTTAGTTTTAAAAATGGATTTTAAGCAAGGATTTTTAAATTCTATTTTAAAATAATTTGTAGTTTCAGAAGTTCAAAACTGACATATAGAAAGTAGAATTGGTGTCTCAGTGATGGAACATTTTGCTGAAAAAATAGTTTCATTCAGAAAAATAAAGTACATGGACAAACTGAAAACCCAGGCAAAAAAGTAGGGTACGGAGATAACAGACAGGTAGTTCTCTGATCAAATAGCTATCTTCAGTTGTTCTTCATGAGTACTCATAATAAATTCATTTCTTGATCACATAGTGAGAACATCTTCTTGTCCTTGGTTTGACTCTAGCAGCATTTCCATTTGTAGTTAAGGCTTTATTTTTCCTTGTCTTTCCCTTGCGAGGGTCTGCAAGGTGCTTCTTTATCTTTCCCATGGTGAGTCATGGCTAGTGTCAGCCCTAGTCACCCTTTGCACATGGAAAACAAAATTATATGAGCCTTTAATTATCTGGTTCTTCTCTTACAATGCTTAACTCACAGAAGTAAAGCTCCTAAAGTACATGCCAACTCATCCAAAAGTATGATTTTTACTTGCACCATGTCTGTGGAAAAAAGATTTGGACAAAGCAAGAAATGCAGATGTATTCAGTTTACATACATCAATGATAAATACCAATAAAAGCAAGACTGACAAATGGAGGGCATTTTCATTATTGCCACCTCCTTCTACATAGCCTATAATTTTATAAAATCTAGTAGCAGCTTGGCACCAAGTTTTAAAACTTTAAAATTTAAAGAAAATATTTATTCTCTGAAATAGAACTTTTGTCCTAAAAGTATGCAAGTATTGATTAGCAAATATTTTTGTCCCAACCATAACAATGCTTATGGTTTTTACCTTGGTTTTGTTTTACAAAATGTTTGCATTTTGAGGATAATACAGTTTTATGTGTAACTATGTACTTACCATTCTATTTTTCAACTAAAATATAATGATGGAAAATTTCCAACTGCTCTATTACCTCTAGATTGCCCGCTCATATAAAGGGTAAAACATTTTTGAAACTGTGCTCTTTCTCCACACCATGACAGCACTTTATTTCCAGCCTAAATAAATTGGATGCATCAAAAGGCTTTGTGTTACTCTTCTCATTTCATCCTATGTCAGCTTAATCACTTCATGATACACTGCTTTTCCTTCATTCAACAGTTGCCTTCAACATTTTTACAGTATTTTCTGACTGTAGTAGGTTCCTGTTTTTGAGATGTGTTTATATAATTTGGTGGTCCTAAAAACCTGACTCTCCTTTTGTACTTGTGTTTACTGAAATCCCATTTTTCAATCCCTCTTTTGACATTATTTCTACCAGACCACATGGGAGAACACTAAATATGCTTCATAAATTCCCATGCTTAACCATCAAAGAATCTACACTAGCCCTACTGGCATTGCAAGTCATATTACATCTTTTGTAGATTGATACACATCTACAGGGGGCAAGGTCTTTCTCATATATCTTTAAAACTGCGGCTTAAAACTTAAAAAAGAAGAATTTACGTTTTAATACAAACACAAGAACATCGTTTGCTTGTGAAAATGCACTGAAGTCATCCAGAACAGCATACTCCAAACAGAAGTACACCACATAAAACATGCCTCCCTCTGCGGCTGCAACTCTTTCTGTTTCATGTGTACAGATGTTAGTGTGGACAGTATGGGGAACATCTCATATTGCGCTCTGATGACTACAGAGAAATACTGCTGACAGTCTCTTCTTCCGACCTCTCTCCCTCTGCATTCAGCTCAGCTCTCTGCTCCACTGTAGGGAATTTGCAGCGTAAATTACAGGGAGACTAGAACCTTCTGGAGGAGTTTTTAGAGGACCCACAGAAACTCAGGGCTCTTGGCAGAAAAGGAGGTGTTCATGCACAAAATTCCTGGCTCTCGGTGACTTCAGTGAGAGCCACAGGGCTCAGTCGATTGATCGAGGTATCAGTCGGGAAGAAGGGGGAAGAAGGCTTTATGGTTGAGTGATAAAACTGCAGAATATACCAGGGAAGTCCAGAGGGTCACCCATCCTCACAAGAGATATTAAACTGCCCTTGGGGTTAGGTCATGGTAACTGACTTCTGTCCTTATGTACAAAAAAAACCCAAAACCAAAAACAAAACAAAAAACCCAAACTGAGCCTCATAATGTCCATATTTTATACAATACAGAGAATCCCTGTGTGGCCTCTCAGACTCCCTGTAATATACATATTCAGCATTAGCCTTGGTGCAAGATACTTTTGAGCACCTTGGCTTCCCCACCCTGTGCCGCCCAAAGAAAGGATTAGCCTAAAGTTAGCATGCTAATCTTGCCTGCAGCTACAACTAGAGGAGAGAGGGCCTGCCCTGGAAGATCTATTCCATAAAATACAGTTTTTGAAGCAGCAACCAGCAGCTGCTCTCCAGTTGCTCTTTGTTTTCTTCCTGTCTTCTGAATCCAGAACAACATAAAAGGCAGAGAGAGCCCCTTTCACACTAAGATATATAATTGTCATTCAGAACAGCCTCATAGGAAGTGGGGATTTGAAAGGAAAAAGACAAGCTCAGGTCCTCCACTGTGTAGCTGCATAACTGAATTGTGAAGTTATTATTTAAAGGGATTAATTAAAATCAAACTGAAGCAAACACATCCTGAAATCAGTGATGCGGTCCTAAAGAAGTTAGTTCATAGCAGGTATTTGAGACTGTTCTCAGAAAACTTTTTGATTGAGCATCTATCTCTATTTAGTGGGGATCATCTATTATCTGTATTATCAGGATATTATATTTATATATTTATTAGATAGATATATTTTATATATCTAATAGATATATCTATTTAGTGAGGATCATCTATTATCCCTCAATTATCTATATATAATCTATTTAGTGAGGATCTAAACAAAGGAAAGACATTTGTCTAGATCTTGAACAGTCTCAGAAGTCAGTTGAGACTTAGCTGCCTGTTTTTAGAATATAAAGTTTCTCTAAGTTTAGGAGCCACCTGGATTAGATTGAAAGTGCAAAAACACTTTTAGGATTTTATCTTTTCATTTAGTTGATCAATTTTCTTTCAACTTCTATTTTCTTCCTCTAGATCTGTTGACTTCAGATTTGTTCACTGAATGAGGAAGGACTTAGATATGCCTTGCAGAAGGAATGAATTTTTACAGAGTTCATCCATGGTGTCATTTTTCTTCCAAGTAATGAAAAGGTTTAATGCATTTGTACCTTTTTGGTGAATAGTTTTTCTGCAATCTCTCATATAGAGAGCACTGTTAGTTGACAGAGATGTACTTCAAGAAGAATTGGTCATGGGAAAACATGCACTTTGACATGAACCAGACCAGGAAAAGAAGAGAAGAAGAGGAAAGTGTCATAAGGGATAGCACTAAGGAATTTGATTGAGAACAGGAGGGCATGAAAAGTAAGTTGTGTTGTTCATTAAAAGAACACAACATTGTTCAGGCATGACCTTGCTCCTTCCCAATAAAGACTGTCTTGATATCTGATCCGATATAGGAAAAAATGTCTAATGAGAAAAAGGATTTCAGTGAATAGATTTCCATTTAAACCTACTGACAGCAGTACAATAGGGAGATATAAGCAGTTTCCTCAGACCTAATTCAGCAAAGTTTGAAGGAAATAGGCCCTCAGAAGGCAGATGCAGTCCAGTGGGCAGGCCATAGCTGGCTTCCAGCTCTTCTGCAGAAGATCTGTTACTACTTAAAAATACCAGACACTTGTTAAAATATAGCTATTTCTCATCAGCTTTAGATTGGTACTATTTATTAGTTCAGACGCCACTGATTCCAAAAGGCCAAGGCAGTTCCTACACAATTAGAAGAAAAAATACGCTTTTGACTCCCGGGAAAGTTTCCCTCCCAGCTCCCAGTTTCCTGCTCAGGCTCTTTTGTGAGGCGACTGGTGAAACTGGCTTTTGTGAAGAAGACCCACACATGCAACCCAGACTCTTCGGACCAGGCGCCATCACTCACGTTGCTTGCATGTTGACAAATGCTTTGGTTGTGTTGCTAAGGCAATGGTGCTGGTGGAGCAAACACATCCCTGTTAAACACCCCCCAAGGGCAATAGGGACAGAGGGCAGCAGAACCAGATGGTTCCACTCATTCCCAGCAGTTGGCCACTGCTCTGTGCGGGGCTGACTGGAAGCTGCTTTCCAGAAGGACAGCTAGTTCAGAAGGCTTGTGGGCTGCTTTTCTTTAATTACCTCTTTTTGAGAAACATATCAAAGGCCGTGTTCTTCTTCCAAGCAACACATTCAGTCACTGGAAACATTTCCAGGCAGTGAGGGCAGCAGCAGCAGCAGTGTGAAGGATCGCAGGGGTGTTGAAACACAGATGTGCGAGGGGCAGGAGTAGGAGGCAGACAGTGGCCGGGGCTTGCAGCCATAAAGGGCTGCTGCCCTACCCTCCTAGGTCTTTGCCAGTGGCTTTCCATGCGGGACACCTCTGCATGAAACCCTAGGTATTTGGACAGTCTCACATGTCTGTGGTGAGGGCACGGGAGCTGTCATGGGGATGGGAGCAGGAGAGCATGCTGGTGCCAGAAAAAAAGTGGTTAGATGCTTTTTAAATTTTTTTTTTCCACACAAAGGTTAAAAAACAATAAATTGAGGTCTACCTGCTTTTATTCCACTCCTTTTATTTTCATTTCTCATTGCTTGGAGGTGGGAGAGGGAGGTGGAGCACATTGATTGGGGGGGGTTGCTACAAAACATGAGTTTCTCATCTTGCCTGTGTGCGCGGATCCAGTTTCCTGTCCTTGATCCCAGATTATTTTCTCCTGTCAGGAGACAGCTGGTTTGGCAGCGCTGAGCAAGGAGCGGCTCTGCCGGCAGTGCTGGGGTGTGGAGCAGGGGAGGGCTGCCGTGGCCGGGCAGCAGGAGCTGCGCTCGAGGCCACGTGCGGGTGACCGGTGGCAGCGAGAGGTCCTGTGAAAGCTGGCGGGACAGCCTCCCCTGGCCGCCCTCCAACCCAGGCTGTTCACAGGCCTGTTCTCAGCCTCGCCTTGTCCACAGGATCCAGCCAGGAACAGAAAGTGAATCCCTTCTTTATTGGCCTCAAAAGAGTCCTTTGATGGGCAGGCCCACGCCTGCCATCGCTGTTTGATCCCTTGCTGCTGAGCCAAACCTTTGGCAGTAGCAGGTGACATTCCCTCATCCCACAGGTGCCCTGTGGGGGGGTCTGAGCCCTGAGAATGGGCACAGCCAGATCACTGCACCTCCCCTGGGACCTGTGCTCAGGGCTGAGCTCTGCCTCCCGCACAGAAGCGGCTTGTGAGAGCTTGCCTAGTGTTCATAATGTGTTTGCCTGGTGAGTTTTTTGTCTTTCACCCCACAGCTGCCATAAGAGAGGCTTTTGGAGAGTGCCTGCCTCTCTAGAAGGCACAGTAGCTGATTTCCTCATGCAATCATGGCCATTTTGGGCCCCTGGAGCAGCCATCAGGGAGACAGGCATCCCCCTCATGCCACGGTGCAGGCAAGCTCACACAGAAGTGCTGCAAAGAGGCTGTTTGGCATCATGTGGTGTCTGAGTTCCGTGGCTGGGCTTTGGAGACCATATATTCCAGCTTTTGTGCACCTCGGCAAAGGAGCAGGAATTGACTCAAAGAAAATAATAAAAAAAGGACTTTTAAAGACATGTTTATTTATGGACAGGCTTTCATACATGCATCTTACAGCACTCAGCACAAAATATAATTAAAACAAGCATCACACTGAATATGATTCAGAAAATAAAAATATCTTTAAATACAATTTAGCTGCCAGCAGCTCAAAATTCTTCATTCCTCTGGGGAAGGAGTATGGGAGACATGAAGCTATGTGACTACAGAAGCCATAAGACATGGATATTTTTAGAGGAAGTACAACCGGGGGAAGCAACTGACCTGTGACAAGGATTTAATACAAGAAACACTCCCGAAGCCACCCTGCTCCTGAGAGCAGACAGGCAGCCTTGGTCAGGCCCTTGGGAAAAGGATGGAGAGGGAGGTCAAGGCTCAGCAGCTCAGCTCCTGCAGCTGGTCTCAGGCACCCCACGGAGGCATGCCTTCACCCAAACGGATCTTCAAACGCTTCTACTGGCAGGCCTGTCTGAAGGCTGGTTAACATCCATAGAACAGTGTGAGATCCTGAATGCCTACCACCAGTTTTCTGAGATTTCTGCCCTTTTTTCTTCTGTTCCCATTCAGGTCTTCAGGCAGAGAGGCAAGTAAAGCTGCCTTGGGAGCACCGTGCAATGTCACGCAACAAGAGACAGGGGAGGTGCTTCCTGCAGTTCCACACCTTATCTTACAGTGCCTACAGAGCTTGGTCACAACCCTGACAGAAGGGAGATGCTTTTCTCCATTTATCATCTTTTTTGCCTCCAGCATTGAGATGAGCCAGCACGGTTTTGATCACAGCCTCTATTGAGCAATCAAGGATGAACACATGCAGAAGCTGAAGTAAACTCAACCTGTAGCTGGAGTGTTTTTCTTTCCTCCTCATGCTCGTATTTACCAAGTCAGAAGAGCACTTTTGTGAAAGTAAATACCTGTCATGTTGCAGAGCTGGAAAGGAGGGTATGAACTCACCCAGTTTTTTTACCTATGGAAATTTTACCACTTGTGTGACTTCTCAAAGATACTTGCCAGCATTCTTTCCACTAAACATACAAGGACAAGGGTGTTTCTCATGGGATTCAAAGGGGACTTTATTTTAAATACCTCTGGAAAATAATATCTCAGTCTAAGAATGTCCATGATTTTCCCACATTCTTCACAGCAAAATAAGGAAACTTCAACCTTTCTTCCCTGTTAGTTTCACATTTTATATTTATTATCTGAACATTTTCTAGGGGAAGACACTCAAATTCATTTTTATAGAGATATTATTCTAAACCTGATGCAACACTATGCAAATTTTGTGAGACAGATTGTTTTATGAATTAATTAAATAATATTGTAGATTTAGGTTTTTTTCTTTCTTATGTATTAAAAGTTATCTCAATATAGGAAGTATAATAGGTACTTGTGCCTGTCTTGAATTTCTCTGCAAAAGAAAATGCAATTCTGCTACTGTTCCCATTGCAAATGAGTGCAATAGCAAAAACCCAAAAGAATATTAAAAGAGTGAGGAAAAAAACTTGTTTAACTGCAGAATCTCTAGGGTAAAGTAACTCTTAAGAAACTCCAGTGTGAGATTACAGATTTATGAAATCAAAGATATGAAGTGATAGTTTTATGCCTATAATTAAAATTTTTTTAAAACCAGGCATTCTTATGCTTTTGTCAGAAAAACTAGATACTTTACCTGCATAATTGTAATTTTATTGCTGTAACTCAATGTCTTCTAAAAAATGAAAACTGCATATAGAAGACACATATATGTGCTTACGATTTCATTTTAAATGTGTTTTCCAAGAGGTTAGATTCAACCCTGAGCTGCTTTTTCTCAAATTGAGTGCTAAAATTTATTTCTAAATTCATGTGTATGGGTCCTCTGCTTTGGTGGATATCCTTTCTACTTTGCATGCATGTAATTGGACAAAGAATGATACAGACATCAGAAAATGAAGTCAACTCAAACCTATGTATGTTAATGTGTTCTACCAATACAGGTGCTTTAAATGCAGTATTTTTAGTCTTGAGCTTCATCTTCTCATTGCATCCTGAGGGAATGACAACAGGTAAGGAACTGCAGAGTTAGCCTTGGAGAAAGGATTTCTCTGCTGAATTAGAAACTGGAACTTTGCCCCTGATTTTGCAAGCAACATGTCTGAACCCTCCTACTGCACAGGGTCCAGCTCTGCCCCATACTCCAAGTTATACACAATCCAGTGGTTTCCATCATGGGGCAATAGATAATGACTAGGCCGATGTATTTGGTGCAGGCAATGCACCTACTAGCCCCAGTTACCACAAATACATGAACAAGAACAATAGACAAACCCATAAAGATAATAGACTATGTGTGGTCACGTATTTAGGTACATAAATATGTACCCACAGTCAGGGCACCAGGGCACTGCCCAGATGCTGGCTGCTTGATGTGCATCTGCAGGTTTGGAAGAGGAAAGGAGACAAACAGTGCAGCAGGATGGGGAAGCTGAAAGGTGCTACAGTGATGTGGGAAAGTATTCAGACTGCTGTGCATAACAGATGTTCTCTTTCATCTTGCTACATTTGAGGAACTTCCCTGATGTGTTGCTTTTTGGTTGGTTTTTTTTTCCTTTCTGTCCATTTTTCTGCAGTTTGGTGGTCTGAACAGAGAAGAGAAAAGGAAAAATGGCATTTGCAAATAAAACTGCAATGTTGAACATCCTTTATAATGCAGATATAACTTTGTCTCCTTGGAGACCTTAGATTCTGCCATATATTAAGATTAACTTAATCTACAGAACAGAATCTTGTGGCCAGTGTAAAAACTACAGGCACAAAAAATCTTAAAGTGCTGTAAATGGGCACTGATATTATCCAACTGCTTTTTTCAGGTACCTAAATGCAAGTTTGTTAAAATTACGTCTTGGCTCTGAAGGTTAAAAAATGTTTTTGGTGTTCTTTACTGATCACCAGACATCTCAGCTCTGTCCAAATGCATGGTTGTGTTTTCCCATGCACCAGGAGGAAATGGAGCGTCTCATTGCCCTACAGCTGTGACTCTACCAGCAGTGAATAGGCGATGACAGATGGGACGTTGGGTTTGGAATTCACATGATTTCTGAAATCCCATGTGCTTGCTGGTGGGCATGGCAGTGTTTCTTCTCATCATTTTACACCCAAAATTTCCCTCTGCTGGTTTATCTTGGAACAGATAAAGACAATTACTATAGATGTATGTATACATTACCATTATTTGAAAAAAACCCTCAGATATTTCCTGCTCTTTTTCCACTCCTGCCTCCCACCATGGACCAACCCAGCCCACCCTGGGGAAACACTCTTCATGCTGAGGGCATGCATTGTCTGGGTGCTGGCAAGTGCTCAGGGGTTACGCCAGGAGGGAGGCAGCAGCTGAGTCAGAAGCGCTGCGGTAGCACTGGGCTGGGGGCAGTCAGCAAAGAAAGAGCAGAGAGACAATTCTTCTGTTTCTGGCTGCTAATGAGCTTTCGGGTGGCAGTCCTGTTCTCATCAGGACTATTTGTTTTTACAGGCTGCTCTTTGTTGACTTTAGGCTTGTTTTCTTTGCCATGCAATACAAATATTCTCAGGCGTTAAGCTTTCCTTGCCCCCACTGTCTTCTTTTCATGTGGGACCATGTAGGAGCTAAAATTAAACTTGATTGATAGCATTTAATCCAGGGAGGGTCAGAATGCTATTTTCCTGTTTAACATTCTCTGGTTTGAGTCTTCTGTTTACAATCATGTCTTTAAAGTACTGTAGTCAGCCCTCCTTTCCAATGAAATCTTTTCTGCTTTCCTTGCCGCTGTGGGATAGTTGCTCTTAATTATGTGGAGCCTCATGCCGCTTTGTCTGATCCTAGATGGAAAAGAACAACAGCTATGGGCCTTTAAACCAGATGATGCCATGACTTACATACTCCCTCCCAGTATAATAGATCGCAGGCCCTGAATTCCACTGCTGTAAACCACTAAACATGGAAATACGAAAGCAGTCCTGGTTGTGTTTTCCCTTTCCTGACAGTCTTTGAGAAACATCTTCCTTCAGCAACCACATGCTCAGCATCACCATATGAGTACATTTTTATTGCTCTGAAGACAGCAATCTTAGTGTCTGTGTCAGTACTGGATTTAAGTAAAAATTTTCTCCCTACCACATGTCTGTGCAATCTTACACACTTTACTTGCACATATTTTGAGCATGATACTTCTTGCTGATGTCAACTAACTGCATGCATAGGCTTTTACTGACTCTACCTAGTTTATATCGTCATTGCCTCTGTGGCAAAACTCTGACATTCTTAGCAAGGTGAAGGTTTAGCTTTACAGAAGGAAAGGCAGGGCACCCTCATTTAATGATCTACACATTTTCTTTTTTTTCCTGGAAAATATATGTTCTTTTATTGATGACTTAGAGTATTCTGTTTTCAAAAATAGTTCCTCCAGCACTGCTCAAATATGCATACATTCACTATGTGAAGTTAAAATCCTTTAAAAGTTTTCTCAAAGCCCTTTCCATATGTTTGCCACTATAGTAGTGTTGTATTCTTCATGACCTGCCTGCAGTGTTCCCTAAAGTACATTGACAGTACTGTCTACACATGTGTGCAAAGTTAACTCATTGGTGCTTTCCACGATACAGTTCATCAGGCTTAGGAATTAGATTTTATGAGCTGTTGACAAATCTAGCCTAAAAAACACATGTCCTGACTGACACAATTTGAGTAGATGATATTTTCTGTTCAGACAACCTGTGAAAAAAAAATGCCATTAATACACAGAATTCTGAGTATAAATTATTTTTAAAATGTATAATGGCAGAGAGCTATCTCACAGTCTACAACCTTGAAATTTTGTACAGATGGTTCTGCATTAACCAGCTGCTACTGCAAGAGCAGAAGTGTATATTCTCCTGAGGAGCTATGAGGCCATCTATGCACACACTCCAACCCTCATTCAGAGGAGGAACATATTGAAACAAGTAAGTACACCTCTTGAACTATGCTGGTAGAATCTTTAGGGCTCAACTGCTAGGAAACCAACAGCACTAGGCTTGTGTGTAAAAAAAAAATACTGGATAAAATATCATTTGTCAATTGGAAGTGGAAAATTTAGAAATGGAAAATTGGTCTCTTGAGAAATCAAATAACAATGCACCACACCCACCCCCCACCCCAATCCCTCCAAAAGCCTGACAAGAAAACATGAGGGAAGTACTTAGGAAGAACTAGGGACCAGTATTTGTCCAAGATCCTGTGACCCCGTGAATTGCTTGAAAATGGAAGGAGGGTCAACTCCTTTTTCAAGAAAGAATCACAAGAAAAAAACCAAAGAAAATCTCTGCATGAATCTAAGAACAGACAATTTACCTAGTGTGGTAAAATGAAAAAAAAAAAAGTAAAAAAATTTCTTTATCTGGAGTACTTTCATCTTATTTTGCAAGCATGCAATGTCTGTACTAGTGAGAGCAAATGTCTCTTTTACCTAGTCTTCCTTCTAGTGTCCATAAATGGATAACCAAGGGTAAATAAGGACAGGACTGGAATGTGTGGTTCTTCCCTCTTTAAGTCCTCTGCCATGTCCAACTTCTTCGAGTGAGTAGAACTTTGAGGACCTGATACACTTTGCTTATTCAACAACCTTTAATGGATCCTTGCTTCTACTACTTCTCCAATCTGTCTTTGTGCCCATATGAACTCTTTCCTTGGACAAAAGCAGCTGCATATCTTTGTCCCATGAAGAACCTTGCCCTTTTGTTTACTCCGACCCTGGATCTTGCAGCCTTTGTATGATGGCTCCTACCTCATATACAGGACTAGGCAATAAAAAGTTAAATCCTCCTTTAGATCACTCATGATTTTGTAGAGATCAATCACATCTCACTGAAGTTGTCTCTTTTTGAGCCTGAGGGCTAATACTGCTACATAGCTGTTCCTGTTGGAGAAGATGTTTTGCACCATTCTTCTCTTTATTGCACTTTCACAGTTTTAATATATCCTTTTCAAAATAAGGAGACCAGTACATCACATACTGATGTGGCATTTAGCTTCTGGACTCTCTAGAGGGCATTTTGTGCCTTGCTAATGGGCTAGAATAATTTAGTCTTGGTTTTGAGTCCTTCAGCATTTACTCCTTGTTCTCTTTTGGCTTACTTACGTTTTTTTATCCAATCTGCTAAAATGTGTATTACAGTGAATGTTCCTTGCCTGGATATAATTTTATCTTTTCAGAAGAATATCTTGTGTCTGTAATAGAGAGCCCAATTTTGCTCTTTAATCACATAAGCTTCCCTTTAACCTTTTTCAAGGCTTACCTAATAGATGACAAATAAACCAATAGTAAGATTTCAGCACTCAGCTTTGCACTATTATCCCTATCACATTCTTAGCAACATTTTTTAGCTTCTTTTTAACAAGTTTCTTTAAACAAACAAACCAACACCCAAAATGAAAACCAAAGCCCTAAACCCAATCAAACAACTGAAAAAACCCAAACTCCTTAAAAAAAATCTTCCTTTAAAGTTCCTTTAACTTCCTTTAAAAAAGACCCCAGAAACCCACTGTTATCCTTTGGAAGCCAAACACAATGTTTTGGACTTTGTGACCTTGATGTTCTGAAAGACATCCTGAATAAGCACATTAGAATCATGATACTTGGAGAAGATTGGCAGACCCAAAGGGATTTCACAGAACCACAGAATGTTAAGGGGCTGGAATGGGCCTTAAAGATCAAGTCCCAAGCCCCTTGCCATGGGCAGGGACACCTCCCACTAGACCAGGCTGTTTAAGGCCTTATCCAACCTGGCTTTGAACACTGCCAGGGGTTGGGACATCTACAACCTCCCCAGGTAATCTGTTCCATCATCACCAGCCTCACAGTAAATAATTTCTTCCTAATTTCTAATGTAAATACCCCTCTTTCAGTTTGTGCCCATTGTTCCTTGTCCTATCACTACAGATCCCGATGAAGGGTCCCTCTCTGCTTTCCCTGTATGCCTCCTTTAGATACTGGAAGGTTGCTATGAAGTCTCCACACAACTTTCTCTTCTCCAGGCTGAACAGCCCCAGAACAGTCCAACAGAAGGTATTGATGGAGGGCTCATGGCTCTGGCACAGGTTTACTCACAGCCTGGGCAAAGGCAGTCATAAAACTTCACCCTTGATTTATAAACACTAATTATCTTTTAATGTTACCATTGTAATTAATACTCTAGTCCAATTTCTTTGTTTATATCTCTCCCTGGGGGAATAATTTATATTTTCATTGTGTTTCTTCATAGAGAAAAGGCTAAGAACTGCATTTTAAAAATGCATGAAAGCCAACTTGTCCTTTCATACCCTATTTTAAATCAGTTGGTATTAAATGTCTCTCAATAACATTACCTTAAATCTTAGTAACTGTATTGTCTGTGGCTAAAGCAGAATTGTCTATCTGAACACCTCTGTGTGTGTTCCTCTGTGCAAATTTAATGAGTGTGGAAGGAAACTTGAGCATAGCATTGAAACTCAGGTTCATGCCTTTGCTATTCTACATTCAAATGTGAATTTCTGATAAAACAGTGATGTACCTATGGAGCTCTAGCAAAAAGCAGATGAATTTACTAGGCTCCTACTGGGTGTGCTGGCCTCTTTAGAACATCAGGGGGCAAGCTGTCTACTAATAGGTAACATTCATGAGAAACATCATGATAACACATATAAAAGGCTAACATAGAAAAATATGGGAAGAGTCTTTGACTTAGAAATGAAGATTCAGCTCATGACACTGCATGAATTTTGCTTTCACAGAGCAACATATACAGAGGACAAAACTATACAACCTCCTTTGAATGCCTTATCTTTAGTCTCTCAACTCTCATGTCTTTTAAATGAAGGCATTTATACAATAGGTCACAAATCCCTGAGTTTCCAGGAAGTGTTTCTAATAAAAAGCAACTCTGTAAGATTAGATAGCACTCAATAACTTACAGCTTTCAGACCATCCTCTTCCCATCCTGTTTAATATACCTATTACACATAGGCTTTGCCCAAGTTCAGAATTATGGAGTAATCATTCTCCCTCTCTTATTAAAAATGGCAATGACAAGAGAGTTACTGGTTTCAATATTGTAGAACTAAACCCAAAATTACTGAAGATTCTCAAAGCAAATAATCACGAACATTCCTCCCTCTTCCTCCATCAGTGTGTTGCTGTGGTTAGTTAGATCACATTTGGAAATTTTTAGGCCCCATATGAAGTAAGATCTGTGTCTGTGTGCTCAGGACAAGACACAGGACAATTGCAGTAAGTGGGCATCATCATGTGAATTTTAATATGTTGCTTTTTGAAACAGGTTTTCCTGGAATTTCTGGGGTACTTTCCTACTACTTTCAGATACTCTGCTTAGAGTATTTATCTCCTCTCTCACCTTTCCCTTTTTCAAATTCATTGAAATAAAATGTCCAAAATTAAATTAACAGCTATGAACACTACACACATGCCTGGGTAGAATGTCAGACACTTCCTGTTTTTACACCAAGACTTAAAAAGAGTTTCTTCTGTCTTCCTCTGCTTCTGTGTCTACAAACTGCTTCAGGGTTTTCATTTTGCTAGACTTTGAAAGCAGTAACTGAATAACCAACTTGAACTGTAACAGTATGGCCACAGGTAAGAGAACTTCTGTAATATTTATGATGGTCTAAAACAAATTTATTGGCAAAAATATCTTTCATTAAATGGGAAGACAAGGTGTCCTTTGAGGTCTCAAAAAGTAAAAAATTTACAACTTTTTTCTTTGATCTCAGGTTCATCCTGGAAAAGAAAGGAACAGAATAGTACAAAAATAACCCACCCAAAACTTGAGTTTCTTTCAATCCACAGCAACTGCCTGAGGAGCAGTTTTGTCTATGATGTGCTTCTCTCATAGGCTGTTTCTGGTAAACACTGTGCCTTTAAAATGTCTGTCATTATTATCCCTGCACTTACAGGGAATGCTTTTATTCTAAATGCACAAAATGCCCTGCTGAGACAGCCATGTAATCGATATAACACTGCCTGATGATGTTCTTAAAAATATTCCTTGAGGATCTTTCTATGCAGCTATATCTTGAACTTGCTTCCTGTGGTAGTGTATAATTACATGAATTTTTCCAATAGAGATGCCTTTACCAAAAACATTCTGTAAAAGTAACCTGGTGAGCTCCATAAAGACTACAAATTTTTATGGGCTTTTCTTCCTGGAAATCCTTTTTACTTTTTTTTTTTTTTATGGTGCTGCTTTGTTATTCTGAAAGATCAGTGGCCATTTCTTACTCTGTGACACATGAGCTTTCTGAAAATTGAAGTCCACACTGCCTGCCACTCCTGTCATAGTTGACAGACAGATTTCAGTTTTCTGTGTTAAATTCACTGCTGGAGAGAACAGGAAAATATCAAAAATATCAAAATAATTGCAAATCCAGGTAGCATGTTTATGATGGTGGTGTACAGGACAGGATAGTATAATAATAAGCATGGAAACAGGCTTCCTTAGGAAGTGGTGGAGTCAGCCTTTTGGGAAGTGTTAAGAAACTGAGTAGATGTGGTACTGTGGGATATGGTTCAGTGGGCACAGTGGTATTTGTTCAAAGATTGAATCTGATGGTCTTGGAGATCTTTCCCTGCCTTAATAATTCTATGATTCTAAGTAGTACAAGACTGACTGACTTTGTCAAAGTACTGCAAGTCTATCTCTGTCATTCTACCATCTGGTCCCATCTGGAGGCAAAAATATTTTTACAGTATAGTTCTGTTCCTCAAACAAAACTGAAGATTAGTCATAAAAAAATTTAATTTGACCAATATATAATATGCAGTTACAGTTCAGTTTGAGGAGAGTTCATCAAAATCCTTTCATCCACCAGCAAGGTGAAGTGGGATCTTGGAATTCCCACCTACAATTTCTCTTTAGTTATTGTAGATGAATAGTGTAATAGAAAAGAAGAAAGACTTATTGAGTGTAGCTTCAGAACTTTAATTTGTAAAATGTATGAGGTTATTGTTTCCTCTTCTTCTGAAAAGAAGTAGTTCAAACCTTACCTAGGGAAGTGAAGTGACCTTGGGATCCCAGGACACTACCCCATGTGAACTATGTACTAAGAAGAATAGAAGGAAGAAGGAGCTGAGGGTAGGGAAATTTGACCTATGAGAATGGTCAGAGGAAGTGAGTTTGTTTAGTCTAGAGGGCTTGAAAATGAGGGAGGACATGGCAGTTTTATAATGTGTAAACAGTTATTAAAAAGATTAATTTGTTGTTCAATATGTTGACTATTCCTATGGCAAGAAATAATCAGATTAAGTAAAGAACATTTAAGCTATGTGTTAGGAAAAAACAATTCTTATTAAAGAAATGTTGAAACAGGTGGTACAGGCAGCTTAAAGTGAATAGAAGTCTTCCTTCACTGGAGATTTTTGGAAGAAGTAAGATAATCCTCCCATTCAGATTGTCTTGGCAAATGTCATCCTACCTCTGAGTAAAAGGATGATCCCTTGTGGTACTTTGAAGCTTTGTACTTCAGTGATTCCAGGATCCATTTTTGGAAATGTGATATTTCTAGCAGCATCCTGCTCTTCCCAAAGGTGCTCAGCAGCCTTCTCACCTCTCTGGAAAACCCATGTGGTACTGGATCAAAGACCTTTTTCCATCTTGGCCACTGCCCAGAACCTTGCTATATCAAGTGGATGCAGAGAGAAAGTGCTAATAGGAAACCAGTATACCCTACTTCACCCTGGAAGAGCCTGGCATTGTCTTGTGTTCAACCATTTCCAAAAGGCTACATACAAAAACTCCACAGACATCTTACAGAATGCATGGGGATAGAAGAGCAAGACAATCAGCCAAAACCTTACAGTTTTAATATACAAATGTCATGGCTGGACACAAAGCTATGCTTCCTGTTTTCCATCTTGGAAACCTTACTCTTGAGGCCTTGACCAGATTTGTCTAACTAGGAGAGAGATTTCCCTGCTGTTTTTTTCCCCCAGTTTCTGTCTAAAATTAGAGCTTAGTTTTTCTACTGTCTTATCAGTCCTTTGTCTTCTTGAAAAGAAAAATCAAAAGTGCCCTGTAGAAAGAAGGAATCTTATGTCTCTGCTTACTGCACAGCTAGA
Source organism: Regulus satrapa (assembly GCA_013396955.1). Lineage (NCBI taxonomy): Eukaryota > Metazoa > Chordata > Aves > Passeriformes > Regulidae > Regulus > Regulus satrapa. Next base: position 439,934 of record VWZN01000236.1, read on the forward strand.
AACCTCTTAATTGGGAGCCAAAGAAATTATTTATTAAATTCTGACGGTTGAACACAAAGATGATTCTTAAAAACTGTGCCTTTTCTTGCTAGGAATTCATTTTTTCTAGCCTCTCAAGTCAGACCTGTTCTGTACTTAGTGAAATCTGAAGCAATTGTAATGCTGTTGAAAAAGAGAAAGGCAAAAGAAGAAAAGAAATGGTTTGTCACTAGTGCAGCTCACTTAAAGTCCTTCACCTCTCTTCCATGCTTAGAGATCCCTGCTGCATTGCCTGATCGGAGGAGTTCCTCATATTTCTTGAAACATGACTGATTCCAAAGCTCTTATTCAAAATTAAAGCCTTTCTCCCCTTTCCATCACTATCTTAGAGTCACCACTGATGGGTCTGTGAGGGTGCCTCAGAAGTCTCTGCAGTCCCACAGCATATGTGAGTGTGCTGTGAGAGGGAATGCAAACTGTGCTTCATCAGTTTTCACCATCCGGTTGGGGAGAATAAAACTCTTACATTTTTTTCTTGTTCCATAGAGTTGCCTTTACTCTTCTAATTACAACTGCATTGTTGAGCAATCAAGTATGTGATTTCTAACAACCCCAGACAAGGGCCATTGCTCCAGCCTCTTAAATCTGGCTTGGAGCAAGCCTTTACATTGCTCAACTCCTCATCTGATCATGATATATGCAGGCAGCTCCATGAAATACCTACTTCTCCTCTCAAATGCAAAATTCATTGCTTTTCTTCAAAGATGCCATCCCAGCACATTTTATTGCTCTTTGTCATGGCACGATATATTTAAAACATTTTATTTTTAAAAATCCTTTTTGTGTTGCTGTTTTACTGCCATCTCAATGTAGCTAAAAAATTACTCCCAGTAACTGCAAGTCATGTTCTCCTTGATTTTCTTTCTTTGTTTTTTTTCCTTGGGGTGAGTTGTCATATATGAAAATGGGCATGTCAAGCTGAAAAATTGCATGTAATCCACTCATTCATCTTTAGTGTTCAGATTTCTGTGCACTTTCCCTGTGGAAGTTTCTTCCCATATTACTCTTTGTTTCCTTGATCAACAACTTGTAAATCTCCACTTTAGCACTGTTCAGAGCCTCCTTGCTCTTTGTCCCCTACTCTCTCCGTCAGCTGCATTCATAATTTATTGTATCTGCAAAAGTCCTCTCCTCCAAGTTTGACACATCTCATTCAAAATGGGACCTTGAGCAAGAGATGTAGTTGGCTCATTAATTGGTCAGCTGGAACTATGGAAATGATCCTTACGCTGTTAATGATGAAAATTATTATCTATTTTCGTTTGCATGTGTTCCACTCGTCTCCATTTCAATATTGTTCATTACCAAATGCATTAGGAATATTTCTTATTCCAAAAACAAGAATTCAAATTAATACTATAAAGAGAACCTGCTGCAGAACACTGCTCTCTCTTGTAACCTCTTGAAAGCAGTACCCAAACTGCAGTAGATCCCCTATTGTGCTGCCCTTACAGGGGAAGAAAGCCACAAAAAGAGCCAGAAAGAAGCCACAAAGGTGCTATTATGACATATGTTTCCGGCATATAATCATGCTAGTGGAGATCACTGTTAATTTTCTAAAGAGGGAAATTGAGTTTTCCAGGAAGATCAGACCATCCAAATTACTTCCTATTTACCAGACACTCTCCCTGGTCTCCCCTTGCTGGCGACAAAACAAGTGCCCTTTTCTCTAGCTCATCCTTTCCCTTCTCACTCTTCCTGGTTCCCTTGTCCTTGGTCTGAGTTTCTACTCACCATACAAACCCTTGCCTGCTGCAGCAACAGTGCTCTTACCTTCGTTTGGAAGATCTTTAAGTTTGGTTCTCTTCGGGTAGCAACTTTAGCCTCCAGCTGCAAGGAAGGAGCACCAGGTTACCAAGATGATTAGGAGAACCAAACCTCTCTGGTCTCCCATGGGAGGCTGCATCCATCTCAACAGGAATGTGAGGGAAAAGTAAAATATTTTATCTCCCTGTAGATCAAATATCATCAAAAGGAGATACTGCCTTCCTCAGAGAGAAGGTGTGTATAGCCCAGTCTGGTGGCTGTTAGCAGTTAAAGTAATTTTTTTTTTCCAGGCATCAGGCAAGTTTTAAATCCTCTAAGTGTGGAGCTGGCATGCACATGAGGGACTGATGAGCTGCATCAGCCTGGACAAGCTTGACCAGGACACAGAGATGTCTTTGGTAGGTCTGATGCAGTGACTCGATGAGACCAGACCATAGGTCCTGAACTGGCAAAGGAAATGCAATGGGAGTCAAAGTTTGTAGCATAAGGGGAAATGTCTTATCCCTTGCACCAAGGGATGAGCTCACTGCACATGGCAGGAGGAGCATTGCTGCTGCCCTCAGCATAGACATGCTGAGTTACAGTGGTCTGATTTAGACATCTGCTGAACAGAAGATTCAAGAGACAAAGCTGAGAGTGGATCACTCACGAAAATGAACTTGTTACATTTGTTACAGAATATAAACTTAATAAAATTGTAAGTGAAATGAAAAACACAAGGTATCTGAGTCTGCACCCCAGTTAAGTATTTCATCCATGCCTTTGAAAGATACAAACTAGTAAAAATATAAAGGCAGAGTCACCTAATTTACTCTGCACATATGGAAATCTAAAGAGAAAAACTATCCATTGTGAATACTACAATACAGCATTTACCATTATGGTGGGCACATCCTCTTAGCACTTAGAGTAGCAAAAATAATGAAAACCCCCCACACTTAACTTCCATTCTGAGTGTTCCATCATATTAAATTTGAATTTATTTTGTCCTGCTTTGAATTCTTTGACCCAGAAAAAAATTCCAGTAAGTGGTTTCACAAAAGCCTGCGTAAGGGATGGAGAACGGGAACCATTGTTTTTATATGATAGTTTTGCAAACAGATGTCTTTGAATGAAAATAATGAGAAAAATAAGCATTGCCTCCTGAGAGTATTTATTATGGAGATTTAAAGCTGATCTCCAAGAACACAGCTATGTGTCAGGTACTATTTTTTTTTTTCTGTTTCTACACATAATGTTGTATATGTGTGTTGGGCTATGGTGAAGCAATTTACTCTCATACTCCCTTATCTAAAATGATACTTAGTAGTTTAGAACAGGACTGGTTCTATAGTGCCATAATTCCTTTTTATCTTAAAATTCAGTTTTAATAAAGGGTTTGCAGAGGTGGAGGTACCTGGGGTGTGTAAGACACTGTGGGAGAGGAAGATGGAATGGAGTATGTAGAACATTTTTTGTTCCTCCCAGGAGCAGAGATGACAGCTGGGATTTGTGTGCCTAAGCAGTGTCTAATGCTGGAATGCCCGCCAGCAAAGTGCCATGCCACAGGCTACGGCATAAGACATTGAGAAATGAAAGGAATAAAACCATGTAAAATCTGCAAGTTACTTAAAATTTAAGGAAAGAAAACTTTGCCTGTCTTACACAAAATACTTACAAAAACAAGCCTTAAACAAAAGGATTTTTGGAAGTATTCTCAATAGATTCAAATGGCATGTTTCCAAAGTGTCTTTTGAAAATAAGGAAGGGCAGATTTATTGAAAGGTGCCTGTAGGGGGAGATGGTTGCCCGGGAGATTGGCAGTAAACATTTCATCTCCAGGTCACCAGCTCAAGCCAGCTCCGCTTACTAGTGGACAAAAGCCTACTGTATTATTGTCATTAGGAAAGGACATGAATCATTCCCAAGTCTGTGGAGACATGAAAATGTCTAGTTCAATAACATATATAAATTATTTTCTCAGAATGCTTTTGGAGATGCACAAGCAGGGCCAGGACTTGGACTTGATGATCCTTGTGGGTTCCTTCCCACTCAGTATATTCAGTGATTCTGTGACTTTCTGCATGTTTATACAAACACTACTCTAGAAAAAACTAGTAATTTTTATTTAAACATACCAACTCATTAACTACACAAATAATATAAAAATCTTCCTTCCTTCCTTCCTTCCTTCCTTCCTTCCTTCCTTCCTTCCTTCCTTCCTTCCTTCCTTCCTTCCTTCCTTCCTATTTACTTATGAAGTCACTTAAAGAAGACATAAAAATTTAAAGGAAGCTATTATCATATGTTTTCTTTTAAAGTATAGCAGACCATTGGAATTTTAGGGGAAAAAAATGTTTGGGACCACTTGTCTACTAGAGAAACAGTAATAAACAAGGCACTAAACAAAATGTTTTGCAGCAGGCACTGTCTGAAGTGTATTGCAGCAAGACATGATATGCTAAAAGGAAACTTGATCACATTTGATTCAGGGTGATGTCTTTCTTTAATCTACTGGAGAAGAGAACAAAGCTTGAATGATTTTTATTTAATAACAAACAGACAATAATATCAATAGTACCTCCCATTTAACTTTTGGCATCCATTAATATGTGCTGCACACATACCCGAGAAAAAGAGACTTTTTCCCCATTTGGTTGGTTTCATCTTTTGAAACATGTCTCCACCAAAAAGCAGATTTCAATTTCCTTTGGGGAACACAAAATACCCAGCTCTTTTCCTCTCCCTCATTGTGGTTAGAAGTTTGTTTTTCAGTTGTGGTAAGAGCTTTGCACCATATTTATCTGCATGTTGTTTGTTTTAGGAGTGGAGCACAGAACATACAGACTTCTACCAGGGGAAAGACTAACAAGCAAAAGACTACAGAAATAGTTTAATGAAATTATTATGGGTAACCATACTGGTTGAATCAGAAAGTCTGCAAGAGTCTCTAGACCATAGCTGAGGAGTTGCTTCAGCAAGAAACATGTGTCTGAGGCTTGCACACAGGCCCAACCAGCAGTGAAGCTGGGCTGCCCTTGTTTTGTTTTGGTTTTTTTACCTAACCCCAGGCCAGTCCCTTCCTTTACAGAAGCTTTGTCCTCATAAGGGACATTTGCTATAGAATTTCTGACCTTGCTTCTCCCAGTGGCCTTACACACACAGAGCATTCCTGCAGTTTTTATGTTGGTGCAACGGCAAACAAGTGACATTGGTTAAGGTGTTAAATCTCATGGAAAGTAGACAAGCTGGTCTAGGAAAACTCTCAGCTTCTGCAATTTGTGTGGTGATTCTACTAGCAATTTCAATAACTCAAATACATTTCTAATTGATTTGCAGTTATATAAGCTTTAATAGCATTTGGCCCTCTTTTGGAGGACATCAGAGAAAGGTGTGGAAGTGATCACTGTGTAGTGAGATGAAGAGGTCTGTCATCTTATTTTACTCTATGTAGTCTGAGGCAGAAAGAGAAAGCAATAGTTAGATCAACATTAAAATATTTGTTAAACATTAAATGTTTGTTTGAATGTGCTCATTTTTCACATTACTATATTTTTCTTCTTGAAGATTTATCTGCAGGAATGGAGAATAAATATTGTAAGGTTTCTCTAAGTAAAGGCTCAGCAGTTTGAAAAAGAGGACTTTAATTAACTGTGTATATTTATTTATTATGAACATCTCTTTAGTGCAAACACTCCATAAACAGTTGAATGGGATGGCCCAGAAGATGCTTTTATATGAAAGCAGGAAAGAAGCAAAAAAACCCCAATACATCCATGTAAAACTGATAAGGAAAGATGTGCATGTTTCTTGTTTGTATGTAGAAAAATATATTTTTCTTATTTCCTGATTTGTCAGGTTTGTTTTATACATTTTAGCTTTGAATTTGCTCCCTCAGTTGCTGGCCTTTATTTTGCATGTAAACACTGGCAAATTTTGCAGCTGTAGGGATTGTTATCCCAGTTCCCTTAGAGTATCATTCTTCCATCTCCTGTAATACACACTGAATCAGAATAAAATCAGTGTGTCTCAGTCTTGTCTCAGTATCCCTCTTATATATCTCTACTCTTTTCTGAAGCACTGTATTCCAAATGGATTTTTTATGAAAATGCATTTTTGCATCTTTTCCCAAAAATTCTGCCCTGTCATCTTGTTGAAGTAATCTTTTATCTTTTTGGCCCTTCCTGAGTTATTTCGCCTGTGTTGCGAACAGTACAGAAGATTCTTTGCCTTTTATAGTTGTCCATGTAGGTATTAACTTCATGCAGAACTGCACCAGCAGGTCAGGGGAGGTAATCCTTCATCTCTGCTCAGCACTTATGAGTGCCAGCTCCAGTTTCAGGCTCCCCTCTACACGAGAGACAGGAACATCCTGCAGCCAGTCCAGCAAAGGGCACCAAACTGGTGGTGGGCAGTGGCATAAGGACTTTGGAGGAGAGGCTGAGGGAGGCTGGACACCACCCTCACAGGAAGGAATTTCTTCCTCATATCTAATCTAGTTCTATCCTCTTTCCGTTTAAAGTCATTGCCTTTGATCTTACCCCTACACTCCCTGATAAAGAGCCTCTTCCCATCTTTCCTGTAGTCCCCATTTAGTTACTGGAAGGCTGTTATAATGGCTTTCCAACAGAAGGTGAATTTGTTCCATTGAAAATGGGGTCTTTTTGTCCACAGCTGAGAAATCTTTGGCTTTCATTAGTTTTTGGCACATGGAACATTTTGGAAGAAAATATTCTCTTTAATTAAATAGAATAAGTGGATTGAGAGCCTGAACAACAAATAAAATACATGAATGAAAATGGATGGGAAAATAAATGGACATTAACTGACAGGACTAATCTATGGCATTTTTCAAATCTCCAGTCCAGTTCATTTTCCCTGCATTGTTTTTTGGTTTGAGTTTTGTTTCATTTTTTTCCCATGTACTTGCATATGTGCATTGGTAATTTGTATAAGCCTGTAAAGAAATGCCATTTTTAAAATTGAAAGAATGGAATTTTAACAGCTCTGCTAACCCTGACAAAAGCCATATTCTACAAATCACTTTCATCTAGATCCCTGTTTAAATAGCATTGAGAAGTGCTAAGGGTTTATGGAGACAAAGATGAAATTAACTGGTTCTTTGGAGGGGAGGGGTAACTAAAAATGAATCACATATAACAGCCTTTACAGGCTTTTTTATCACTTTGCAGGAAAATTTCCAGTGATATCAGTGAAAGACTTGATTGAGTATAGACTGAATTAACATTAAGAAATGCCTACAGTAATGGCAGAAGCTTTTTACTGCAAGCCTATAACATACTCTAGAACATCCCGGTTTAGAGCCATTTCCAAGTTTTTGAAACCTGCATTTAAAAGGGAGATTATTTTGCAATACCTGTTTCATATCAGAGGGAGTTTAGGAAAGTTTCATGCTAAATTGTGACACATCATCATTAACTCTAAAGCTGAACCCCCTTTTTTTTTTCCTTTCACCTTGTTATGTAAACCTGTACTACGGTTCTTCCCGGTCATAATATTTTAAAAGTTCCCTGTTAAGGCGAAGCTTAACTGATTCAGAGCTCTGACTCCATCTTACCGAGGTTTCTTTCCCCGAGCTGCCCCGGGTGCTGATCCCAGAGCACCCACCAGCACAGAGCGGTGCTGCAGAGCTCCCCTCAGCCGCGGGCCCATCGCCAGCAGCTGCTCGGGCTCAGCCGCAAGGTGTGTGCGGGAGGCTTGGCAGGAGCAGGGCGCTTCCCTCCAGCGGCGGAGGAGGCGCCGGGGCGGGTGCGCTTCCCCCCGGGCACGGGCACCTGCAGAGAGCAGCGGCCCCTGCCAGGCGCAGGGAGGCTGTCCCCCGCTGCGCTGGGCTCTGCGTGGAGCGGCAACTTGGGCTTCAAATAGCATAGCTCTGGGTTGTCATTTAGGGTGTGTTCACACACAACCCCTCCAGCCATCACAACACCAGCTGGGACATCACCTGGGGCCTTCCTGCTCAGGAAAATGGTACATGGCTTTCCAGCAGGGAACCTGTCAGCTGCTATCAACTCTGCATTAAGCAAGGAGGATGCTGAATAATGTAAGTACTGTCTATGCTGACAGGTCAACAAAAGCAAGTGGTCTACAACCTAGCTAGCCCAAAGAGACCTGTAAATTAGCTGAAAATGCCTGCAAGCAGGAAGAGCTTTTACAGCAACGATGTGGGTTATTTTGGTAGTCAGCAATTTTTGCAGCATAGTAGTGGTTACTACATACACGTCTAAAATGTTTACACCATTTACATAGTATTGTAACAAACACATGATACTGTGTCTTAGAAGTATTTTTGTATAAAGACATTGACTAGAGAGTTCTGGAGCTTAGCTGCAGGGTGATGTGTACCCATTGCTTGATGTTTGGCCAGTATTCTGCTGCCTGGATGAAGAAAACTTGAGTAATGAGTCTGATATCAAGTCATATTTGTAGCAAGGGGGAGGTCTCATGTCTCCAGTTAATGGGAGTGTTAGCCCTGGGAGAAAAAGTCATTTTCATCTCCTAGGAATCCTAACTCCATGCCAATGCCTTCTCTGCAAGACCAGCATTGTCTCAAGCACTGATTCTAATCAGAGACCAACGCAGAGCCTTGTTCATGCCCAGATCCCTTTATGCAGCAGCTCTCTTTAAGCAGCTAACAGTGTCAATAGCATGAGCTGCTAGCATGGAGCCTTTGCCTGCACAAAGGCCATGCTTAGGGTGTACATTGGGAACAGACCTTTTGCCTAAAGCACCTCAGATCTCTCTTGTTGACATCTAGGGCTTTCTACCATGACAACAGCAGTCCTTTATTGTCAGTCAAAGCTATTTAGGTAATTTTGACATTAGTTCTTTCTTCAGGACTTTGCAAGAAGAAGATAGGATGCCATGTGCTTCCCAACAGAGCCAAGGAATATTTAAATGGAGACCCCCGATTGAGTAGAGTGTGTTATAAAGTTGTGAGTTTCAGCACACTCCACATTATTTCTTTGACTTCATGGTCCTGGGACAAACATTTCCTGAGACCCTTTCAGGAAAGCAAACAGACAATTTACTGAAGTCAAAAGAAAATATTACAGATTTAAACCTGCTGAGAGTATGGGGATATTCCCCTCATCTGACTGGGAGGAAGAAGCTGTTAAGCAGCACTAGGAAAGACTTAGAAGAGCCAAGTAAAGATGTGATTGCCTCATATGATTGTCATTTCTACTTCTGGAGTGCTGGGGGAAATGTGATGTCAAGAGGGCAATATTCTATATCCTCCCTGTATAAAGAGAACAACTACCTAAAATATAGCATCACACTCAGTATCTCCAGATAAAATTGAGAGAAAATTAGGTTTATCCAACTTTTGTTACTTATTCTGGAAACTGGCCAAGTTAACAAGGTTAATCTCATTCTTGCCAAATCTGTGTCGCAGGGTATTCATGTGGTCAGCACCTTGGCAGCTGCAATGTACACAGCCCCTGTTTAGATAATTATTTTCATACACATACTGTAAAAGGACCTGGCTTTTACATACAAAGTAATTGTGAACCGGAATGTGCTTATTGCATGAGTGCAGTAAAATATTTCTGGAAAATTATTTTCTTCCTCCCTGCTAATCGGTTAAAATCGCATGGGATTGCCAGGGTGTAGTGCAGATGGAAATAATCAGGAAAATATTCCGTTTCCATAGGAGATTTACTTTTTTTCCTCAAAGCTTAGAGTTTGACTACTCTTATTTTCATATTCTCCAGTCTGTTACAGCAAAAGATTATCCTCTTCTCCTGAGAGCCTCTTGATTACATGTTTTGGACTTAGGGTTTGAATTCAATAGAACTGTTGACTTCTTTAGAGAGGAAACCCATGTCTTGCCCAAAGTGAACTCTCCATAGACTTCCACTTACAATCAGTGGAAGGAAAGTTGCTTCTTCAGCCAATGATTCACAGCTCCTACTTCAGGCTCCTATTTTGAATCTGACAATGACACCAAAATTAGGTGTGTAAGGTGAGGCCAAGTGAATTCTTTCCTTTGGTTCTTTCTAATGACTAATGGGCCAGCTTGTGGGAGATTTGCTGAGGCATCTGTTTGCTTTCAAAGAGAACAGTTAATATCCAGATAAATGATTTAGACATGTACAAATAAAGCAGGAAAGTACCATTCCTCATCGCTACTTTATGCCTGACTGACCTCTGCCTTTTGGCAAGAAAAAAATACCAAAAAATACCACAAATCTCCCTGACTATTCCTTGCACCAAAAGGTTGTCCTCATCCTAACCCCCACACAGAGTGCTCCAGAAAGAAGGCATCTTGGGGTAAGCTGAGGAAGAATGACAAAATGCCTAAAGGAGCTTCATACACTGGTGATTTTGTAGAGGGTCATTCCAAAAGGGATGCTGGCTGGGGTTACTGGTACTGTACCAAGTTGATGACTGTCACCGCTTAAAAAAATTCATGTCATTATCATTGGCACAAGGATATATTTCCCATTTTAACATAAGCCAGTATAGAGGAAAATGTACAGAGGGAAGGCATGACAGATGTGAATCACCTCTATTAACTTGCAAAAGTCATGTACATGTGTCAAAATAGAATATTAAAATGGATTAGCCATTCATACAAATAAGAACAACATGTGCATTTGTTTCAACTAGGATAAAAATCACAAAGGCAATCAATTCTCATACAGCACATGTGAAAAAGAAATCTTGGCACAAAGGACAGCGTACCCCAAGTGTTCAGATACATGTTTTAAGCACGCAGATTTTTTACTTTTTTCAGCTTTCAGGTTACTAGTTTGCTCCAGAAAGCCATGAGAAACCACAGCTTGGAGGAAGACATAATGACTTTACTCTCCCAATGTATTCTCTGAAGTAATTATTTTTTGTCTTGAACTTTTTTCCACGCGGATTTGAATCTTATTCACAGAGCCATGCCAAAAGGACTTTAAACTGTACAGTAAATACAGTTCTTTGGATAATAACTTTTTTTTTCCCTGACTCTTTTTAGCTAAACTTTCACCATATAAAGAGCTGCCACTTAGCATGCACAGAGCACATTTTCTATCCATCGGACTCCCACTGTCAACCATGCATGAAAACCATATTGACAGATGGACTATATTTATTTGACAGGTTTTGGACCAAAGAAGGGCATTACAGCTTAGATGGGCATAAGTACTTTGTTATCAGCACATATTACTCCCAACAATTTTCCCCTCATTGGTATTTTGTTTCAAAGGTAACAAGAAGCATTTTTTGTGTGTTGGTTTTCATATGCAACAGATATTTTTGGTTGTCCAAGAGTATGCAGCCATGTCACATGAAAAAAATCCAAAACAACAGGGTAGAAGAGTGTTATATCTCTTAGTAAGGATATAAGCTTCAAAGTCACTTCCACAAAGTGAGTCTCCCCCTTGCCTTACAGCCTTCTAAAAAGTCATCTGATAAAAACATTTTGGGTAGACAAAATCACCGCAGTCAGTTCTCCCTCAGTTTCTCTGGCAGTATCCTCTCAACATATCCACACATTGTCCACTCTTAAATTAGACCTCAGTGATCTGTTTATTTCCATGGCAGTGACAACCTTACAGAGCTACAATGATGCTCTGGAAAACAATTCAAAAAAGCCAAGATATTATTTTGGTTACACTTTGGGTTGATGTCCTTGCAACTGCAAAGATGCTGTCACAGCTGTCCCATGTTTTCAAGCATAGAAGTGTCCCAGTTTATCTTCTGAAGTAGGAGCACTTATGTTTTGTGCAAATTCTATTGACACACAGCCCTGACAGCTCAAGCTGGCTGCTGGTGGAGACAGGCTACACGGCAAGGTGAAAGGAGAGCCTCAGGGGTCACCAGTGGTTTTTGTTGAAAGTTGAATACCCTGCCTGTATTCAGCCCAGGGTAGACTGGGGGAATGAGATGTAACCACAGTGCCAGCTATCAGGTTATAGCCATATTGCAGAGATTGCTGCCCACTGCTGTCGAGCCAAACTAGCTTTGCCACTGGAATCAACAGCACAGGATTTGAGTCTCAGGCACCTGCTGATAATTCACTTGAAATCTTTGACTTGTTTTCAAATAATGTCTCTTTTCCAATATACTTAAGTTGATCACTTTCATGTTTCCCCTTAAATGCCAGAAATTAAGTGAATGAAAAACAACCTCACCCATCCCTGAGCATCTTTGCTTTCACATCATTCAAGGGGGGAAAGAGTTTTCTCTTTTAATTAATTGAGAATAAAAATCAGTATCCAGCTGAGATGTAGGGTCTCTCTTTTTTTCTTGTGGAATCAAGTCTCCCACTAAAAGTAGACGCTTGTGCTGGAAATGCCAACTCACATGAAATCAGAAGACTCTAATCAGGGATGTCAAGACCACCAGAGATTAATGCTGCATTAAATCCTTGCGGTTGAAAAGAAGCCACAACAATCAAGGCCCTTCTCCCTGGACACGTGCTAAACCTCACTGCTCCCCAGTTTCTTCCTATTTTCTCATATTTCACTGTGTGAGAGTATATGTGCGTGTGTGCATACACATATGTGGGGAGGTGCTAAACTGTACTCTCATTGTGCTCTGTTTCCTCTGGTAGTGCCTGCCTTCTTCTCTGCTGCCTGCACTACTATGCATGCCAGCAACCTCCACTCACACTCAGTGAATTATGTGGAGTCGCCTCCGAAGCCAAAGGAGGAGGTGACAAGTGGTGGACATCTTTCTCTGCCTGACAGCATATGTAGATAGAGTCCAGCTGAACAGACTTCTGTCTGTGCTGAGGGGACCAGCAGATTATTTTTGCCATTTACTGGCTTGAAAACTCAGCATTTCAATGTCTCACTGACTAGAAAGCTATTGGACACAAAATCCTGAGAACATAAGAACCAATCTTGGGAAGTGGCATTTCTGCCTCCTCCTATTTTTCAATCTTTCTCTTCAGCTGGAAAAGAGTATGGGCAGTGTTGAAAGGAGAGGTATGATAATGCTGATAATTTATAAGCCATCAATGTGATGTAATTTATAAATCAAGCAACTGCCATTGAAGTTTCTGAAAATTCCTGTAACAAATATAATTCTAGATGAAGTTTTGCCTTCCTCCTGTCTCCTCAGAGAAAATTCAGCTGGTAAAAAAAACAGAAGTGGGTTTTAGTTCACAGAACTGCTCCCTTCATTTCAGGTGGAATCACAGGGGCAAGAAAGGGGACAAAAAGAAAACACTGCTGCTTCAGTAGTTACATTTCTCTGGTGTCAGCATCCGATAATGTCACATCTTTCAGGATCTGGATTTTTAAAAAACTCTTACAGGAGTTTAAAGTTTGCAGTTATTTTACCTAAAGCAGGATGTGCAGGGGGCAGGAGGAAGGGGCTGTCATTCTGCCAGCATCTGGTGTGGGAGCAGACCTCTTGTTCAGGTACTTGCTGGTGAGTTTCTTGTCAAAGGTACTCATTTTGCTCTAAAGGTCACTCAGTTTTCAGGGCAATTATGTTATTGGGGTGGATTTCTACATGTGATAGCCTGCTCTGTGCCTCTGAGCCCCTGTTTCCTCTAAGAAAAAAATAATTAGTCCTCTGGGTATGTTTGCTCAGGGCTCCCTGCCTTAGCTGAAGCATTCCTAGGGGAGTAACCTCCATGCTGGCCATAGAGACTCCATAGAGAATCATAATTAGCACTATCAGTAATGGTGTTTAAGCTGTGCATTGCCAAAATGTCTTCATCACTAACTGTAATGCCAAACCCCAAAGATTCAGAGATGCTACAAACCCCTACTGGACTGATCCTGCAGAGTTTTGAGCACCCCTAGGTGGTGTGAAAAGACCAGCAGATAGGTTTTCAACTCCAACTGCCTTGGCAGGGGAATTGTGTTAGAAAGTAATTGTTCTCCCCAAACCTTGGGGAATAGTCTTTTTCCATTACAGTCATTGTAAAGGCACTGACCTAACTGCAGTGGTGCTTGCACAGTGAATGCATAAGCAGGTCTCCAATATCTCCTTTTGGAAAAGAAGCTACATTTTGAGCCAGCATGTACAAAGGTACAGTCTTTTTGGGCAATTGAAGGATATGTGATGCACAAATGATACTTCCTTTGATAGAAAAGTTCTGGTGTCATTAGAAGAGCCAGGAGAAGTTATTTTTAATTTATGCATTAGGCCAAACACCAAATCTTATGAGCCAGACAGTTCCATATGAATGTTTGACATGCCATGTGTTTACTCAAGTGCTTCAGCTGGGACATGCTTCATCGTCTTCCTGAGTTTGGCGTCATACAGGCAGTTACCATGTCTCCTCCTGCCATGGAAAATATAAACTCCATGCTGCCCAGATCACTCCCACTTGGAGTCTCTCAAGTGCAGGACAGCACAGATCTGAATTCCTCTTTGCCTGAACCATGAACGAGGTGTAATCACAGAGGTTGTTCATGTATCGTTAAGTGTGCATAGTTCAGGGCAAAGAGCACGATTTTAGTTATCTCTTACCATGTGAAACATCACATCTCCCTACTGCTATGATGCTATAATAGCTCATCACATCTGTCCCAGAAATTTTTCTGTGTAGCAATTTAATCTTGGTATTATTTTCTTTAGTAGGCAGTTTCATGTCTGCAATATGCTGATTTTTTATAGAATGGGAAATCTTGAAAAAAATTCCATAACATAAAGTGAAAAATAGAGATATAAAGAATATAAGAGAGCTTGGTGCTGTAAAATAATGTGGTTTTTGAGGTAATCATTAGTAAAATAAAAGCTGCTGTGCTTTACCTCTGACAAGCTGAAAGACACTTTTTTTTTTGTATGATTCAACTTTCTCTTTTATCATTCTTCTTTCAAAAGGAGCCACACTAAAAAGTAAAAGTTGCAGAGGAAAAAAAATTGATATAAATAAAGATGAGGCACAACAGATCTGGGACACATTAACTTCCATATGTAGATAAGAAACAACCACAAAAAACCCAACTCAAAGTATTTTATGTTAACATATCAATGAAAGGAAGTTCTAGACTATGATCTTTTTCAAGATGTTTCCTGAATGCGCCTGGAGCTCAAATTAAGTCACATTGTGTACTTGCTTGGAATTTTTAAATCCAGGTAACTAAGACAGCTTCAAAATGCCTTTTTAAGTATGTCTTTTTAGTGTTAATTTAGAAATAGAAGGCATTACTTTTCCAAGACAAGAAAAATTTTCTAAAGCAAGCAAAGTTTTACTGCTCAAAAAACTACTTATTAACCATCCTACAGGAATCAAAAATAGTAAGTAGGTATAGTAAGAAATCCTGCTGGTTTTGTCTATCCACTTGAGATTATTTTGGTATATATCTGCAAAGCCATCTTATTAATCTAGCCTGGGTATGATGTACATGACAGACAATTCTTAGAACAGGAGGTACGTGCAGGAGGTACGTGCAGCTACGCTGGTGGATCTCTGCCACCATCAGAGAGAGGCTATTTTTGTTTCTTGTTGCTACTGCCACTTTCACTGAACATCCCTTGCAGCATTCACACGCATGCTTCACACCTTCCAGACACACAGCCACAACCACCCACAGATACAGATGTAGGGAATGTACAGCCCGCTATTCATTGCCAATACCCAACTCCTTCTGCCTGGAAAAGTCATTACTGCATATGGAAGACTCAACTAGACTGAGCAAGAGGTGATTTATTAGCCCCATATTTAAATTTAATCATCATAATCTCAGAAAGAAATATTGTCATTCTTTTCAACAAGGTTACTCTGGATTTCTCTGACAAGTTTTAGCTTTGCAGCATACCTGTGTGCCGAGAAACTCCTATTGTCACTTCTGAAAGTACAGAGACTGGCATCTTGAACTCTGGCATAATTTCTTTTGTCATAGATTATCCAGCAATTGTAATTATTGCTGGGCATATTATTCCTGCACTCTCCATGGATCCAACAAAGACCGTAGAGGTTTTTTAAGCACCAGTGGTTCAGCTGACATTAACTGAAGTCAGATGAAGTTAAGTTTATTGTTAAAAAGTATTCAGAATATTCCCCAGGCTTTTTTCTGAAATTTAGTGCAACAGCTGAAAAGACAGGTCAGCAGCTTGATATGTCAGAAAACCTCAGAAATAAATTCCGCAGAGCTTTCTGCAAGTCTTCTTAGTTTTGAAGACAATGGAAACTTAAATGCTTGATATTTTTTGTGCAAATGGAGACAGGTCAGCTCAGTTAAACCTTTCCAAGTAAGTTAAATGCAGCCTTCAAAAATATTCAGGCAAAGTCAGGGCTGGAGACAGATCACAATGCCATCCTCAGTCTATAGGGCCGGGGCCCACATCACATGGTGCAGGAGCATGTCCTCCCACCAGTAAAAGAAGGAAAGACAGCTAAGGAGCCAAGCTCTCATAGCCTGCCTGCCTCTGGTAAATCTCCTCTTGTCTCACAGACATCAGTTACATTTTGATCACAACTTCTCTTCATCTCTCACCACCATCTTTCTGTATTTCCCAGTAGCGTAGCTAAAAGTAATCAATCAGTATGAAAAGGTTTCCTAGCCCTTACCTGGTGGAAAGGTAGGAAAAGCATTAATGCCAGCCACTGTGCTTTTTGTCCATGTTACTCCTAAGGCTGCTATCATCCAACCCTTCACAATCCTTTTTCTGATTTATCCCAGGCCCCTAACTGCCCCCACAAGGCTCTGGAATGTCTCCAGGATGACTTTCAGCAGTGTCCACACAGCTCAGCTCAGTTCAGCATTGCTTGTCTTCGACTTACCTTGACCTGAATGTCCTCCGGCCCTTTCTGGACTGTGACCTCAGCTTTGTGTGTTGTCCCATGATGATTGCTTACGATGGATGGAGGCAGGTGAAGGAAGTTCAGAGACCAAAGGAAAGAAAACAGATGAAAAAGCCTTCTCTTTTATCTATTTCAGTAAAAATTTTAACTGCCAAATGCATCTTCTCTTTCCTGAAGTGATAATCCTGTCTTCCTTCCTGTATGACCTGGCTGTAACCCTGGGAGGAGGAAGTAATTTATTTCTAGCCCTGTTGTTTTAAATGTGTCTCAGCTTTTAGGCTGCCATCTGAGGCCACCTGAGAACACATTTTTCACCTGCCTGCCTGCTCACCCAGCAAGAGGAGCCAGGGACAGGGCAGCCACAGCAGCAGTCCTGCACGAAGGGCTGACATGGGAGCACAAGCAAGGCTTATTTGTTTCACACCGTTTCCCCAGTGCCCTTGCTGACAGACAGACTGACAGCCAGCCTCCCAGCAGTCCCTATGGGACATGGAGCAGCCCCAGCACTATGGGTGTACAGCCGGGGCAGTACCAGTGCTCTGCAGCGCCTACCTGTTGCCTTAGAAACAGGGA
The DNA here is from genome assembly GCA_013396955.1 of Regulus satrapa. Taxonomy (NCBI): domain Eukaryota; kingdom Metazoa; phylum Chordata; class Aves; order Passeriformes; family Regulidae; genus Regulus; species Regulus satrapa. The sequence continues at coordinate 457,014 of VWZN01000236.1, forward strand.
CATGGGACACTGCTCTTTCTTCCTTTCTTTATCTTTTTTCTTTTCCTTCATTTTGCTACTCAGATAGTGCACTATGTGCCAAGTCTCAAGGTGGGAGGGAAGAATGAGAAGGAAAGAGAAAGGAGAGAGAAGACCGAGCATATAAAGTCCAGGAAACATATTTTGAGACTAAGTATGGAAGCAAGACACACTGGGGCAGCTACTGGGCTCGCCTCCGCCTGCTGCCCTTGTGTGGCGTGTGACAGGAGGTCACGCTGCCACACTGAGAGCAGTTGTAGGAGCCAGCTGTGACATCTGGCTTCCATTGAGGAATCTGAACACTGGAACTGGACAGTGTTTGTTTTCTCTTGATTGAGCATGAATCAAAGTTTTAATTAAAGAAATCTCAGAGATGCTTTTCAGCAAGACTGCCCAGGGTCAGTGTGCAAAGGGTGCTTTTTCAGGGATATGAGATGGCTGTGGTCCAGTCCAGTTCCTGAGATGACGGGTGTGTTTTGGAGTGAGGGAGGAGTTTCAGAGCCTAAAGCAACAGGGATTGATGACACTCAGAAAGACCCTATAATTGTCTTTGTGTACATGGAGGCCCAGACTCCAAGGAATAACCATTGCCTCCTGTGTGCCTTCTTGTTTTGCCAGCAGCTATTCCCATGGCTGATCAGCCTCACTGCCCTTCTCTTTGCAAAATCATTCAGTCATTCCTGTGGTTCTTCCTTCATATAAAGCCACTCTTAGGACCTCCTTTCCCTATTCCCAACAAAGACCAACAGAGCTATGTCCTCTGACACCACTGGATGCATCTCTGTTGCTGCTTGGCTACTACTGTAAACTATTAGTTCTCCAGTTTTTGTATTGGGCAATAATTTATTTAAAATAAATTTAATTTAATTTAAAATAATTGTTTTTCAGACTGTTAGTAACCCTTTAGGATTATTTCTTAAATAGAACAGCCCTATTCCCACTTCTGATTAGTCTATACCACCATAATAAAATATTTCAAACACATCTGATCTCTAGAAACCCCCTAAATTGGTTCCAAATCCCCATTAAAATTGCAGCAGCAGTTCATCTCTCCAGGGCTACGCTAGTTTGGAAAAACACCTGGCACATATCCTATTCCTTCAGTGCAAAGCACACCCTGTACAGCTGCAGTGTAGGCAACACATCTGAGAGTCACAGTCAATCTGTAGCAACAACGGAGAAACAGAAACCCAAAGTAGAAAAGGAGTAGGTTTGTGGGATCACTTTCTACTAAGTATGGTATTAAAGGGCATTAGTCTGTTGGATATAGCTGAGACTTCTAGAGTAGTTGCTGGCTCATAGCCACCCATGTGCCCTATAAATCTATTTTTTGTTTTTATGTGTAAATGATGTAATGCCCACAAGCTTCCTCAGTCCGGGTTCATTATTTAATTTCTCAGGTGGCTGAAGTCATAGGCTTTGTGGCGTCTGTGACCACCCACAATGTGCTCTCACTGCCCAGAAATGAACTTCCTCTTAGACCTTGGATTCTAATTGGCATCCGCAGAATTAAAAGTCCACTGACCACATCATGTCATGGGAACATTTTGGAAAGCATCTCTGGAATGATAAAACAATTTTGACCCCAAAATAATGTGTGTGCTTAAACTAAGACCTTTTCTGATAGAAAGAAGACAATTAAAGGCAAGTTTTGATATGATACTCTGTTAAGCCCTCTTTTCATAAGCAAATACCTACTTGGAAAGTAAAACTCACCAAGAAAGATAAAGTCCTTGCTTAACCTAATCTAATTATCAGAATTTTATCCCAGATTTTCTATACTAAATGGGAGTGCATCTTTACTAACATCACTGGGCTCCTAAATAATTCCTGGGGGTGGTTACCACCAGTGGAGTAATGAGGATTTATTGGTCTCCTTTGCCTTACCTATTAGTGACAAACATATCTCATGCTTTCTTTTAATACTGTTAAACTCACCTCCTTGGTGTTGTTTTACCTAAATGTTTATAAATCCAAGAAGTTAACCATGAATGAAGAACAGTTTCCTGGGCACAGAGACTTCCCTACACTGGTCCAGTTGGGCCTGAGAAATTAGTCTTCTTCATAATATTGCTTAGTGTATGGTACCAAAGCCCGTGGTTTTCTGATAATATGTGTAATAATTCAGTTTTTGGCAAACTGAAATACTGTGCCTTAGTAGCAGATAAAATAAATGGAATGGAGTGGTGTAGAGGCCAAATTATTATTGTGTAAACATGATTAGCATTCCCTAAACTGTGAAAATCCTAGAAGTCTGAAAGGGAAATCTTCACAAATTACAGGTATTTCCATGAATCTAGAATCAAGCATTAAAAAAAAAAAAAAAAAAAGATGGGTGTGGTCCAAAGCATAGTGAAATTTATAAAAATCAACTGCATCTCAAAGACATAACTTCTTCATTGCTAGAGTAAGGATTCTTAGAGAGGGAAAATAATATAAACGACAGTAGATGAAAGTATGTATTTATATAGGAACACAAATATATTTGCAAATGTGTGTTTGCAGGGAAGTACATCAATTATGCCTGTCTCTAAGAAGAGCCAGAAGGGAGATCCTGGGAATCACAGGTCTGTCAGCCTGAACTGAGTGCCATGGAAACTCACAGAGCAGATCAGATTGAGTGCATTCCTGTGGCATGTGCAGGCCAGCCAGGAGATCAGACCCAGCCAGTGTGAATTTGTAAAAGTCAGGTCCTGCTTGACCAATCTGATCTCCTTCTATGATGAAGTGGCCCAGGTAGCTGATGAGGGAAAGGTAGAAATCCTGTAGCAAGAAGGACCAGGACTGTGCTCCTCGGTTCTGGTGAGGCCACACCCTGAATCCTGTGTTCAGTTTTTAACACTTCATTGCTAGAAAGACATTGAGGCAGTGAAGTGAGACCAGAGAAGGGCAATGAAGCTGATTAAGGGTGTGGAGCACAAATCCTACGAGGAGTGACTGAGGGAGCTGGGGGAGTTTAGCCTGAAGAAAAGGAGACACAGGGGAGACCTTATCACTCCTTATAACTGACTGAAAGAAAGGTGTAACCAGGTGGGGGTTGGTCTCTTCTCCCAGGTAATGAGCAATACAAGCGGAAATGGCCTCAAGTTGCACCAGGGGAGGTTTGTATCGGATATTAGAAGAAATTTCTCCATCAGAGGAGTTTTCAAGTATTGGAACAGGCTGCCTGGGGAACTGGTGGAGTGGTGGAGTCACCATCCCAGAAGGATTTTAAAAGATGTGTAGATGTGGCACTTAGGGATATGATTTAGTGGTGGACTTGGCAGTGCTGGGTTAGTCTACAAACTCAATGATTTTAGAGGTCCTTTACACCCTGTACAGTTCTATGATTTTATGATTCATTCTTCAACAGCAGTAGAGTCGTATAATAGAACCTTTAGATAGCAGTTATTTAAGTCTACATGCATCATAAATATTAAAAGAACAAACAAACAATTTTCTCATAGAAGAATATCTGATTAAATGACTCTTTAATTTACATGGTTCTGAGTGACTAAAACATATTTTTTATCTTCTTCAAGAATTTTAGTAAAAAGCTAGTACCATGAGAAAAAAGGATGTTCATGTTGTAGACATATAAAAATGGCTCCTGTCTTCTCTCAGAGTCAAAATGATCAAATTATGTTTTTGGACAGAATGTTTCCAGCAAAGAGTCTCAAACTAACCTTTTATTTTTCCTCTGTTGAATATAAAACAGAAATTAAAAGTAGCAATAAAAAAAAAAACCTCACAAGGAAACTTTTTGTTTTCAGCAGCATCTTTTCACTCAATTAGAATTTTAGCTGTGGAGGAAGATGAAAGAACAGCGGTTTATTTTGCATGTGAATCAGGTAAAATTGTTTGCTTCCACATATTTATTCCTGTACTTTTATTCAGTCTTTTCTATACTGGATGGCTGTTTTCCAGGATTTCATCACTGTAAACCTATTCCAAAGATTCCAAAACCCATATCATTTCCCCAGAGGGTATGAACAGGGACTGTAAAGAGAGACGTGCTCTGCAGGAGGGCAAGTACCTAGGGAGGTCATCCCTGTGCCAAACCCCCTCAATTCAATGGCAACACTTGGCCAGCTGGAAAAGTCACCTCACTTTGGAGACCTGCAGGTGACATCCAGAAAGCTGCACTGTGATGGCAGCCAGGCTCAAACCCTCCCCTGCGCACAGACAAGGTCTGCTGTTTCCCAAGTCCTGAGATGTCAGCCTGGGCCCCAAGGGTTGCATCGTGCAGCCCAAAAACTCAACAGCCAAGTATCACGGGCTGCTGCCGGGCACCCTTCATTCCCACGAGAAACTCGCCAAGTCGGATGAGCTGCGTCACAGCAGCTTGCAAAGCGGAGGCCTGGTTTAAAAATACTGCCTGGTGCAGATTTCCCAGGCCATATATAGTTCACACATCTCATGGTAGCAGGAAGGAGCTGCAAAGACACACAGAGACACAGAGAAGGAAGAAAGCAATGAAAGACACGACTGGCAGTGTGCAACAAAAACAGATTAAAAATAGCCTGGGCTGCTCCCTCCTATCCCAGGAGTGTGTGGGCCATGGTCCTCCCCGGCCTCTCTGGCCTGTCTCTCAGCAGCCTATTTTCTGCCAGGAGGAAAGGGCAGGAAGGAAATTTTCAGTTCCTGTAGGCAGAAGAAGAGAAAATGACAGCCCTGTTTGTTTTGACACTGGGCAGGCTCCCCTGGGCTTGCAGGGACACCTGGCTGGTGCTGTAAGGTCCCTTCTCTGAGGGGCAGGCTGAGGGCATGTGGAGAGCACAGGCTTGGAATGCCTCTCTTCCCAGCAGCAGCAGCAGGCATAAGCCCACAGGTGCCACACTGCTGAGATGAGGAGCCAGCAGAGGAACACAGCCTGATACACACTTTAACAAGGGCTTTGAAACAAGTCTTGCCTTTCCCCCACCATCCTTTGCACATTGAGTCCTGTTATGGAGTCAAAGCTAAGCTGGCCAAGCCTACATAAATAAATATATAAATTTTTTAAATAAATAAAATAAATAAAAATAAATAAAATACTTATTATTTAATAAAATAAATAAAAAGCAAAAAAATCCTACTTGTTCTGTCCATCACCTCTTCTCCCCCAAAGCTGTGGCAAAGGGAAAGCAGACGTGCCATACAAAGTTTTCTATCTTCAAGGATCTTCTCCATCACCTTATCTTAGCCCAGTCCCTTGAAAGGAAGGCGAGAATATGAAGACATATGCCATCCAGGCCAGGATGTGTGACCCTAGACTTCTGGAATCTCCTTGCTTGTTGAGATTTCCAGTAGTCACACGAGCACAGGTGAGCCTGACCTTTGGCTTGCTGGGAAGAAAGGTATGTTGGTATGTCTCTAGAGGCCAGGCAATTCCTCATGGGGCCAGCTTTAATTAGAGGGCTAGAGTTTCTTTCTTTTATTCCTGGTCATTTGCATCTTGCAGATCTGGCTGCCTCAGCTGCAAACAACTTCTGTCAACTCCTAGATGCTGACACGAGGCACTGAGAGGGGTCCAAGCCAGAAGTCCAGATTCCAAACATCCCTGAACTTTGGTGAAGTTCAAATCAGAGCACACATTTTTAGTGAGAAGAGGAAAGCTGTAACATGATCCTAGCCCTGGGAAATAGAGGTAACACTCCAGTGTGGTCTGAAGGTGACTTCCACAATATGCAGCATGGAGCAGAGCAGAGGAGAGGGAAAAACAAGAGGGATTTTTTCAGATGTTTAAAAAAAAAAAAGTTCTAGGAGCGAACTGGATATCTGTTGCCTGTGGGAGGGTGAGGAAGGTTGCTGACAGAGTAAAGGGGGTTAAGAGAGGTGGATGAACTCTGAATGGAATAAGGAGTGATACAAAAGAGCTCTGTAGGCTGTCAGAGAGGTGTCTGTGAAGGAGAAGAAAGATCAAGAATGCCAGCATTCAGGGAGAAGTCCATCGTAGTACATCTATATATCTATGAGATCTTGAGACTACAGATGCATTCAGGCTCATACTCATCTCTGCAGTGTTCTCTGCCTGCCTTTCATATGGATCAAAATCCTCCTAATGCCTCACCTCCAGCTCTGTTTGCTGGGGAAGAATGTCTTCAGTGAGAAGGGCAGGGCTGAGCACTGCTTGTGCCATTGTGGGGGACTGTGAGCAGCATCAGCCCCTCTGCATGCTGCCAGCAGCATCCACACCAGCATTTCCAGCTAGGGAGTGGTGTGGACCTTTTCCTCTGGAGCACACGCATTCTGCTCCTCCAGCTCTCCATGGGCTTGTGCCTAATTTCAGCTCTTGGGCTAGCAAGAATCAAAGTTGGGCACTAACCACACCAGGGTGTAGAAGCAGAAATTTTCACTCTATGTCGAAATATAGACTCTTTGATCCTTGTTCCCAGAAAGGGTCCCTGGATGGCCACGGAGAAGCAGCAAGCAGCCTAACTGGGTTCCCCTAATTCTATATCAGTGTGCTGTGTGTGATTAGATACACCAGTCTTTGTTCATCAGAGGAAGAAGTTTTAGCCTGAATTTAGAGGGCACCAGTCTGCAGGACTGGGAAACTACCCCCATCAGATTGCACAGGGTTAAGGTTTAAGATGAGAGCAGTGCACATCCTAAGGCTATAGGAGATCAGCCTTTGCTTGCAGGAAGGTGGGATGACAACCCCAAATGTTGGGGTGTGCATGCAAGCGTGACTCTTTGTGTGCCATGCCTCTCCCATGGGTCAGAGGAACAAACTCCTTCTCAATATAGAACCTCCCTTCAACCAGCAAACTAGTGGTGGCTGGTTAGATGGCTTTTGTGCATGCTGTGACACCGGCCATAAACAGTAAAGGGTTCCTTCCTGGCTCTCACTTCCTCAGTTAATGAATGACACCACTAATTAACTGACAGTAACATGGAGCTATTTTTGGCCATAGGTGGATCTTTCTGAGGTCATACTCGTTGTGTGTAATGTAATTTATTATCCTGAGAGACATTTTGGGATACAGAGAAGACAACTTGGAAAGTGCCAAAGCAAGAATCCAAGTCAGAATTTTCCCAGTAAGGTAATATGTTCCATACTTGCTCTGCCTCTGAGAAATGAAGCATCAAAGTTGCACTGGCTCTGGTGGAATGCTGTCAAGATTTCCAAATACATTGGTGGAAACAGAGAGTTCCAGTGCTCAAGAGGTGGGTCCCTCTTTGGAGCAAAAGAAGTGCAAGGCATTTATTTTTTTTCTTAAAGCAGCTCTGAAGACAGAAATCCCACGTGGTGGAAAGGCAGTTGTCTGCCAAAGGGAAGTGCTGTGCTTTGGGCAGGCGGGCAGCACAGCACGGGGTCACGCCATCTGGCCCCTGTGAGGGCTGGAACTGTACTCCAGCTGAACTCTACCAAATTAGCTGAACATGATGCTGCATTCCCTCCTTTCCTGGAGGATCAAAGTAGCTGGATCCAGTCCCAGCTTTCTGCAGATAAGCAGGTCACAGGACTAGTTTGCACCTCTATGCTGCTTGTAATACACTGTCTTACAGATTTCTCTCGATTTCCTAGCTTGTGCCCATATACACTGCATACTGCTGGTCGCATTTTTTTCCCTTTAGCCCTGAGCTAATCTAAGGACCTAGGATAATTCTGGACCCTCTTCCCAGTACAGCTCTCTAGCAGTGCTACATCTGATTATAAACTACTACCACTGTTCTTGCCCAGATGCTTTTAATATTTTCTTGTTTTACCTACTTTACTTAATTCTTTCCTTCAAAAGGCTTCTCCCACCAGGACAGCAGCAAGTGCAGGCACAGCAGCTCAGCAGCCTGGCTAGGATTAAACCCTTGCTGAATAGTGGAGAGAGAAAGGGAGAAAGACAAGACTATCTGGTTTGGTAAGCCATGAGGCATCCCTAGTGCCTAAGAAAAATGCCTGTGAAGAAGAGGGGGGAGGGGGGGAGATAGCAGTAATTGGAAATCCTTTTCACTTGTGTAAAAGTGCTAATTAGTTGTTTATCTGCAGCCACACTGCTGGATTCACAAAGGCACACACAAGTTAAACGATTAATTACCAGCAGGGTCTGGAAGATTGTCTCCATAATTCAAATTTGTGATAAAGCAGTAGTCATGGGTGATTCGAAAGCAGGACATATATATATATTCTTCTTTAAAAAAGATAACGTTTTGTTTCATAGGACTGGATGATAAATTTATTGTAATTTTAACCACTGCTGTTGTCTAAGCAACAGATACTTATCCAATGTGCAAGTGCTACCTTTGGAGCAAGTAATTGTTTTTACCGATGTAGCATATCTGTCAGTGTAAGGAGACACTGATTGAAATGATGCAAGAATTTATGTCAAATTTAGTTTTGGATGAAAAATCGAACTAAAATTGATAAAAAATATTTTTAGAAATACTTATTTAAATTTTGAATGATAGTTTGTGAGCTGGTATTCCTATTTTAAATTTGAAAATTAAAACAAATTACTGATTTGTCCAGATTACTCTGTTGATTTGAAGATAAGTATTTTTTCCCAGTTCTCACACTCAGTATAGCAGCAATTGATAGCACATACTTGCATTGTCCATCTCCCCTAAACATAAAAAGGGTTTAAGGACTGAATAAGGGAGAAATTTAAAGAAAGGCATCCTATGAACAAAGAAAACTACATGAAAATGCTTTGGATAAAGAATTTACCTATTAATATTTAAGTGTTTTATTTCTCTTGTCAAAAATACATTTATTATGATAACAGAACAGCACTGAATTAAACTCACAACTCCAGTGGGATTGGAAGAATCACAAGGATTTTGGCATGGGATCATTTTTTACAATATGTTTTTGAGAGTATCTGATACTGGAGAAGGTAAATACAATTCCCTAAATAAAAGCGCTTTTCATAATTATTTCAATAGGCTATTAATGACAAGTTTGCTTATTTGCAAATGATTTCCAATGAGTATATTTTAAAAGTGACATATTTGTGTTTTCTTGTTGTGCAAAGCTCGTCATGAAAATATTTAGTATTAAAAATTACTCATGGCCTCATTAACAGAATTTTTTGGCCAGAAAGCTGTTTAAGACAAGCTTAGAGTGTTGTCCAGCCTGTATCTCAGCTGTGTTCCTCACAGACAGTGTGACTCTTCCATTTTCTGTGTTCTGCTGGGTGGTCAAAAAACACTCACAAACAAGATTTTGGAGGCACCATTTCCAACCACTCATTGAAACTCCCATTTCCATGTTTTGTAGGTCACAAAAGATCTCCTTTTTCTTTTTCCAGGGATACTGCAGCCAAGAAACCAACAGAAAGGTTTGCTGAAATGTTTACATGCAGGAAGGAAAAAAAAACCCAGCAGAATAAAGTTCAAGACGATGCCAACAAACTGTATTGGTACAGTACAGCCTGTTGCTCACAGCTGCATTCAGAGGTGAAGAAAACATTTTGTTGGGTCCAAGGACTCCCTGCTCAGGAATGGGCTTCCCACAGGGATGATGCATAGTGCCGTGTGAGCACTTCACTGCTCGCAAGTGAAATAGAGCATCATATGGCAGCTGCTCACTGTTGGTCTTCCCTTTTAATGTGCGTGTGGTAAGTCACAAATTCAAAGCAAAAAGTCGCACGAAATGGAGCTGTAACTTTATATCTAAATCCGTATTGAGCATCTTGGCCATCTGCCACAAAACGTCAAATTAATCTGTCTAAAAAAAAAAGAGTTCATATTTCAAAAATGAAAAGTTAAAATCCAAGACCAGCCCTTAATTACCAAGCAATGACCACAAAAAAACTCACAAATCCCAAATTCAATTACCTGAAATATTATTGCTTGATAGTACTTTAGTCTTCTAATTTGGACATTAAAACATTCTTTAGTAAGAACAGGGAAGGGCGAGACCAGCACTTTTTCCTCTGCCAACAAACTGAGTCTTGCAGCTTTTGTTGAGCAAAAAACTTTTTTATTTGAGATTAATATCTACTTAGACTACTTACCTTATAACATAGCTGCCAGGAGCTAAGTTGCAAGGAAACAGGAAATTGAAAAAAAAAAAAAATTGAAGAAAAAAAAAAAATCAAACAAGTATTCAATAATAGAAAATAACCTTTCTAGCTTTGTGAGAAAAAACTTTCTCTTTCACTTTCTACACATGCCTACAGATCTTTAAAATTTTTGTACCAAAATGTCCACAAGAGAAAGTCAAGTAAGAATGATGAATAATGGACAAACTCCAGCATTTAAAAAAAAAAATTTAAAAAAATCCAGATATGTATGAAATTGGGTATTTGAGGGGGATTTATACTTATCCTTTGGACTTCCAAAAAGAAAAAAAAAAAAAAAAGCTTACCATTAGTAGAATCACAATCCATATCAGGAAAAGTAAAAATCATTAAAATATTATTTTATGATGAAAAAATATGAACAAATGCTGAGGAAAAAGTTGTTAAGAAATTAACAGAGCCACATTTAAGTCAACCAAGTGTGTAGAAGACTGCCCTTTCTACCAGTTAGTTTAGACAACCAGTTCTCTCCAGCTCAAAAGCCATCTGCACGTCTTTAAGTTGCCATACTTGGTTTGATTGAAACGCTCACATAGAAAAAGAAAATACAGAACGTTGAGAGATCAAGAATCTTACTGACAAGCTGCGGAAAAACCAAACCCTTAAAAAAAAAAAAGAAAAAAGAAAAAAGAAAAAGGCAAAAAAAGCAGCTAGACAAAGAAGCCAGCAGATAAACACTTTGTTAGGGTAGCTTTTGTTGTGAATTGTGAATTGCTCAGTTTACAAGTTCACCAGTTGACAAAGGTCAGCCAACTACCTTATCCAAGGCAATCACAAATTTCACCCCAGCAATCTGAAAATGCGCTTCTTTTGTGTCATTAATTTGAACATCCCTTGGAACAGTCAAAAAGCAGGGAGTGTTTTTCAAGCAGAATCATCGTTCCAGCATTGCTGTCATCCTCCTAATGCTGCTGCACCAACCTGTGTGTGCCCTGCAGTGGAAAACTTTTGCACAGCGGTTTGTCAGGGTGCCTTGCACAGGGGTATCACAACTTCCAGCAGTCTTGAAATGCTTTCTTCATTCTTCACATGCGTGCTGTGCTCCTCTCACACTCAGAGAGCTCTCTGGCAGGAATCTCACTCCTTTGCTTGGGAAAACATTCAGAAACTTTTTAGTAAAAACAATTAAAAACTAAATACACAATTCTCACAGAGCAGATACGCAACCCTGCCTGGGAAGGCATGTATGGATGACGTCTGTCAATGTACTTGGCCAAAAAGCCAAACTGAGATACCCACTTCATTAAAAAGTGTGTCTTCTGTTTAGATATGTCCACACGACCCACAAATTGATTAAAAATTTGCATTAAAACTTAAAGTATATTCAGGATCAAGTATGTGAATTAAGTTTTCTTTAAAAAACCCAACAAACTAAATATTTGACTCATGTAAAGGAACATAGTTTAAAAGACAGGTAAGTTGAAATCAGTATTTTTTTCTGCACAGAAGAAATTTGGGATGATAAGACTGTGTTAGATTTCCTGTATGAAAAATACAAGATATGAAAAGCTGAGGTACTTCAGAAGACAATTTGTAATGCTGAAAAATTCCTGGGAACTTCAATGGCATATAGCTGCAGGTTTTAGCTTTAGAAACTTTTGGGGATTTATGATCCACTTTCAAAGAAACAGTAAAGTTGTGGGTGTAAAGAATCACTTAATAAAATCGTTGTGTAAATTTTTGCATATAACTAAAGATCATGGAGCAAAGCAAAAACTGGAAATGATAACACCTTTTTAGTCCTCATTTTAGTGTGTCCTTTTTTTTTCACTAAAATAGCTGCTGATAGAAGTTTCCCTCCTTTTAAGGCTGGCACAAAGGGATATTTTGTCACTGAAGATGACAAATAGAGCTTGCAGAGTCTTCATCCTTGGAGATAATGAAAAACTGTATGGACACGGTCCTGGATCACCTGTCCTCGCTGACCCTATATGGGCAGGGCGGTTGGACCAGATGATCTGCAGAGGTCCCTTCCAACCTCAACCATTCTGACATTCTGTGATTTTCACTAACAGGAATGATTTGTGATGTTACAAGAATGTGCTGCTAATCACTTACAACTGAATATTGTGAATGTGAAGCGCAATAAAAATAAGTGTTTTTAACAAGGAAAAAACTTCAAAGAGATAATTTGAACTATTTAAATAATATTTACATATTAAATTCTGATTTCTTAGGAAATGTCTTTCAGCTGAATGCCTAAATGTGTTTGAAATTATGTAAGACTGAAGAAATATTCTCTTGCCTGAGTTCTCTAAATCTTTATTTGATGATGAGCAGACAGAACAAAAGGTGTTACTTACCTCTTTAAACATTTCATTTAATTGGTGGTTCATCATGGCATACCCGCTCTCATATGTAACTGGTAACAAAACTGCCATTTCCCACCCCTATTCTGCTCTGTGTGTTTCACAAGGAAGAACTCAACAACACAAGGATGTTAACTCATATTTAGAATTCTTTTTATCTCAATCATCAGTGGGGCCTTTCCTTTTCCCTGGCTAATGAATCTGTATAAGACCCCAAATCACAGCATTTGTTTTACATTGCATGCCATTTTTTGTGCTTTCTCAGGAATGCACAGCCACTCGACTCCTCTATTTCTGTTTCATTCTTTGTACTGGCAAAGAGTGTAAAACAGGGACAAGTGGCTGAACTTTGAATGCATGGTCATTCTTACCATATTTACTCTGCACTGTACATATTCTATCCCTCTGTTTCTTCCTTGCCCATCTCCTGGCCAGGAGGAGCTCTCCAACAGCCCCAAAGTGACTCCCCACAGCTTGCATGCAATGGCAACCACTCACCCTCACGCCAGCACTTAAGCACAGGCACAGTCACACTCCCAGCAAAGTGTTCCTGAAAGAAAAAGGGTGGATGATACAAATTTGAAGTGTAACAGAAGTCACATCTGGATAAGGAATGTTGGATGGTTGTGAACAAATGGTTAACTTGTCCTACCTCTTGGAGACTGAACACCTCCTTCATAGTCCCCATAGTTTGCAACTGTCTTTGTTTATCTATCATGTTCATTATTATGGGATCAGACAGTGGCCACCACCTGCTGTAACTATGATGTGAAATGAGGAATGTGTTAAGATTTACTGCTTACTTTCTACACACATCTTGGAAATATAAATCCTATGGGAATAAATTTGCTTTCCAATTTAAAAAGTATAGCATACGACTTGCTTCAGGATAGAGCAAAATCAACATAGCAGGAAATCCCCATGTTGACACACTCAGGTTGGTGCCACTGTTCTGACCTAATCAGGAAAGGAAATTACTTACAACAGACCTACAAGCAGGGGTCAGCAGCCTCTGCGAAGCAGCAGCCAGGGCTGTTCAAGGCTTGGGCTCAGTTCTCATGGTGGCATTTAGTCACATCTATAGCACCTTCACACACTGGCACTTGGTTAGAAATAATAGAGCCAGAGATCAAATTACATAAAAAAGGCTACAGTGGAAGCCAAGAAAGGTTGGTTTCCTCCTTCCTGCTAAACTGCTGATGACAAATTGCTTTATTCCCTCATGGGTTTCTGTTTTCCCAAAAGATCATGCACTCTTATTCGTCTTTATAGATCTCTCATGTGTTGTCTTCTAGAAGTGCTTCACAATCTGCTGACCCACCTTCTGATTGCAGCTGCCCCTTGCCAAAAAAGAAACTGCTGATAATCCTTAGGAGAGCTTGTGGGGCAAAGACAAAACTGCAGGTGGGCAGCATTGCACACGTGGCTGATTTTGGGACAGTGGGTCTGAGTGGTGGGATGCAAGTATTCCCTTAAGCCATATTTGGGGTGGGGAGTAAAGTCATACACATTTCATACAGCCATACAGCCTCATCACAGGGGGCTTTGACCCAGCCTGTCTGTGTTAATGGGGGACCAGGACCCGGGGAACACTGCTGCGCTCTCTGGCAAGTAACTAGGGATGCTAGTTCCCCCTTAGGGTAGGGCAGGATGCCAGAGTCTCAGTGAAACCATAGCAAGGTCTTTTCCAAGTTAAATGATTCTATGATTCTGTATGGAGACCATCACTCACAAACTGAGGTGTCTGAGAGAGGAAGAAAATCTGGCATGGTCCATGTCCAGACACAGGCTGGTTCGGAGGCAAAGACAAATTTAAGGAATGGTTTCAGGGAATATGAAAACCCTCACATTTTCTGCTGTCAGAAATCATTAGGATTTTGCTTATACGCCTTCTCACAGGAATGGAATCTCGGCAGCATAGTGCCTCAATACACAGTATTAGCCCCAGAACTGCTGAGGGCTGGGTGCCCCCAGGCCACCTAACCCCCTCACAGCTACATCGAAGCTGTGAGTTCTCCCCAGAACTTATTTGTGAGTTTTCTTTAGAGTCTGCCCAGCTGAAAAGTACAGTGGCATTAAATTATATATGCTTTTCTTTTTTTTTTTTTTTTTTTTTACAAAAAAAACCTCTCTGACAGACGGGGGGGGGGNTTTTTTTTTAACAAACAAAGCCTCTGACAGGCAAGGGCAGGGATGGGATTAGGCAAACATCCTATACAGACGGTTCCCCTTTCTGTCTGTCAGCTTGTAAGTGCTTTTTCTTCTGGAACTATACAGTACTAACTGAGCCGGAAACAGCTATTTAAAAAGTGATTATAGTGTGACATTTTTGTTTGACCTAACATCAAGCCATGTGCAGCTTAAATGTCAGCAAAGCTATTTACTATAAGGACAGACAGGCCCGAGCATGCTTAAATCTACCCAGTCTTAAAAGTGGTTGCTGTCTCCACTCAGTGCACATGAATGACACCGAAGCCAAGATGTGAAGTACAGCGTTCCGTAAGCTGCGATGATTGACTAATATGCTGGGTGGCACAATGCATTCAGCAAGAGGCTCACGGGGAGGAAGGCAAAATAATGGATAATTAAAGTCAATCTCGGGTTAGAAGGCAGAGGCCCCTGCAAAAGGTTCTCTTGGATCAGCAAGAGCATGCCTACGGCTGGTGTGTTTTGTTCAGGGATGTCGGAAGGGCTCAAATATTTGGACTAAAATAGCAAAGTAGAGTGGTTTTTTATGAGTGTAGGAGCTGTATCGGTCTGGTGAGAGAGGAGGGAATGCCGCCCCCAGCTGTGGTCGGCATCCCTGCCCTTAGAAGCCTCCGCGGAGCCCCCGAAGCGAAGCGCTGCGGCCTCGGGGTGTTCCCCCTGCACCCCCTTCCCTCTGGGGCTGGCAGGGCACAAATCAGGCCGCCCAGCCACGGCTGCCAGACAGGGTGACAGAGGGGAAGGGAGGCTCCAGAGCCCTGTCACCAGCCGTCAAAATAATAGCCGTGTGTGTGTGTAGGGGGGCCAGGAAGCTCACGCAGCTCATTACGTGCATCCCTCCGTGTGTGAGAACCGGCAGGAGCGGAGCGGCTTCGGAGCGCGCCAGGCTGCGAAAGCACGCACGGCTGCAAAGTGACAGACAGAGCTGCGCGCTATCAGGAGCTCTCTCTGGGAGACAATGCGCTGGCTGGCAGCGGATGGAGATAAGTACGTTCACTGGGTCCTTAATGGGACTAGAGGCATATATTTGGACAGGGTTCCAGCCTGACCTGCTTCTCAGAGCCTAAAATAACAAACAAATCAGTGTGCCTTTATTTTGAGAAAACGTTGCTCACAGTAATAAGGGAGGGTGGGGGCACCCAAAAGGAAGCAGAGTTGTGATAAAACTTCCATTTTGTTCTTTCTTGCATGTCACGAAAGAAAAAATGTACCTTATAATTCAGAGTGCCTTTCAGGGTTTATTTTTCTTTACATTGTTACATGCCCGATCACATCTGATTTTGGAAGCTAGGCAGGGTCTCACTTGGCTGACATTTGGGAGATGGCTGAAAAGCAAGAGTCTGAGCAGGATCTGTGTGCTCATTATATGAATGTGCAATGCTTAAAAGCATGGCTGGGGGAATAACAAGAATATTCACTGCTTTTCCATATCTTAAAATGCTGATTTTCTCCATCTCTAGCAACTGAAATAAAACTATGCCTGAAAATAACATCATAAATATTAAATGTGCACTTTTAAAAACAACAAAAATACACTGCTCGTGAATACTGCTTAGCACTTTACAAAAAGCACAGAAAAATCCTTTGAGCAAATTAATCATCAGATCATTAGAGATAGGAAATAAATTATTTGATTTCTGTCTGCTTGCTGTTTACTCAGTGCTGACAGTGGCAAGTGATTGTTAAAATCCCTTTAAAACTCATTTAAGTACAATTAAGTGAATACATTATAAGCGTTTTAACAGAAGAGATATGAGAGGTAGGTAGAGGACTTTTTTTACATGGGATTTATTGCTGTTCTTGGTGTTTCCAGAGACAAAAGGCCTAATTATATCATAGAATGGTTCCCTCATTCTTGCTTTACCTTAGAAAATTTCAGAAAACCAGGGTTGATCTGTTGCAATTTTACTTTGAGCCTCACAAGGCTCACAAGAAGAAGGTATAATCTTAAGAAAAGCTTCCTTGTTTAAACATGTTTCTTAGTTAAAACAAATTCAGTTTTAAAAACAATAAAAACTGTAACTAGAACCACCTCTCTTGCTCTCTTATCAAATGTCATCACCAGGTGCCCCTCAGATTCTGAGTGGGCTCTGTGGTCCAAGGTGAGCTTTTTTCCT
>VWZN01000236.1:478197-525418 GCA_013396955.1 Regulus satrapa
GATGGTCTCTGCGGCCTTTTCCACCCTAACTGATTCCGTGGTTCTGTGGACGGGCGCAGAGGGTACCGCGGACGGGATGGGTGTACAGGAACGTGGCAGACCCAGAGAGCGTCTCCGACCATATGTACAGGATGGCGATGATGGCTTTGGTGACTGAAGACAAAAGCCTTAACAAGGACAGGTGAGACTACCTCTGCTTATCAGGACCATGTTCTGTCGTCTCCAGTAAGAGCTTTTAAATCACCCTGAAGGAATTTTAAATCCTTTTCCCTCTTCCCTCTATCCTTTGGACAGGGTCCTGTTTGCCTGGACAATTGAAAAGGGCTAAAAACTGTATTGCTTTACTGTGAGTGTTGAGGCAAGTCCTTAGAGCAGAAGCTCAAAGCTGGTCTTCTTTCAGGCAGTAAATAAACAGGCTGAAGACCCTTGTTAAAAAACAATGTGAAGCAATGGACAACCATGTCAAAGCCACAGACCATGTGGATTTTGACAGACTGAAGGAGCACGGCAGCAGTAAGGAGCCACAGAAATCCTCTAGCATAGCAGAGAAAGCTCTAGGAGCTGATATGAAGGCTTTTTTGAGTATTCTGCTGCAGACTGGCATAGCTACAGAACTGTGAGTGACAGATTATGTACTGAATTTGGGATTGCTCCAATGAGACTACCTTCTACCTGTTGCAGGAATAATGTGAAATGTATAATGTAGTTAATTACCACAACCTCTCTAAAAGCCAAGTATACAAAAGCAAAAACCAAGTATACAAAAGCTAACTACATTACTTTTGAATATTATGCTCTGGTAGACAGTGTATTTATACTTAAATCTACAGTTACAAGTGGTAGGGACTAGAAATCAGAAATCAAAGTCATATCTATGTGAAAAAATGTTAATCTTAACAAAAAAGCGAAAAATCTTACATAAAATTTAAGAAAATCTCCAACCAACCTTTAGAGGGTTTGAAGTGTGATAAATTCCATAGTCTCTTAGTCTTTTGGATAAGTTTTCAACTTAAAATGCTGAAAAACTAATTATTCTGCCCCTCTTTCTTGTCAGATGCATACGATTAGCTTTGGTTCATGATATGGCCGAATGCATTGTTGGAGATATTGCTCCTGCAGATAATATCCCAAAAGAGGAGAAGCACAGGAGAGAAGAGGTATGAACATAAGGTGTGAAGCCATGGCTGCAGAGCGTTCTGTGTGTTTTAATGTTCTGGTGGTGGTGAAGGAACACTCCACTAGAATATTGGCATTGGACAAGCCTGCCACAACCAAGCTGAGTTTTCAGCTCTTTGTGATTTTTTTACCTGTAATGTCACCAAGTACAAAGTTATGGAAGAATCTTTGAAGTAAACTTTACCTTGGCCATTTATCCATGAGCTAGCTGCAGTTTTGGCAGCCTGAATTAGTCACGTTCAGCAAGCAGCCTTACCAAGAGGTGAGGAGCAGGGAGTGGGTGCACTGAGTAGGATGGATGACAGTTCATGTCAGATCGTATGTGTGGTACCCCGATCTTGAGGTTGACAGAGACTTCATTTAAACATTTTGCACAAAACCTCAGGTGCAGGTGTCTTTTGTTGTTGTTGTGATTATTTAAGCACAGCGTGCCTAGAGTCACTTTATTTTTGGCCTTGCACTTACCCAAACTGTTGGTTTGTAGATTTTGGTTTGTGGCAGTATTTGAAGATAATGTAAACCATTTCTGCAGCCACAGCTAGAGGGCAATGTCATGCCTCAGAAACTCTTCAGAGGCGTAATACACTAGGAAGTATATTGGAAAAAAAAGGAACACCAAGGTTACAGTCAGTACTTCAAGAATGCCAAATGCACCTTACACCTTTAGTTTTCACTTTCTTAGGAAAGAGCTTACTGCTAGAGTTAGTCATGGTCCCCCAGCCCTTAGTTTTAACCAGATAAGCATAAGGGGGGGGAATAATCACTGCAGAGTAAGATTTTGTTACACTCTTCAAAGAGCTTCAGAACACTGAACAGAAGAAACCTCTTTCCTGGAAGCCTCTAAAGGTTGTTGTGTCACTGAGGGTCAGCCTTCATCTTTGGTCTAGAGAGAATTCTCATTTGAATTGAGCACAGAAAAAGAGGTTTTGATGCCTAGGTGAGAAATTTTCTTTAAGTATTTGCAGCTCCCTCTGTTCCCATTTCATTCAGAAAGGACTTTCTGTTGACTTTGTGGGAAGAAGAGCAAAGCATTAAACATTTGGGATGACTCTGAAATACTTTGTTGTAAAAATAGACCATGGGTAGCCACTTCAGGAGGTGGCTTGAGGTGCATTATCAATACTTACTTCCACTGCAGAGTTCTTCTTTTTTCTGTTTGCTCTACAGCTGACATTGAGCTGGCTCTGAAGTTCACTGCTCGTGCGGTAACTTTTAACCAGTGAATCTCACCAACACCAAGGCAGCAGAAAACGAATTTAATTAAAAAAATAAGTGTTGGGGTTTGCTTGGAGGAGGGAGGGGGTTGTTTTGGCGGAGGGGTTTTTGCCAGGTAAGTAATTTTAGCCACCTAACTTAGAAATCTGATGAGTTCCAGAACTGGAAAGAGGTGGGAAGGAATGGCACCTTGATGCTTCAGTGGTGGCAAGCAATGGGGAACCATATTGTGACACCATTTCCTGTAATTGAAGTGGAAAAACAGTCATGGCATGAAACCTTTGTCTTGCCTGTGATGTTGGTTGTTTCAGAAGCCCTTCATGTTATTGGGCAAACAGTTGAGATGGCCCAGAAATGAGACTGATCAGCTGGGAGAACACTGCAGAGAGAGAGAGTGTGCAGAGCAATTTCTGGAAATACAAGTTCTGCCAGGAGCTTGCTGCAGTGCAGGCTTCCTACAGGGTCACATCCTCCTTTGGGTATCCCCCTGCTTTGTATCCTCCATGGGCCCCAGGTGGATATCTGCTTCACCATGGATGGACCTCCAGGGGCTGCAGGGGAATCTCTGCTCTGACATCTGAAGCTCCTTCTCTAACCCTGGTATCTGCAGAGTTCTTCCTCTCACTTCTCACTCCTCCCTCTGGGTGGATTTGCACAGGGCTTTCCCCTCTCCTTAAGTATGATTTCCCATAGGTGTTACCACCTTGGCCTTGGCCAGAGCAGTAGCCAAACCTTGCCATGCCAAAACAATGCAGTAATATGCTGTGGTAGTGGATGCTTCTGCTAGCTTGGTAACAACTAGAGAATTACTCAGAAAAGGTAGTGATAAAAATGTTGCTCAGAAAATAGATAAATGGATATGGCTTCTTTTTTTTTTTTTTTTTTTAAGACAGCTTTGCAACAACTGACCCAGCTTCTATCAGAGGACCTCAGAAAAGAAATCTATGAACTCTGGGAAGTAAGTTTGTGTTTTTTTTAATACTGTGTTAAAATTCAGGGTGACCCATTCCCTTTTTTCCATGTACCTGTGAAATTGTGCCATCTCTTATTTTGACCTCAAGAAAGTGAGATTTATTTGCTTAGAAGATAAAGCTTAAGAGTATGACTCAAGGTCATTTTAGGATCCTTTTCAAACAGAAACCCTGGGTTTTAGTAAAATAACCATCTTCTACCCCTTGCCTCTCAGAGTTCCAGATGAACCTGTCCAGGGCTTGGTTTGTACAGCTGAAGGAAGGGTTTGTTCTCTATGTCCAGCCCTCTGGATAGTAATCTGTTTCTTATGACATTATCACTTTTGTTCATATCTGTCATTTCCAGCTTTTAAATACAGGAAAAAAAAAAAAGGTAGGTGATGGTATGTGTGGATTATCTTCTGGTTTAATGCAAGTAATTTCTGTGGTTTTAATTTCTTTCTAATGAAGTCTGTTGGACCAAGATATTTAGTAGTAGCTTGAAATGATTAAGTAAACTAAAGTTTCAACTTAAATGTGACAGAACACTGCACTTTTCTACAAACACTGGAGATTTCTCATCTTGGATTCCTTAAAAGTCTGTATTAGAAAGTATCTTTTGTGTTTGAAGGTGATTTAACCATTTTTATGTGAACCCATGTTGTTAATTGATAAGATCTTTTTTACTTGCAAATGAGGAATGATAACTTGAAGTTTATAATTACTGTGCTTTATCTCCTCCTGACATGTGGTTGCATGGGGGGAATTGTATCCACAACCTCTTGTTCAAACAATACATTCTATGTTTCTTGGACTCTATCACCTGAGTCTGAATCTTATATTCGTATTCTTTTCTACTTAGAGTGTATTTAAATTCTAGATATTTGCATCCAATTTATGCCTTTTGCTACAACACCCTGTTTGTAGTTTTGTTTTAGGTTTAGGGTTATTTTGGGGTTTTTTTCCCTTTTATAGTTGTGTGTTTGAACAGGCAATGGGTATGGGTTCTTAGAGCTATATTTTAAAGTAAAGGGGATAAACCAACATCATCAGATATGGGAAATAATATGTATGTATTTTTAAGGAGCACTTATTCCTTCACCCTTGAGGAACTGTTATAATTGTGGAAAATTAGGTTTTGATGGATATGGTTAGTTCTGTATAATTGGGTGTTTTCCTTTGTTGGTCTCAGTCTTCTCCTGTGACACTGTAAGAGCTGGTTCAGTGTGGAATCAGTTCTTCAGCATGTTATTAGCTTTCCATCATTCTCATTAACCATAATTTAGTATGTGCAAACTTTTGGTAATTTAGTCTTTGTTTCTGCCTTCAGGATTATTTACTGGCCTTCTGTGTCTGCAATTCATTAGCATGAGTGCAACCCACATGGCAGAAAGGGTACCCTAAAAATCTACTACTCAGATGTAGTCCCTCTAGTGTTGTTCTAAGTGGAACAACTAGTTGCTCCTTAAGAAAAAAAAAAAGAGAAAATAAGCAGCCTCTGATAACTTGGTATGCTGCTCTGCTCTCACCTAGCCAGAGACATTTCCTTTTTTTTTTGTGAGTGAAGGTGGTTATGGACCAGACCTGAATAGTGCTGAGCAGGATAAGATCTCTTGACACTCTCAGCGAGTCCTTTCTGCCCTGCCCTGGCCTCTGTCCCCTTTTGCCTTTCAGCTTTACAAGCTGTACACTGCTTTGGATGGTGTTGGTGGGTACTTGGCGAGTGTAGTGTAGGGGAGAGAGGCAGCAGAAACATGCCTCAGATACATTTCAGTCAGCACATTTCAGCTCTGTCCTGCTTTTTTTTATTCTCAAGTACACAAGCATTGGTGTGATTTTTAAAAGATGGCATGTGGTGTTGGAGAGACCAGTTAGTGTTTTTCCAAAGTACGCTGTTATTTCAGAGTCTTAACCACCTGTGGGGAGGAAACAGTAAGTGTTTGTTTAAGCACTGTGTGCACAGTTGCACCTGTGATAGCTGATGCTTCTTGAGAGCAGTGTGAGCTGAGGTGTGAATAACATCTGATGGGCTGTATAGCACAGAGAGGTTGGCAACAGATTGATACTCCCACCTAATTGTTGGAGATGGGACTGGCTTCTACAGGTGAACAGCCCTACTTCTCCTTTTCCTGAAGTTGTCCTTTGTAATGCTGCCAAGAGTTTGTTGCCTTTGAGGGACCCTCCCCCCCCCTGCAAAATAGTTTATTTAAAAATACAGTAGGAATAAATATATTTAAGAAAATAAGTAGTACTTAAACATCTTAGAAATTAGGCAAAGCTCAGGTTGAAAAGAGAAAAACAAGATTAAAACACAGAAATTAAATTTGTTACTAAAATAATGAGGAAGTTATAACTGAAAATTCAAACTACCATTGAAATCTAAATAGAATAGTAAATCAGTCAATTATGGCTATTGAAATCTGTATTTCTGACTTCAAAGGTAAAGTCATAAGCCTAATAACAGGCTCCTAATAGTGTGCAAGACAGGGAAATGACTGTCGCGCTCACCTGAGCATCACTGTGCTGGAATTGCAAAGCCGGGATCTTGCTACTGTGAATGACACCCACACCACAGTTGTTGTCTTAAGATGCAGAAAGGAATGCCAGGTTCTGTGATCCATAGGCAAACCTCTTCCTGCACTCGTGCTGCTCTTCTCTGTGGAAGTGCTGTGATCCACAGGTTCTGTGGATCTGGGAGCACAGATGGGCCGGTGTGTACATTAGGTGTGATTAATGGTGGTGGGGATGAGGAATAGAGTCAGTTTTGCCAGTGGTATCAAGGTAATGGTAACCTGCACTGAAGAAAACTGCTTTTTATTGGTTTTGGAGGTCAGAAGAGTCAGGAAGACCTGCTCATGAGACATCACGTGCAGTGCAGTAGATTTGGAAAAGAGAATGCAATGCCAAACCTGTCTGCAGCCAACACTAGAAGCAAATGACAGCAAAATTGTTCAAGTTGACTAGGAATGTGAATCGCTCATAAATATATATTGATGATAACTGTAGAGAGGGAAAAGATAGTGGAGAGATTAAGAGATTTTGATTCTGGAGGGGAGGAAACCCCTTAACCACTCCCCGTCCTATCTCCTAGGAGAGACATAAGGACATAAGCAGCTCAGACAGATTAGACCAAAAAGATTAGGCAAGAATGACAGGAGAAATATAAAGAACAACTCCATCTAGAAACAGTAAGTGGTGAGAAAAGTGAAAAATAGGTCTTGAAAATAGGTGGTGACAGTGCATAGGCACACACTGGTAATTCATAGCCTTAGCCAGGCCTGAAATGATCTTTATGCGTAAAATACAGTGAAATCAAACCTATTGTTTAACTTTTGTCATGCAGAGTTGCCTCCATATCATCCCTGATACAACTGGCATCCCAAAACAATTGGTGTGTTTAGAGTTAGATTATGCAGAAGATTGTATTTCACATCCCACTGCATGTAATAAAAAGTTGGCACATATTTCAGGTGTTTTGCTTACTGTGTGTTTGTAAAAACAAAGTGAAGATGTAATTGTGCTGACTGTTTCTGGAATGGCTTGTACTCTAGATCTAGACCTAGAAAATTCTAGATAAAGAGATTTTAATGTTCTGTTTCAAAGTAACACAATTATTTTCTTATAACTGCAAATCTTTTCAGGAATATGAAAACCAGTCTACTGCAGAGGCCAAGTTTGTAAAGCAGTTAGATCAGTGTGAGATGATACTGCAAGCATTTGAATATGAAGAGTTGGAAAACACACCTGGCAGACTGCAGGATTTTTTTGATTCAACTGCTGGTATGACATTTAGGCTTTTTTTTTTTTCCTCTTCAAAAATGAAATATATAATTTTCCTTTTTTTTTTTTTTTTCTGACATTCAGAGCATATAAGAACTAGTTATTTTACTCATTGCTCAAGTCTCCTAATATTTCTGGGGAAACTTAATGCAATGTGAACATACCTGACATTTATCTGCAGGTATTAAACCTGAATTTCATTTAGGCCAAATTCCTTTTACATCACTTCTTACCTTAGAGAGAGGCTCAGCTTTCATTACACTTGCGTGTGTGTAAGGATCTCCCTGAAATATCAGAATCTTCATAAAGGAGTCTTTAATGTTCAGCAGTGCTCTGGCAGCGGCTTGTGTGTATTCTGTCAAGGTTTCAGGAACCAGTAAAGTAGAATTTGTTATCCTCAAGTGAGCTGAGTGACCAGCCCACGGTTCCTATGAGAACCACCTCAGTGAAATGATTGAGTTGCAGCTGTGTTACTTTTTATTCTACCCACTGCTTTTCATCCTTGGCAAAATACACTGGTAGCTGAAAGCAGAGGTAGGTAAAATAATAAACTTTATAATTTTGACAGGGTAGTTGAACACCAGACTAGTCACAGGACTGTAACTAACTCATCATGTCCTGGGAGAAAACTAGGGATAGACAAACAGAGTCCCTGACAAGTCCCATTTATACTTTGGTGACTCCCCAGGGAAATAATAATCACTCAGGAAAATGTAAGATTCTGATTAGCAAAGGAAAAAAAGGACAACGTGAATGAAACTTGTAATGCTTTATTTTATAACTGACATCTTTGCTCCCCAAGCAGAATTCAACAACTTAAATTGAGCTGGTTTCTGAATAGAGCCTACAGTTTATACCCCAAACGCACCTGTAATCTGAGTGGTTTCCTCTAGCACAATACATAGTATCAAATTATCTTGGTCAGGGTGCATCCCTTTTTCAGCTCTTAAGTGTCTTAATAGAGCACAAAATACAAGCTTTTTTGAAGAAGGGGTGTAGCTACACCTACTCCATAGTTGGATTGAACTGGAAAGTTCAATTCACTTTTTTAAAAGAATAATTTGACATTTATTCTGAGCCTAAAGTGACCTCCCTGCTGTCGTTCCAATGCCAGCCTGTCATACATGGCAAAAATGAGAGCATTTTTCATTAACCTTCCCTTTCTTTTGTTTTGCAGGGAAGTTTGTTCACCCAGAAATACTCCAGCTTGTATCTCTGATTAACACAGAAAGGAAGAAAAGAATAGCTGACACATCTCATCCACATTCCTGAGGTGTTCCTAAGTGCTGTAACCATAATAAATGCTTTGGTTTATATTCTGGTCATTTTTTCTCCTCTAATGATCCTGCTGGCAGGTATTTTTTTTAATGTGCATTCACTGCTGAGAATCCCAGGACCACTTAGGAGCAGGTAGTGTAGTTGCAGATCAGAGGTTGTGTCAGGTAACAAAGAATGAATATATTTGGGATTTTCCTTCTTTTTATTCGGCCTCTGATTAATACAATCACAGTTACAAATAGAGTCTCCACTGGGAAAATCCAGGTACATTTAAAAATTAGTTGATTGCCATCTAATCTGTTCATGTAATGCACTGTGTGGGGCAGGTTCTGTGAATTTCTAAATTTATATGGATTTAAGTACCTTCAAAATGGGTTAATATCCACTCAGTGCTACACAGAAAGGAGGAGACCAATGAGCATGTGTCTGCAGAAGCTTTTGACTGAGCTTAGAGATGAGATTTCTTTGGAGTGCATAAGCCTCAAGTGGTGGTGCATAAAACTGGTAATCTCTTTAATTACATTTTCTCAACATCTTCTTTGTTTCATGCTTTTCCCCTGTTCATTGTGTTGTATCAGGGAATGGTACCAGTATTTCCATAAGGTCTACATTCCTGGCTCCCCCTCACCCCAGACTGGCAGTTTTACAGACTCCTTCACAGGTAATGGATAATCACAGAACACCTGAGGTTGGGAGGGACCTTTGGAGTTTGTGCAATCTAATGCTGAAGCCTGTACAGCCATGCAAAGCTGGCTCCCTTCTTCAGTACTGGTACACATTGGTACCAGTTCTGCCATAAATGAGTTTCTGGCAGAATAGCCACTAACGTAGAAGTACACAATGATTGTGAAATAAAGCTGTGGTGATGGTAAATGCCATAATGAGGCCAGTGGCTGCACACCCAACTGTGTAGTTTTGTGCAGCTGGAGATCAGGGAGGTGCCCTGATGACCAAATAAATAAAATTTGCATCTGGAAAAATAACATGGTAGAGACCTGGAGTTCTCTGTCTTCTGCCTCATGTCAAATGGAGCAGCATAAAACTGAATTCAGTTATTTGGTTAGTGATAGCCTTTAAAAGTAGGTAATGTATCTGAACACGCAGTGTCAGGCAGCATGACTCAGGAAATGCTTCCTTTATGCAAACCCGGGGGGCCTGACTGGAGCTCACAAAGCCTTTCCTAGAGCACAGAGGGCTGTGTGGAGATGCTGCATTGCCTGAGTGGCTGGCACAGCGCACGAAATCTGCCGAGTGTCTCGGTGTGGTTCAGAGCAGCTGCGAGATGCCTGCTCTGCTCAGGACTCCCCGGGGGCAGCAGTCGTGCCCTGCGGTGCCACAACCCTGGAAGAACAGGTTGCACTTTGCTGAGCTGATTAGTGGTTCTCGGCAACAGATTGTCATACTGCAGAGGGGGAGGGAGTGGGGCCCACCGAGTTTTTGTCAGCGTTTGTATTCCACCTAGATGCACACAAATCATAATTTCCATTATTTTGCATTGAATGCTGAGTGTGAAGGAGCTACAGCGGTATGGAAGGGCAGAACTGAGAACATCATTGACAAACCAGAAAAGCAGCCTTGAAGAGCTCTTTGGTAGAAATACACCCAGCACAAATGTTCCCCATAGCAGGAACAGTCCACTCCTGCAGTGCAGCAGGAGCCCTTCCCATTCTGCAGGGGATGGAGGGGAGACAATACGGAGCCCTATGCACAGTAATCATAGAGTGGTTTGAGTTGGAGGGGATGTTAAAGATCCACCTGTAGTTCCAACTCCCTTGCTAATGGCAGAGACACCTTCCACTAGGGTGCTTAGTACTACTGGTAAATGCAGAATTAAAACATCACAAAGGGTAAAAGAGTAAGAGAGAGATTTATTTTTAATAAGAATATCAAGAACTTCATTTACACAAACTAAGTTGTCAATATCTTCCATTTTAAATAAATTCACATTTATGCACAAAACCACATAAAAGAAGCAAAAAAATTGTCACAAGGATACTAGAAAAACTATTATATTTGCTTCCATGCCAAAAATCACACTAAATAGGCAAATGATATCAATGTCCAAAGTTAACTTATGTCCAGTAGAACATTACAAAAGTACTTTTGACTTTGTAAAAACTAACAAAAGCCACACAAGAAAAAACAAAAATCACTTATAGCCATGTTTTCTCACAACATTTTAAGCAGTCTCTAATGTCAAACTCACTAACACTGATTTGAAGCTTTGGCGTGTGCTCAAAAAATGCATCCATTTTCAAAGTAGCCAGCCTGTTTTCCATCCTGTTTATTGATAACATCATGCCCACCTCAGTGTGTGGTGAGCTGAGCAACGCAATATGCGAACTGACACGTGCTCACTGCACAGCAAGACAGTGTCACAAAAGTGCTGCTCTTTCCTTAGAAAACATGTTAAAAGAATGCAATTCAGAAAACATGCTGAATCAAAGCTGAGAGATGGCTGGCTCTTGGTGATCGAGCAGAGATAATGCGGTTGGTGGAATTACATCCTGGAGCAAAGCACAACAAAGTTTGACACTAGAAGTGAAGTTCTTGCTCATCCTGTGCATTGTCAGGTAACAGGGTCTACACTAGCAGCTCTGAAGGCATGGGCTCTCTAAGCTATGGCACATCTGAAGCCAAATGTTGGGTTTGAATTCTTTCACTTAAGGCTGTATCTTGACAGAGGCTCACTTCCCTTGGTTCTGAGGGGAATATACGGAGGCAAAAATATTAGAAGTTCCCTCCAGTCCACTTGATTTTCTCATTAATTTCACTGCCAAGTCTTACCAAGCCAAAGAGAGCAAGCAACAGAGCACATTTGGAAAGGGAAACCTTTCCAGACAAAATGACTGTCTGAAATCAGCAGCTGTTACAGGTTGTTTCTGTATGAATAACCAGGTGTTTCTTCCTGCCCTCCATAACTCTGCTGCCCAACGGGTGTAGGGTAGTGCCAGACTGTACCACTGAAGGAGAAACAGCTTTTTGTGACAGTAAGTGATTTTAATTCTGTTAGGAAATAGATGATGTACAGACACTCCTGAGCAAAGGGCACCTGCTATGGATGGTAGACAGCTGGTATATGGGCTACTGCTGGCAGTAGAATGCTTTGCACAGCTCTAGGTCCATCTGTCTGATGTGGCACTGAGAGGGAAGCCAGAAACCAACAGATAGAAAAGAGGAGACCAAAATAAATAAGAAAGAGAGCCTGGGAGATTGTTTGAGGGAAGTTACATGTAACGGAAAACTATTTAGTCACTTAACACAGAATTTAGTGCATTATAGGCAATGACCTGCATGTAGTTTTGATGATGTTCAAAGTACCTGGTGATAAAATGGCCCATCTAAAATAGAAATAGGGAGATGAAAAATTTCTCCAACACAAGGCCAGGATAGCAATTTTCCAAAGCTGACAAAACCTTGTTGCACAAGTTATGTGGTGAGGGAGAGCTGAAAATCACTGTCTGAACAAGTCTCCAAAGAGAGGCGGGGCTCAGGAGGGTCTGCTGTTTAACACTGAAGCTCTTCTTCACTTTCAGGGAGTCGGGTGCCAGCAAGGGAACTCTGAGCACTGGCATGGGCTGTAGAGCTGAGAACTTCTTCAAAACTGCCTCCTGTGTGGCTTGTCCCACCAACCTTGGTCTGAAATAAAGCAAACAGAGAACAGGAAGTTCCACTGATCCCTGAAGCAAATCCCATTTCCAATCCACCCCATGGCCAAGGAGAGCAGGGAACTGTTCAAGCAGAGAACACGTAGGGATGGGTTTTTCCTTAGAACAACAGCTATAAAACCAGTCAAATAAAGCAACTTCTTTACTCCACAATTCCTAAACTAGGCTGCCATCACAAAATCTGACAGTGGCATGTCTCATATGCTTAAAGGAACCAGTCCCTAAGTGGATACCAGGTAGGATCCTAGACCCTAGCAGTAAACCCAATGTAGTTGCTTATGAGAGTAGCTCACGCTGTTTTCACTGGTTTTTTTTCCAATTCTATGCAGGCTGGATAAGAGATAGATACTAAAATGAACTGGTTCATTAGCTGAGTGGCCCACATGCCAGCTATGGCAACACAGCTGCTCACAAAATACATAATCCATACTGGGATTTTGGACAGCAGAAGGAATGCTGGACACACCCAGCAACCTGAATCCCTTCAGGCACTTGTAGCTGCCTACATACTGGTATATAAATCTGCCAGCAGCATTTTCATGGGGGAAGGCAGGGAAGAGATACCAACATATATTAATGAAACATAGTCCATGTGTTTGTGCATCTACTTCCAGAATGCTTCAGGTCACCGAATTTGCAGTAAGTAATAAAAATAAAAATCAGTAAGACTAAGTCTTTGAAAAATAAGTTTCCTAGCAAAGATAGAGCTGAATCTAAAGATTTAGAAATTATCAATACTCTGATAAGAGTACTCTGATAAGAGACAAAGCTGTTCTGACTAGGTTGTCTTGGTAAGAGAACTTTTTTGTGGCTTTGCTTGCTGATACTGCCCACTCCAAGCTGATTCCAGCCTGAAAATAGGGCAAAACCTTCTACTCCATCCTAGAATTGCAGCAGAACTCAAAAACAAGCTGACATTTTTTCAACCTCTCAGCCACTGAATGCTTAGGAAGATTATTTTAATTAAATGAACTTTGTGTTCTAAGTTTCCAAAGGGTTAATCCTACGTAATCCTGTTTCTTTAGCTAGCACAGCAGCTTACCTAGCTTGAAAGTCCAATAAAATGTTTAATTAATCAGAGTTGAGATTTTCAGAAAAGTTGAAAAGAATGAGGCACCCTGGTCCTCCTTGATTTCCAGGGGAAGATGAACTAGTATACTCTCCCAAGAAAGCTGCAACCCCAAATCCAAACTCAAGAGCAAATAAAATCTAATCTGAAATTTGACTTCTAGATGTTATGAAACTTGAATATTGGTTTTGGCAAGCTGCAGAACACTGTAGGATCATTGAAGAGTTGTATGGGGCTTGGAAAGATGATAAGACTACTGCTCTTCTTTTTTCAGGGGCCTCTCTGGGTAGTTCTCCACTTTTTGAGACCACAACAAAACCCTAGAATTGAAAGTGTAACTCTATGATTTCTCTCCCCCACCCCCTGGTCTTGCCAGCCTTGCAACAGAGGCAGGAAAAAGGAGGAGCAATGCTGAGACATTCCCATTTATCCGCAGTCTACACTGGTGGCACCCTAGATCCATGATTCCAGCTTCCCTTCTGCATTCAGACAAGGAGAAGGAGAGGGAGAAGGAGAGAAAAAAGAAAAAAAAGAAAAGAAAAGAAAAGAAAAGAAAAGAAAAGAAAAGAAAAGAAAAGAAAAGAAAAGAAAAGAAAAGAAAAGAAAAGAAAAGAGATTTCAGAAAATGTCTGAGTTTGCCAATGAAGATAGACGATGAAGAATTCATGAGATATGGAGGATTATTTCAGACTCAAAACTTACTGTATTGTCCTGCTTAATTACAGATTTCTTAAAGGATGAGCTGGCATGACAAATACTCTCCTCTAGAACACCTTTGCTTAATCAACAAAATAAGATCAGACTACTCAAGCAGATCACTGTGAGAGGATACAATCTTCAGAGCTGTGCAGTTTGAATTACTTTTTTCTATTTCTGAATGACATATTGAGATAACTGGGAACAGACACTCCTTACCACCACTATTTTTGGCATTTCTGAGACCACCTGCTTACTTTGGCAGGCATCAGAAAAAATCTCTTAGCAGCAAAGCAAATGAAAACAATTGCTTTGCATGTTGCCTTCATTTTTCATTAGTGCTCTTGCACTACCATGAAATTCTTGATGGAACAACAAATTCAACCACTCTCCTGTACAAATGAGAGGGACAGCTGTCACACTTTAGCACACACAGACATGCAAACTCTGCCCCTAACATTTACCTTAAGGCTTGTGACAGTGGTTTCAACCTTCTCCTCAAACGATTTGAAAGTTGGAGAATTCCTAGCAGAAAATAAAAAGTTGAAGGGAAGAAAAAGAGTTAGTCGCCAACACCATGGGATAAGTCCACAATTTGATCAGTTCTTACCAGGCAACACTGCCAGCACAGAATGAAGGCTGGCTGGCAACTCAGGGCTATGAACATTCACTTGTGCTCTGTCAGTCAAATCCAATTATAGTAATCGGATGAGTATTTTTTAGCTACAAATTTTCAAAAGCAGAACCTGCCTAGTAATTGAAACCAAATGACTGGCCTGCCTACTCTATAGTACATTTGCCATGTTCTCAGAAGAAAAACCAGACAATGCTGCGTGTAATGCTGTTTTTCTATGGCTTTATCAAGCTGCATTGTTGCTGTAAAGAAGTAAACATTTTTTTCAGCTGATGAGCAAGTTTATAACCTACATTATTAAAAAGATGCCAAGTTTAATGTCCTAAGGCTGGGAAGAAGGAAGTTAAAACCACATGGGAAGTGGGTCCCAAAAGTCTTTCAGGACTCCTGCCCCTACCTCCCCCCCCCAACCCCCAGCCCCATGATTTTGTGACTTTGGCTTTTGAAGACAAAGAGTTCAGAGAGACTGCATTCATAAGGTGCTTCTCTAAGCTAAGCTTTTTCTGTGTTTGCCCAGCACAAAGAAGACTTGGACAAGTCTACTGTGAGTGAAGGGAACCTTCTTCTGGGTCTCTGCTCCTTGCTTGGCACCTGAGAGCTCATTTACAGCATATGTTTGGCTTCATAATTAGTAAATACGCTGGAGATTAGGCACTGTTGTCCAGCACAGTTCCTGGTTCTGCAAATACATTTATATCATAACTCTCATCAGGCTGAGTTAAAATGACCCCAATTTAAGGGCAAACAGAAGCCAGTTGAAAAAAAATAGTGCAAATTTAATTTCCATTATTTAGATGATAATTTTTTTCATAGGGCAAGAAGGGTCAAAAGGAGTGAAAAACTGAGTTTTATAACTTATATTTGATCCATAGGTCACATTGGTGAATGTTTGCCTTAAACTACGCACCTGCCAAAGTTGAATGATTTGCATCCATCATTCAGTTGTGAGATTTTTATGCATACTTGGCACAGAGTGGAAACAGTCATGTATTTAGAGGCCAAGGGAGTAAAAAAAAAAAAAAAAAGCGGGATACTAAGTTTATTGAAAATAGAGCATTACTGACAGAGCTTTACAGACATCAATATTTGGCTGCAGTCAAGTAAAGCGTGATTACAGCCATTAAAATATGAAAGCACTCATGTAAAATCCCTCCACAGGAGCATGATCCAAAGCCTGTTGGAGTGGAAAGCATCTGACGTTAATGGGCTTTGGATGATGTTCTAGAGAGAGCAAAACAACTGAATTTCAGATTCAGTATTACAAACCTGATAACAATCAGCTACCCAAATACATCTCAGAACTGCTTCATTTACTCAAACGCTTGTACAAGAGATTAAGCAGTTAATACAATTTAAATGAAAAAAAAACCCCACAGCTAGCCTGTCCTGCAGCCCTCATCTACACGAATAACCTTAATTGACTGAAGTGAGACTACTCATCCAACTAAAAACTACAGGATCAGGATCAAAGTATGTGAATCCCCCCTCATTACTCTGTTGAACACCACCATAGCAAATAGAATGCGGGTAGCACATTACCTCATTGCAGGCATGCTTATGGAATGGCGAATAGAATAGCTGTGGGTTGAAAGCAAAACATAAGAAAAAAAATCTGTAAAATCCGATTTCCGATATGATTATAATGCATTTTTAAAACTTAGCTTTAAATGTACATATTTATACTTTCAAGAGTGTCGGTATTCTTCTTCTTATGGCAAAGGCTTGTCAAACTCCAGCTTACTCTCAGCACAAAAGATCTTACACCACATTTTCATGTCAACTGACCAGCAATGGGGCTCAAAAGAGTGATGCAAAACAGCTCCAGGCAAAATCCATTTAAATTGTGCAGACCCCAGCAGAGATACTGGAGAGGGGCACAGAGAGCCACCTCCGTGTCCCACAGTGATAGAGGACGAGCTCTGTGCTGGGCAGGCGGGATATACCCCAGGTTTGTGCACATCAGCAGCACTCGTTCAGCTGACTCCCAGTCTCAAAAGGCTCCTGCACAACTCGTACCTAAACAAGAGGTTTCTTCAACCAGAGGGGCAGCACTCTCACTTATCTGCACATCTCCAGGTAACTTAATTTCCTCCTTTGCTCCTCAACTTTACCAAAGGTACAGAGCTATTTTCCACAGCTCTCGTCCAGCTCTCCTTGTGACACTTCCCTCTTCAGGCTTTCCAGCAGCAGGAGTATTGTATTGGAAGGTTGCAAGCAGAGGATGGCGCCTCTGCATTACTCAAAGATTCCCAGATCATGCTGCACACCTTTAGACCTGCAGATGCCACCCACGCTGACTGCTTGGCTTACATGAGCCAAATTCTCCCACCTGAGACACCAACACTGCTTTCACAGTATCACCTGCTCCCTGCTGCTGGGAAGCATCAAGCCTGGTCCAAATAAGAGTCTTTATTTGAAGCTTTAGAACTTTCCATAAGCACATTCATATCTGAGCACTTTAAGTAAAGTATGTAATGCAAGAGTGGGTATTTTTCCAAAAATCCCTACATTGCTACTTTCAGTGTTGACTGACAGCTGCAGCCTAGTCTGACTGAGAACAGGGAGAGCTTTTCTGTAAGGATCACCAACACTTGGCTACAAGCAAAGCATGATTATAGTAGTAAAAAAACGAAAGCTCTCATACAAACAGCACACATTTGTTTTAAACTATACAAAATCAGAGCAGCGCTGAGTCTATGCACAGATTGGTTTTCCCAGATTAAAGATTCAGAAATGGGGGTGGGGAAGAGAGGGATGAGCTATTTGGCAAGCAGGTGGAATAGTGAGATTTAATGCACACTGTTTGCTGTTGTATATATTTTAAGACTTCTGCTAAGGTCAGATGGACAAGAGCTGACAGCAGACAATGCGAATGTTTCATGTTCAATTTTTCACATAATTTTTAAGACTTATGAAAGATTAGCCCAAATGTTTCACAAGTGCAGCAAATCTCTAACAATCCTCATCCTCATTAAATTAAGCAAGCATACTTGCCATTTTAGTTTTGCAACCCACAACAAATAGGCAAAAATAGAGTTTGGAAGTATTTCAGCATAGATTACTCCTCTTCTTCTAGCAAAACATT
This sequence comes from Regulus satrapa, assembly GCA_013396955.1. NCBI lineage: Eukaryota > Metazoa > Chordata > Aves > Passeriformes > Regulidae > Regulus > Regulus satrapa. The sequence continues at coordinate 495,749 of VWZN01000236.1, forward strand.
CCAAATATAATGGCACATGACAGACAATCCAAATATTAAGCACTTAAAAAAAATTAATATTATAATTTCTCTAAAGAGGTAAGAATGCAAGTTATAGGAACGCTGTAAAATCTTCTTTTAGTACAAGCCTGAAACTAAACTTTTTTTAAAGACATACATGTCTGTGATAGTGATCATTGCAGAGAACAGAGATCTTTCATGACAGAGGTCAGTAAATATTACATTTTAGTTTCATGTAAGATTAAGAAGGTCAATCTGTGCCGCACTTTGAAGCTTACTCAAGTTAGATTCCTTGTTAGGATAACTTAGCTGAATGGAAGAGATGTTCTTGATCTTTTCAGTGCGAACTTACGTAAAGCCAGACTGCTTATAGAATCTTTGAGAACACAAAATTGTTTTTTAATTCATCATATATTCAAGTGCTCTACAGAATCAATAAACTCAAACAAAATATAAAGAACTCTTTTATCATCTTCAGAACTTGGAAATTTCCCCAGGACTCAAGACTTTTAAAGAATCATGACTAAGACACTTTTGCTCTATTGAAGAGGAGGTAATTAAATACTTCATGTAATCTTTACAAAACTCAGCTGAATAAAAGTTTTACTGTTTGTTGCTCATGTCTGAACCTCTGACAGAAAGAATATGGTTGAGAAAATTGGATTATATATAAATAGGTTTTCCCAAGACCAACATCTTTTAAATGCATCCATTATTTGAATTTGAGATGAATCTATTCAAGGCAAACACTTAGTCCAATCCTTGTTACACTCACCACATTGTAAAAATGAGGCATAACAGTTTAAGTAGCATATGCTTTTTTCTATGTAATGATGCTGAAAGGAAAGAGATTACTGCATTACACTCCACAAAACAAATCCTGTCAAATACAGAGGCGGTATTCAAGGAGAGAAATGTGTCTTACCCAATTGAATGCGATCTGAGGTGGATGCACAGGGAAAGAAAAGCAAGAGTTAATGATATTAGGAAAAGATAAAAAAAAAAATAGACATACACATCTGCAGCATGTCAAACTGCCCAAGGAGAAAAATAAAATAATTTGCGTTCAAATTTGATGCTGGATTTCACAGTAAAATGTGAATCAGTTCAGATACCTTCAAAGCAAAAATTTTCACACAGTCCTTCACTTTGCAGTCACCTATTCTGTATGCATTGAAAAACAGAAGTTTTGTCTACTAAATTTTGTGTTCTTTTCATTAGAACAGATTTAAACAATGTTAACTGGTTTCCCTCTTCATAGTCTCCCTTAGTATCACTGAAGAGTGAGTATAGGTGAACTGGAATTGTACATCTACATAAGAGCAAATGGGGTTTTTTTCTCCCTCTGAATTCCTTAATCATCTCTCAGTTAAAAAAGGCTATGGAAAAAATAAGGAGTTTTTTATTCCTAAAATGACATTTTCTAAAATACTTGTTCCTTGTTGAAAAAAAATACTTGAAACACTTTGACACTGTTTTCCACCACACAGGAAACTTAATTAAGGTGGAACTGGGAGAGACACACTGATATACAATATTCAAAGGATGTCATTAACGTTCCAAAGTTGAGAAATGATGAGGCAGACAAGTCTCTCCTTCATCTGTGTTACTGATATAGTCTTTAATTACGGACCACTTCAAGGGAACACCTGCCTCATGCAGTGAGCCAGCGAGGTGGTGCACACTTAATGAACACCTCTTCAAATACTTATTTTTCACACCCTTTCTCAATGTGTGGTGTGATGCATTATTTACTGTGCTATGTTCATACTTAGCTCCAAAGAAGAGCATAGATTTCTTCAGCTTTATTTACAAGGTTATACACACCGTCATATACGGATGCTTCTCAAACATTCAAGGGTCTGTCTTCACAACACATTTCTGCTTAGACCCGTTTAAGTAATACTGTTGCCCTCCTTTTACTGCCCGCTGACTCCCAGCAACAGCCACCCCCTTTTTCATGTGATTACAGACACTTGCACAGACATATGATAAGAACATCTCTGTTACTGCAGACCTCTAAAAACCAGCGCAAATTAAGGGGCAAATGTACATGGAAGTGAGAGAAAACAGCTTCCTCTCTCATCAGCAAAAGAAATGCTTATGAAATTACACTCTGAAGCAAGGTAGTATTGCTATTTCCTTTATAAGGGTATCAAAAGGCAGAAAGGTTTGAGAATGGTAGCTTCAGGCATGTCAGCTATAGCATTTGAAGGAATTCAGTTTTGACAGCAGTTTTAAGTGCCCAGAACATTCCTACATCACAGAAATCCTAAAAGGCTGTGCAAAAACTCTGTCACCACAAATAACAATAACCCCCTCCCCCCCCCCCAAAAGGCACAAAATAAAGGCACAGCAAAAATCAACTCCCAAAGCGGTAAATATCAGATTAATCATATCAGATTAATCGTGTCTGAACCATCACCAAAAGATTTTGGCCCCACCTGCTTCCAAAAGCTTTAAATGACATAGCCTTCAGAAATAAGCCCTGTTCAGCTGCACTCATGAGCTATGAGGCTAGACTTGCTAGCTCTTCTCTGCAGAGATGCCTGGTCAGTGCTCCCCATCTCTGCTTTTGAATTTTTTTTCCCATTTGTCAATAAATCATGTTACACTTTCCTACACTGAATCTTATTTTATCACTTAAAATAATGTGGATTTCTAATCCTGGTGCCTAAAGTGCTTGCATACCCTGCCATGGCAGTCATATGGGAATTCTGAGTGATGCTTTACTGGCACCTTCATCTAACCCAACAATGAAAATGCTGATGAGTAGCAGACTCAGGACAGATGCCTGCAAAATCCTACATTATGGTCAGCCACTGAGACACATTCTTTGGATACAAATTTCAATTACCTATACCCTCTTCCTGCTAAAGCAATAATATCTAAGCTGCATTTCTCAAGTTCTGCAAAAACAGTACAGACAGCCTTATCAAAGTCAAACTCTATCACATCTCCTACCTTCCATCTATCCCCTGTGACAGGTGCTGTCAGTTCAAGATAATTGTTCTTGACAAACCCTTTTATGTTTTTGCCATCATGCAATCTTCTAGATGCTTAGAAAATAACAGGTTAATGCATTCCTCCAGTATCTGCTTTGTAGTTCCCAAAACTACCCTTGTCCCTCTGGAGAGGAATTAACTTTGCCTTCCTCCACCTCTGGTGCCTCCTATACCTTCTGTGCTGAGCTCTGAGGGGCACATTCAACAGCCACAGTCATGCCCTCAGGCTGTCCCTCCCTGCAGTCTTTTGTGTCTTTCCGCTGTGTTTTCCAGCTCCTGGCAGGAATGAGGCATTATATCACCTTCATTCATCTTGAGAGCTGGCTCATCCCAGGCACTGAATTTGAAAGGGGTCTGTGTGATCATGTAATTATAGAAAATGTACCAGACAGCTGAATGAAGGAGTTATACAAAATGTAACTGCTGACATCCTAATTTGCATGCATGCCTTTGTTAGCTGAATCTTTAAATACATTCAGTTGAGTAGCAGCAACGTATGCAGTAGTATGCATATAGTAGTGTAGTGTAAATAGTTTACTTCTTTCTTTCTTTCTTTCCTTCTTTCCTTCCTTCTTTCTTTCCTTCTTTCCTTCTTTCTTTCCTTCTTTCTTTCCTTCTTTCTTTTCTTTCTTTCTTTCAATCCAAAACCCAGAAAATCTCTGGCTTGGTATCACAACTTATTTATATAAAGGTCATCAGAAAGGATGAACCATAGATCCCATACAAACAACTGCAGAGTACTCCAGCAGTATAGAAAAAAGGAAAAAAAGACCCTCACCTCTATCATATCTGTTCTCTTCTTAGCAAGAGCCAAGTTAAAATGTCAATGCAATTTCTAATACTGAAGGAACTGAGCCTCTGACCAATGCCCTGTTAAGTGACCTGAGATTACCCTCTTTCTCTTAACTTTCCACACCAGAGACATATTTTAAAAATATTAAAAGAGACAATGCGAGCTGGAGGTGGAAGAACAACAAAAAAAATCTTGATGGCATATAATAAATCACAAGGCCTATTAATGAAGAAGCTATTATCTTAGCTATATTGCTAGTGTCTGGTTTGTATCCTAAAGCAGAAGGATCAGTACACTGGTTTTTTATGCATTTCTTATATTTCTAGAAACACAATATTATATAGGATGCATTATGACCATAAAGAGACCTTACAAGCACTGTTATTAATATAAAATTCAGAAAATGTAAAACACTACTGATTATTCATGCACAAAATGAATTAGAGAATTGCGACACTAGGAAGATGGGGTGGGGATGAAAGAGAAGCACAGCAGCTGCATGAAAAGCACTTGGTCCCCAAAGGGTGGCATCTGTTCTTTCAGACACAGAATTTTGCCATTTTTCTTATAGATTTTATCTTTGTACATGCTAACAGCAAAATAGCACGTTTGGGGGAGTCTATCTGGCCTGTTGATGTAATATGGTATTTTAATAACATTTTTAGAGACAAAATTAAGATGAAAATTAAGAGCCCAACAAAGAACAGAAATATATGTTTCACATAGTGCTCTGTACAGTTGATATAGCAGGCAACATAGAAAACAGAATTTTGTTTCATGAAAAAGGCAGGTTTCAGTATTTAGTCAATACAAATCCTTTCAAAATCACCATCGCCAGAGGCAGGGGGTAAGGCTGCTGAAAATACTGAGAATTATGATGACATCTGGATTTTAGAAATCAGTTTCAAGTGTCTGCTCTGAGTGAAAACAGAACAGGGATTTGCATCTGGATGTCATTGGTGACTATCAGCCTTAATGCCTTGCCAAGAGAATTAAGCTAGAGTCTGATGTTTGTTCAAAACAGCATTATGGGAGGGGGTGGTGATAATCCATACACTAGATCACAGAAATAAAATTATTTGGGTTAGCAAAAAAAACCAAGCCAACAATGACACAGAAAATTCCTGCCTCTTTACAGTTCATTCCCCCAAACACAAGTGGGATTGGAAAGGGAGGGGGAAGATTTATAATAATCAGGTTATTTAAGTGATAAGGTTTGTAATGTGACCCCACACAGAACTACACCTGGCTGAGCTGAGCCAAGAGTTTAGGCTGGCTTTGTTGCTGAGGGAAGCATACTGACCGTCACTCCAGATTCAGGATGTGCAGCAGATGCAGAAGGTCTGAATCACACCACTCTATCTTTAACTATGGGAACCTGGCTAGACCACTTGCTGCTTCATCATCAAGTGTCAAGAAAACTCAGTCCTAACTGAGAGCTTAACTGAAAAACAGCAAGTATCCATAAAAAATGCAGTGCTGGTAGTTCATATTTTCCTGAAAAATTCCCAACCAATCAAAGAAAGCTACTAGAAATCTGCTTTTTGATTAAACAAAATGCTTTTGGACTCAGGCTCTGCTTTGAGCCCTTGGCTAAAGGGTTAATGGGATAAACACCTCCCATCGGCCATGTCAGAAGCATGACTGTCGTGGGCTGATACAGATAGGTAAGACAAAGGCATTTGATAACAGTGATTAATTAGGGAAATATTAAAGGATGAACATACTGTATTTCAGTGAAGACATTTCTCCCTTTGCAGTTAATCTCACACCATGTACAAAGCACAAGTAATATGACCTGAGAAATCCTGAACTGCTAAGTCATCATTCCCTTTATAATCCAGAGCCAGCACTCAAGGTATTCACACAGAAACTGTTTGGTCACTGCTGTAGGATCTAAAGCATGGAGACAGCAACAGGATCTGTTTGCTGAGCTGTGGGCTTGTCTTTTTTACAAGAAAAAATGTTAAGAAAGAACATAAAATGAGACAGGGAATATGTTGGGGCCACATGCATCGCACACATCTTATACCCTTCTCAAAATATAGAATACAACTATAAATCCAGGGAAGGCAGAAAGAATTAACAAAGGTAACAAGAGGCTTGTGGAACTGACTCATCCAACTGGACCCTGGAAATAGGGAACTGAAGTGAAATACAATAAACTCACAAGAAATAATGAGTGAAATGAAGGTCAGAAGAGGAGCTCACTCACTGTTTCTCATAATGGAAGAGCCAGAAGGCACCAAAGGAAAGACCAGGGAGACTCCAAATAGGGAATGAATGAACGAACAAATAAACCACAGACTTTACCACATAAATTTCTATTCATCTGAGTAGACATGAGGTGTTATGAATTTCAAAAGCTCATATAAGTTAAAATAAATTCTAAATAATGATAAATTAATGAAGAAAAACCCTCAAGAAGCTTTAAAATGAAGGTTCAAATTTATGTTTTAGAAAGTTTTCAGCACTTAGATTTCTGAATCCAAAAAGAATATACTAAGAAAATATAATTGCATGCTTGCTTATTCTTCTATCCTTTGATAGGCCTATACTACTCATAAATGTTTAACAGTATCAAATAAAAAATTCTTACTTGCGTTCATACCCTTGTTACAAGTCACTCACTAAATTTCTGTTTTGAACTGCAGTGTGGAAAAGGACACTCTAAAGCAGATGATACAGTAATGAAGATTTTCCTTTTATAGTTCCACCTAAAAAAAATTAGTATTTCGGTAGAGGATTTATTAAGCTGTATTTAAAAGGCATGTGCTAAGGGGGGATTCTAAAGATATAAGATCTGGAATAAAAATCAAAAAGGGAAAAAAGTTTTGCCGTCATGAACCAAGCTTCAGTCATTTGCATCACACACAGATCTTAGGATATGGCTATATCATACATTACAAAATAACAAAAAAGTAAGTATATACCAATGGGATAATGTACACTACTAATAAATGAGATGCTAATTACGCAGGCCAAACAGTATATTGTAGAGCTACCCATCTCCACTTATTTTATGACAAAAAAATGAACTCCTTCAAACACTCAAGAAGTTCTGTAATCCTAATACCTAATGAAAACTGGAATGCTGGTATACAATTTCTGCTCTCATACTGACAAACTTTAAAACCAACATTTAAAAAGCTACATTAACATATAAACTGAGGACACTGACCTTGCCTTTAAGTGGCAGTTCTACTGACCTCAACTCCTGTTACTTCCATCAAATCTATTTTTATGCAACTGCAGAACAAAACTTTGCAGTACATTTTGAAAAAAAAAAAAAAAAGCCTGAAATATTTTTGTCTTATCACAAGCAACTTACTCCTAGGTAAGCTTCTTTTCTTCAGATGATATTTTTCACCAGCATCCACATATTAATAAAATTGGGTTAATAAAGATCTAACAGCATTTTTTGGTGTGCCATTTTACTTATACATTTCCTTGATTTTGCAAAGTTATTACAAAAGGATTTCTGACTGTATTTTTTAAAAAAGGGAACAGGACTCATACAAAAAAAAAAATCCATCTTTGGTCATCATTATGCCTTCTTTCCAGTTAAAAACATTAATGTTATTAAATACTCTAACTACAACTTACTTGGACTTTTAAAACACTAATTCAGAAGGAAAAGAAGAGCTGAAAATTATTTATACATTTAGTTCTCTAAATAACACCAGAGAAGCAGCAGATGCTGATACCTCATATCTCCAAACTTCTTGCTGATAGCCGTTCCTACATTGCTGATGGCTGCTGTTGCTTTTTGCCCTGCATGGCTCAGGGTCTCGTGTGTTTTCTTGTAACTGGAAACAAAAAAAAAAATAGAATGGAAATAGTGATAAGTATTTATATAAGTATAAAAAGATAAAGTAGAATCCCTGCAACTTGACACTTTAATTTCCTTCAAAGTCCCATNGGAACAGGACTCATACAAAAAAAAAAATCCATCTTTGGTCATCATTATGCCTTCTTTCCAGTTAAAAACATTAATGTTATTAAATACTCTAACTACAACTTACTTGGACTTTTAAAACACTAATTCAGAAGGAAAAGAAGAGCTGAAAATTATTTATACATTTAGTTCTCTAAATAACACCAGAGAAGCAGCAGATGCTGATACCTCATATCTCCAAACTTCTTGCTGATAGCCGTTCCTACATTGCTGATGGCTGCTGTTGCTTTTTGCCCTGCATGGCTCAGGGTCTCGTGTGTTTTCTTGTAACTGGAAACAAAAAAAAAAATAGAATGGAAATAGTGATAAGTATTTATATAAGTATAAAAAGATAAAGTAGAATCCCTGCAACTTGACACTTTAATTTCCTTCAAAGTCCCATCCACTGAAATGTTAAGAAATATAGTAATTGTAGCTCAAAACAAATGTGGGTGAGGATGCCCATTTCTGCAGAGCTTCCTAAGTGCAGGGTTTTCCAGAGAAATCCTTCACTTAGTAATCCTTTCTTTCCCCCTTGCAGATAACATCCCCCAGATGGGCCAGCACATGCTGATTAAAAGCAGAATGCAGTGATACTTGTGAATACTTTAATACCACTTCTGTTTAATACAACTTCTGTTTACAGAAAATCATATTAACATCAAGTGAGTATTCTCCCAGCAGACACTGACCTTCTGGCAAAATTGGCTGACTGAAGGAGAGAAAAGAATCAGGACAAATAGCGCTCTGTTCTTTCAGTCATATATGTATTAGGTACATTTAACAGATACACTTCAAAATTATTCTGTGATATTTAAAGTAGAAAAAAAAATCATCTCATCTTTTCCCACATGCCACAATTTTCCTTTTTTCCCCCACTTTTAAACATTTCTTTAAAGGAAGAAGGTTTGGGGAAGGACAGAGAAAGAAAGATGAAGAAACCTAGAGAGTGAATTACTATTCTTAGTAGGACTGAATTATTTTAAAAGAAGTCACTAATTTCACTTATAGCATGTAGATTCAAACAGAGTTACCTTAATTTACTGATTCAGAATGCATGCTCTGACCCATACAGACCCTTCAGTACAGTTAACTTGCACTCTCAGAGTAATCAATAAGCTTTTCTGCACAGATGATTTTCTGCTGACTAAACTACTTCTGAGCATGTCAGAGGCTTCCTTCTGAGTAAATTATCTGATACTCCCAGTGACGCAGGCAAGCTCAGAATTAGAAGTACTGACCTAGTAACAAAAGGGGAGCACACTATAATCAGTCTTCTATCCTGTGGTGTGTGCTGGCAGACAAGAAGAAATGATCATGAAAAATTCAGAAATAAATTTCCACCAGTTGTCATTCTCCTTTGAACCAAAACTATAGGATTGCAAGCCTGTACCAAAATACACTGGCAATTGATTGAAAGAAAAAAAAATCCTACTGTCTAAGTCCTTAAAACAGGTTATTTTCTCCTTATTATTATGTATATGAAAAGAATAACTTTGTGGAGGAAAGAGGGAAAATATGATTAACATTTGCAGCCTGGCAGATCACATTCAATGATGTCACATTGCTTTAGTCCCAGCAGGACCTATTGCTGAAAGTCCTCTGTTCAAGACTGTGTTTTACAAACCATCGGTTTGATGGCAGAGACCACGTAATGTTCTGTTCTTTCAAACAATATATTTTGATTTTATGTTTCTAAGCCACAACATCCTACTGACCTAACAAGTTCTTAAACTTACAAGTGAAAGGGCTCATTCTGTGGGGGTGCTTGTCTCTGACTAACAAAGTGATCCACAGGGAGCAACTGAAGACTAGGGTACGGAATCTCTAGGAGTCTCCAGTTAGATAAGCTGAACCAAACACATGCATAATGTTGAACGACAAGGGCTAAAACATTGCAACACTGACAGAGGGAGCACAAATTATAATTAGAAAGAAAAGAAGCAATGGCTATGCCTGTTTTATTTATTCTAGTACAATACAGAGAAGATGAAACAGATTGTTTTTAACTGGATCTCCTTTCTCGTTAGCCAGTCTGTCCCTGGACATAGCAACAATCAATACTCTCATTTCACTGAGGCCTTGTCCTCTAGTCTAACTAGTCAGATAGGTGTGTCATTATCTTGCTGACAGTAGATATACTCTCATATAAACTAGAATGGGATAAGGCCTAAAATAAGGATGCTACTTAAGCACATAGATTTTTGTTAAGAGTTGCCTATGAAAAAGAAGAAAAATCAAATATTCTGTTGCCTGTGGTGTACATGTCTTAAAGAGTTTGCTAACAGAAAAGCTTCCTAGAAAAAGCTCCCTATTCAGAACAAGTGGAATTTTGCTGATGAAAAAAATGAAGGCCAAGATTTGACTTGCAAGTCTAAAGGTCCTCTGTAGCATAACCTATTTATGTACATAGTAAAATACTTTCAGATACCCCTCTGAACTGATTTTTTGAAAGGACACCTTGGAGTTAATTTTATTTACAGGCATATTTAACTTTATGATAAAATATTGCTATGTCTTACCTTTCCTCTGCAAGCTCTTCACACCATTTAGAGAACTACTATTCTTCACTACCATTTAGAAGTAAAGCTATTTAGAGAACAGTCCAAAATGCACCATATAGCAGACAGACCCAAATTTCACTGAGAAACATTAGAGTCCCCTACATATTTCTGAACATTACATTGGTCAGAAAACATCTTCAGGGAAGTGTATGAAATGACACTGATTTTGACATTCCAACAATAGTGTGTTTTCTCTGTAAGCCACATAAACCAAACATCCACCAGTACTTCCACTAGCAAGGAAAACATGGAGACTGCATTTGTGTTCCTAATACTTTTGACATTACATAAGAGCATAAATCCAGCTAAAACTGTTACACAACTAGTCTTTTTTCAGCACCAACTTCAGCAAATATGACCTATGACATGTCCTCTCCTCCCTTCAGCAATGATGACAATGAGCTTTAAGGGACAACAAAATAACAAAGGTGAAAATCAAGCACAACATGCAATACTTGTCAGCAGAGACGAGAAACATTTATTTGCATCTCAGCAGAGCTCTCTGATAGCTTAAAAATCAAACCCCCTGCCCATTCCCACCTCTCCATTATTACATGTATCACTATGCCTTCTTCTTAATCTTTCCACAGAGCCCATTGCCTCCCTGTAGTTAGTTATGTGCTGTGTTGGTATTTGGATGTATGATGCACTATATTTTGGCTTAGATATATTTATCCTTATAGTTATTTCATGTTGACAGCATCCATTTGATATCCTGTCAAGCACTCTGGTAACAATGATCTCTTCAACATATTCTCTCTGTCATCTGGGAATCTGCTCGGTTTTATTGCACATTAATCATCTGACCAAGCTGTTTTCACCATCTCATATAACTCACAGCAGTTTGTACTTTTGTTTTAATGCACTGAAGAGCTTACACAATGTTCAGAAACTTTAACCAGCAGAAGTAAAGTTGGATATTCTAGGTAAGAACTACAAACTCTTATTAATTGGAAAAAGTACTCTATGTATAGTTTAAGTCCTCCTGCCACCACCAAAATCTCAGCATGCTAAGTCACCTATAATACCTGGGCACTCTTATCCTTTCAGCAGCCACTGCTGGCAATCCTTAGGTGAGTGCTGACCACTAGCTCATTGAGACTGGTGTCAGCATCTTAGGAGGCAGACAGCCAGCAGCTCAGATTAGTGACCAAAAACTTATAGACAGAAATACTCCAGCAAAAAACAAACTCAGATAATTTAGTACACAGGGATTCAAGATAATTTGGATACAGGGATTCAAGAAAAAGCACCTTCCATCCAAGCAATGGAATGCATTTTTAAACAAATGCATCATTACACTCATACAAAGGCACCATCAGCATTACACCAGGTAGCATAAGCAAAAGTAGAAACCACCAATTGATTTATTCAGGTAGAGTAGAAATTCCTGCTCTGATTTTGTGGCATCTGAAAATAATCCATGGCACCGAAGAATTGCTGGTAATAGTTAACAAGGGTCATATTCTGTGCTTTCACTCAGCACTTAATAAATATTTATAATGTATTTCATAGACAAGAGGGATTAAACAAAGGAGTTATATCAACCGCTGTCTCAATTGTAAACTTGTAAATAACTTTCACCTGTGAACATTTGAACATTACCTTTACATATGACTTTAACCTAAGAATTTCATCATCAATTTCTGATGATAATTTTGTTCTTAAAATAGGGTTTTTCTTTAACAGAAGCAATTATTTATAAAACTGATAATCAGAGGTTATCACAAAACATGCTGATATTGAAGTTATATTCCTATAACATGCCCAACCTAATTAGAAGGAGCTTTAAAGATAGTTCACGTCTTCAGTGCTGCAACATCCAATTCAGACAAAGTAGATTTGCAGCATATTTTGACTGCATTTTCACTTGACAGTGTCATATACTACATTTAGGTTATGCTATCCTGTGACAAGCAGATCTCACTATAAATATCTCACTGTAATTTTTACAGACAGTGAAAGGAAATATAAGGAGATACTGTTTCATAAAACACAACATGTGAAGGAACGAGTGCTTTATAAAGAGAATAGCCAAGCAGCAGCCATACAGAGAGAACTAGAGAACTAGACATTTAAATGGCCAACATAATCTGCAGGATATGACAGAACAATAATACTCATCTCAGTACAAATTCCCCTTCATGTGGCAGAGTTAAATGTAACCTTCATTCGCAGGTGCAATACAGGGTGTGCTGACAGAAGTAGGCTACACATGTAATATTTATATTTTGCATGTCAAGCTGCACGTTTGATGTACTGCAGTAAATGATAAAGATTTTAATTCAGCTTCTGTAAAATTAGTACATCTTCATTCAGCATTATGCCACTCCATCAATGTTTGCTGGCAAAATCAATCCATTGGAGAAACCTTGTCTGTAACAAGGCTCACAGAAGATGTAACAGAATGCAAACAATTAGCAACAAAACCACACAGTAGAGCATAAGCCTTGCAGCACAAGCCATGGAGCTTACTTGGTTTCAGTTTTCATTAGTCAGCTTAAGAATTACTTTCCTGCAATCAATCTAAAGCATATGGATCCCTGAAAAATTCTCAGCTACAAAAATATTTTTCTGTTGATTTTCTGGGAGAAAGGTCAGCATTAACTAAATTATGCTAATGCTCAAATGAGATAAATGCATATATGACAGATAAAAGGTACATAAAACATTCTCTAACAGCATTTTTATTGTCATTTTTGCCACAAACGAACTCTAAGCTGTTGCACATTATTTTTCGTTTTGTTTTGTATTTGTGAATTTTTTTAGTGTTCTCCTGAAATTCATTCCAACTTCAAAACCAAATGACAGATGTATTTTTTTGTCATCCTTCCCATTGCCAGGGATGTTAAGAATTAACTGAAACAGTGCTGGCATTTGGATGGGTACATATGTCTAAATTTAAGGAAGTATGCCCCAGTTAGTTCCTCTCCCACAGAGAGAGGAAGGACGGAACTGAAGGAACCGAATCTCTGCAGGCTGCTGCAGAACTCTGTGTGCAGCGCATGGAAGGTGACTGTTCAATAGGCTGGAGAGAGTCACAGGTCAGGAAAGGTGCCAGACAAAGGTGACAAATGTTCTGGGCTGTACTGCCCCGTAATCTTCAAGCACTTGGGAAAAATATGAAATACAGATGTTTGAAATGCATTATTAGTGCAGTGTAGTATAGAATAAGGGGGAAAAAAGTGTGCTATGGTTACTCTCCAGGTAGAAAAGCCAAAATATGTTTGCTGAGGCACAGATGATCTTAAGACATTGCAAGCAGTTCATCACACCTTTAAATATATCAGTAACACAGTCTGTGGGCTCTGTACTGTACATTAGATTAATGATATTATGCAGATTAAACATGTACTAGCTTTTTTTCCTTTCTTCCCCTCCCTTTCTCCTTTTCCTTCCTTTCATTTCCTTTCCCATCCCTTTTTTTGACTAACTCTTTCCTGGATATTTTTAATCCTTGTAATTTCAGAGATCCCAATTTACAGTCACGCCTCCCTTCCCATCCTTACAGTTAGACATAGGCACATAAAGATCACTATAATACACATATGCATATATTTTCTGGTGCCCCATGAAAATTACAGTGGGTTTTTCCCTGAGAAACTAACATCTGGAACAGATCACCTGACCTTACTGTGTAATTTCCATTAGCTGAAGGTTCTCCTGCAAACAAATGGACATACATCTTTTGGACAAGGAACAATGAGAACAGACTAAATTAACTTCTTGAAATAATTTCTCCTTATTACTCTACCCTTCCAAATTCAAGGCCAGAGACATATGAGGAAAAGCAGCAAAATAATTCTCTTTGAAGAGAGCATGAAGGTTGCCTGATCTGACCCAAAGGAAGCAAAGGCAGCGGAAGGGAGAGGCTCCTTTTACTTCCATATAGCACAGACTCACACACAGGTAATGTTCTTGCTAAAGCCAACATAAAATTTCTTCACTTACACAACTGTCACATTTACTTGCAAATTTAGAGAAAAAAATGTCAAAAGGTGATTGCATATTGCAAAGAACAGAAACACCTACATTTCTTTTACTACCACTCATCAGAAGTATGTGTGTGGGAACACAGTTTACTTAATTCCTAGAAGTCACAGTAGGACTGTGGCTGTCCAAGAATTATATCCAACTTGCTGAAAAAAGCTCGGAAACCTTGGAACACATTACTATATATTTAAAGTTATATTAACAAAGACTGCCTGTACCATAGATTTGAAGCTAAAACACATGCAGTGCAACTATTACCTTCTATTTTCCTATCACCTGGCAGAAATTTGAACTATAAAATAGTAAGTTCCATATAGTTGTTGAAACCTATGCAATTTTCCTCAGATTTCCAATCAGCAGAACTGTTTGGTCACATAGTTCAGCCAGTAGTCAATGAATAGATCTTTATTCTATCTCTGGAGGAAAAAGGCCAAGCCCATATTGAATATTCTTGTCCCAAATATTAATTAAATATCACATGCAAGAAGAGGGTAACAATGAAATCTTCTTTAAAAGGCTTGAAAAGACAGTCATCACCTAAAAAAAAAAGCCTACGGCCCTACCTAGAAAACATGCTATTTGGAGCCAGCTCTCTTGATTTTGGGCTATAATTCATGAGCTTTTCCCTTTCTACAAGTGACAATTTCTGTCTGAGGTCAAAAGATGAGAAGCCATTCAAAAAACAGTTTTGTCAGATCCCTATCCTAAATATTAGCCTTGCGTGGGTCCACCTTCCATCACCTTTCACACCAAAGGCTCCCCAGCCCCCTAGTTGCATATCAACTTTGAAACATTTCACACAATTTCACTACTACAGCCCTTGAAGATAGAATGGGTTTCTTCTAATTTTTTAGCTCTTCTAATAATTCATTTGCATAATATAATTTATGGCAGCAATGATGCTTACAGTGGTCTGAATCTGGAGTATTTCTTTTTTGGAGAGTTTAGTAGCATACTAAGAATTTTCATCTCCCTAGAAGCTCTCTCCATAGTTATTATTCCATCCATGGATTGAAAGATTAACCATTCAAAACAGAGGAGGTTCATGTCCTATAACAGTTGATAGCATTTTATGAAATGGTGGCAAATAAGTTTGTGGGAACTACTACACTGGAGCGAGTTTATTGGTGGGTAATTTTACAGATGAAACTGCTCCTTAGAAACCCAGTAGAATTGAAATATCTCTCAAGAGGACAGGACTATCTCGTACGGGTTTTTTTTCCAAAGAACTACAGAAGAGCACCAGTTGAAAAGCTGAGGGACAAAGCTGAGCATGGTTACAACATAAATGCTTGGCAAAGGGCAAGATATCTTGTGGATCTGTATATTTAGTACTTGATATGAGGGACTAGTGAAAGGTTAAAATAACCCTCATAACCTTCTCCATTCATAATGAAATGCAATTCTATGATTGCACTGAACAATATAATTACTTGGGACTTTGTCAGAAGGAAAATGAGGCAACAGGAGTCTCAGTAAACTCAACAAAGGGCAATGCAGGGTCCTGCAGGTTGGAATTATTAACCCAGTGGAGGCTGGGGATCAACCAGCTGGAAAGCAGACTTGCAGAAAAAGACCTGAAATACTGGTAGAGAACAAATTGGATGTGACTAAGCAATGTGCCTTTGCAGCAAAGTTGGCTAACAGTGTCCTGGGGTGTGTTAGGTGAACTGAATACACGTTGAGAGAAGTGATCCTTCTCCTGTCAGCCCTGGCTATGGCCACACCTGGAGTGCTGGGTCCTATTCTGTGCTTCCCAGTTCAAGGCAGACATGACCAAACTGGAGCAAGTCCAGTAAAAGTGCATAAAGATGCGTAAAGGACTGGAGGAGGCCAGGAAAGCTGGGACTGGTCACCTTAGAGAGGGCTGATGGTTGGATCTCATCAATGTGTATAAACAAAGGAAGGAAGAAGGTAGAGGAAAGCCCTTTTGAATGGTATCTAGTGAAAGTGCAAGAGGCAACCAGCACAAATTAAATGCAAGAAAAATTAAAATATATTAATATTTTAGCATTTAAAAAAATAAATTCACAGCAAGGGTAATTGAACATGGAACAGCTTGCCCAGAGAGGCTGTAGAATCTCCATCCTAGGAGATATTCAAAACCTAACTGAACATAGCCTGAGCACTTTGCTCTAGCTGTCCTGAAAGTGGCAATTGGACTAGACCATCTCCTGACATTGCTGTGAACACCTAAAATATTCAGTGATTCTGCATAAAACCAGGTTAACCTTCAGAAATACTACCTTCTACCTTAATCCACTATATGGTGAAAATCGGAAATATGGAAGGTAACCTTCCCTGTGGGATTTTTACAGAAGTACCACCAAGAAGTTTCAACTGAATGCAATGCATTCAGGTTACGTAAAACCTTTCTTTTGTAGCAGAACAATAATTAGAAAAGCTTAATTATGGTCTTTACAAATATCCATATAAAAACATCTAACTATTTCTTAAGCTAAAATAAATAACCTCAAAATCCACCAACATGACCCTGCTTCTAGCATCTAAATAAGAGTGAATTATCTGTTTTTAAAATACAAAAAATCTGCATTGCTAGAAGTTGAATATCCACCCACCTCTATTCACTGAAAACCCAATCATTAAAAAGGTGTGTGTGGGAAGCCCTTCCAATTGAACGCCTTACCACCATGAACCCAAACCAAACTCAAGGCAATCATTTGCTCTCTAGTTACTGATATCCTCCATAGCAGAACCCTTTGCTTCCCCCAACTCCTAGATTATACTAAACATCAGTACAATGAACAGTATAGGAAATTAACAAGGAACTTGTGGCCAACCATTTAAAATGTAAATGCTTTAAAATAGTTAAAACCTCAAGTTTAAATTTAGTCAGTAGAGGTGGCATGTATCCTGTATCTTAACTAGTGGTCAAACACACTTAACAGGACTGTTTCTGAGAGAAGCCCACCCCTCTTCCTCTAAGTCCACTCTAACCCTAAGAATGCATCCCTAAATGGAGAGCTTAAAAAGATGAACAAGATTTGCTTCTCTGTGGCTTTGAAAAGTTCCCTCCTCAAGAAAAGTAGTTTTAACTTACAGGAAAGCACACCAGATAAGTGAAAAAAAAATTTGTCCTCTTAAAACCAGGCCATTTTAAAATTTAAAATGAGTAATTGTGGATTTAAAAACCTAAAGTACAGGCATGTAAATATTTTGAACTTTTTTTTTTTAAACAAGCTTTTCATCCTTCCTAAATCAGGGGATCTTGGTGAATAATGCTATGCCACTGCTATTTTGGTAGACCAACAATGAATCACTTCTATTACTCAACATATCCATTCTTAAGAATGCTGGATTACCATGATTTGTGCCAGCATTGGTGTTCTGGCATGAGGGTCTAGCAGAATATAGCAGTCGGACCATAAACATGAGAATTTTCTGGGACACAAATGGGACTCCTGCTGCTCAGTTCCACATAACAATTTCCGGACACTTACCCCCTAATGGACTGTAGTTTCTGAAACTCATCTTAAATAAAAAGTAGCAGCTAACCACATGAAAAATCTCCTAAGTCTATCTTTGTGGAAAATGTCAATGTGGAGGAAAAATGAATAGCTATCTGGGAACGTGCTACTAAATTGTAAGTAAAAATGAAAGCTTTTGTTTTAGAATTTTGCTAGTCTCTCCAGTAATTCTAGTTCAGATGTCTTATGCCCCTCCACATTTCTCAATCTTAGTGTCTCCAGACTGTTTGTCTCCTAGCACATGCCAGAGATCCTAACCAAGGCAAGACTGATACCCCTGCTAATGACATGTAATGAGAAACAGGAACTAGAGAAACTGTCCAACAGCAAGAGGTAGGAGATGTACAGACTGTATTTTTATTAAGGTTTTTTTGCCTCATTTGACTTCTCATGAAAATATAAAATACAGTTATTTCAATGTAAAAATGTACATTTCAACATATTTTACCAAGTCTCTGTCAGCACCTTGAATGCTCTGAGAGGAACTGCTAAAGCTTTTTCCCCCACTCCCCTGAATCTGGCACTGCACAGCTGTGAAACCTTGGGTAAGACTGTGATGAAAGTGTTGGGCAAGAGTTGAGAGAGCCCTTGTTAAGCACCTTCTCCCTTCATTTGGGAGCTATACTAAAGCCTAGACTGAATTTAAGGTCAAGTCATGTAGCAATATGACTGATATGCCTGTATCTGGCCAGGTACCTCACAGATCTTGAACTCACAGATTTGTATCCCGAGCTTGACCTAGGACCTGGTTCATCAGTACAGATGAACTTGGAGATCTGAACTCTTGAGTTTTTGATGCTTGACCCTCTTTGCTGCCATTGGACCTGCTCTGCTCTCCTTGTTCAGGTACTGTGGGACTGCTTCTTCATAGATGATGCCACTGCCCCCCTGCTTTCCTTGCTGTCAACTCCCAGCTCAGCTCAGCTGTGAAGCTCCTTCCCCTTAAGTGTCAAGTTCAGTTGTCAAATGAAGAGGGGAAAAAAAAGCAAATGACTTTTCAGACATCACTTGATGAAAGGTGGGTGGTTCTTCCTACCAATGTAGAATTAATGCTACCAATGCTATTAATGCAGCCCAAAAGTTTTGGAAAAACATGCTATGTTCATATGTGTAAGTACAAAGATCAGTACTCACGCAGAAGTTGTCTGCATATCATGCCAGCTTTTGCTGAAGTTCTGCTTCAGTTCATTCATCAGACTTATGCCAAGTTTTTGTTTAATTTCAACCAAGTGCTTCTCTTTTGCTGCTAGCACTTGCCGCAGAGTTGAAATTTCATCCTCTAGCTGAGGGAAACAAGGAGAAAGGAGAAAGGTGTTAGCATGTTCCCACAGAATGACAAACACATGCAATGTTAAGAAGCTAAATTAATCTCACAAACTGTGCTTTTCATAGGTAGCTAGAGACACAGAGTCAAGTGCTTGTGGAGCTCGCAAAGGCATGCCCAGAACAGAGCTGACACCATGTTAAATTAATGCCTCTGTGTCACCTATGTTCACCATCATACACGTGCATCTGATAAGACAGAGAATTATCCAGTGAGGAAACTACTTCACCCAAATCTGCCTTAGGCCACTAGGAGTCTCAAACACCAGCTTTTCATTCACTAGTAAAATAGACAGGTCAAGAGAAGACTGGAAAATTCAAGCAAATATCTTTCTTTGAATGCACAGGCTTTTAACTTCATATTTGCAGATTTTTAGTCTCCTGCACATATGCAAACACATAAGCAAACTCTTAGGAGCAGGTTAAAAAAAAATAGAAAAAAACTGCATGCTGATATATGACTTGAGAGTACCATCAAACACTGTATCCCTGTCATATGAGTTTTATTTATGTAATTTAGGCCCTATATATTTCAAAATTGTAAAATAATAATGTATAGTTGAACTATTACCATGAGTGATCAGTTCCCAACATATAAAAGCACTCAGAAGACAGAGCAGAGTAGTCTTTTCAGAGATCCTAGTATTTAACCAAACTGCAATTTCAAGCTGTAAAGATGCCATTCAGCCTAAACAGGAATACAATTCTCCCTGCAGTAGGCAATTTTTGGAAACATTTAATCAAAACCAGTGTTTTACCAAGGCAAGAACTAGAAGACAAGCACTCCTGCAAGTGAGCAAGGGCTTGCATTCTTCACCTGGAAGCCTCCCAAGCTAATCTATACAAGCAGCACACAGAGATGCTGAAGCTAACAAGGGCAAGTGACACCAGAGCAGCTGCCTTTCACTTCAGGTTTAGAAATTCCCCTACCAACTGTGTTCCTTCCTCCATATGTTAGTAAGATAACATATGGCAGCTTATCTGATTACCATATGCCAAGTTCAGTGGAACCACAGTCTCCCTGTGATTTAACTCCATAGGCTGCAGAGAATGATGCAAGCACCAACCGAAACAGTGCTGACCTCCAAGGCTATATTTAGGACATCAGTACTAGCATTATTTTATATTACACATTCATGCATTCTGGTTCACTGTAAAACTGGCTGCAAGCTCGCTGTTCTTTAAAAGGTCTCATCCTTGAACTCCCCAGCTAGCAATTTCTTTTGTCAATACCTGCTATCTAAATATTCAAGCAGCTCAGAAATTAAGCAGCAAGACTATGAACACAAAGCAAAATCATGACCTGAGCAAAACAGATGTTAGCGTTCACCAATGTCTGTGATGCCAACACTTCACCAGTACTGTTGTTAGATACACAACAATCCAATCCTTTATTCCTTCCTATGTCCTTTATGCTCCATTATATTCCTAACCTGCAAATGGAATATAGTCTAGAGACAGGTGTCAAGAGTATCTCTTCTGAGAGGATAACTAGTTAAACGCTTATAGAAAGAAAGCACAAATGTCAGCATTCCTCAGGCAGCAAGTTCAGAGTTCCTTTTGGTTGTTTCTCATCAAGAGCAAACCCCTTAGTGCATGGCTGCCTGTACAACACAGCTAAAGAACTCAAACTGATGCCAGGACACTTCTGGACAGTACTAGGCTGATCACCAGGTACTTGGATACATAAACATTTCATGATTTCTATTAAAATTACTTTCATCTATTCCATTGAAGAGACATCTTAAAGCAAGTACTAGCTCAATGGCAGAAGTATGAGCAACATTTTTGATTGAAGAAAAGTAATTTATTATTTATAACACAGCAATCAGTTTTGAGTTGACAAAATCCTCCTCAACTTACATAATTCTGAAATAATGACAGACACAAAGCCGCCCTCAAGTGCTCAAATATCAGTGATGAAGTAGGTAGAAAGGATTAGGGACTTGCAGTAGGATCTTGAAAAGCATTTAAGCATGTAACATACCTAACTCTCATGGAAGTCAGATATCACCTGTTTAGGAATTTTTAAAAAGCCCACTTTTGTAAATGTTCATATAATCCATTGTAAAACTTGGGCTTAAGTCAGGAGAAATACAAGCTTCAAGTTCTCATGCTTCCCTTCTTTCAAAGTGCAACAGAGTCAGAAGAATAGCTGCATCATATAGAGGCAAAGTTCCCTTCTCCTGTAAGTCTGTAGAGAAAGATATTATCAACACCTTTCCTCAAACTGGGAAGAAGCATGCAGTAGCACACACTGCTGAACCTGTGCATCGGCTAGATCAAACCAGATAGCTCCTTCTGGGAAGGTGTGGGAGGGGGAAGACACCAAAGAGTAAATGACTGCTTTGATGAGTCTAATGGAAGGACAACTGACAGCAGTGAGCAAGGTAGCTCAAAACCTCAGCCCCCAGCATGACTCAAGAGTCATTGTAGGTACAATGCTCCTCACAGGGAGGGGGGTGGGGGGAATCTGTTCTGCTAACAATCTTCTGGCCTTATGTAAAGCTTTTGGGCTACAATTTTCTGCTGTTATTCTGAAAAGTCAGACTGACCTCTGAAAATTCAAATGGCTGTTAGAAGTTTCTGTAAGTGTTGCTCATTTTAGCTGCATTGTAGAAATCCTAAGGCTTGATTAGAGTCAGAGCCCTGCTGTGTTAGCTAGGCTACAAATACAAGAACAGAGTAAGTCCATGGTCTGAGAAGCTTGCAGTAAAAAGACACTATTAGCAGAAGAATAGGAATAGAGGATACAGAAAAATCCTGCCAGAAAAACAGTAGTGCTTGTTCCTCTCCTAATGTCAGAGTGAGAAGGAGGAATAAAACAAAGAATATATATTAGATATACAGAGATGGAACATAGATTTTCTGCTTAAATAAATGCACAACAGTTGCTCACAAGTAGATCCCCATTTTATCAACTATTGACAGCAGAATTAAGGATGATATTTGCCTCTCACAACAGTAAGAGTGATGCTTGTTCCTACAGGCTCAAATAGGTATTAGGCAGCACATAAGAATATGGAAAAAAATAAAACTATCATTGGTGGAGCAGAAAGGGCTTGGAAGTAAAGACTAACAGCTTTTCAAAAGGAAAAATTACCCAATTCCCACATTAGCAAGTTTTTCTTTCTGAAGGAGGCAAGGTCACACTAAATTTGCAGTCTTTTCTAAGAGCCATAAGCGTCATTTAACTTTAGACTTTGTTCAGACTTGTTTCACTCTACATTCAAGTTTTCCAAACCTTTCTTAGCATAATTATCAGTTTTATTTTTGCTTTTAAGCATCAGCTGCATGCCAGGAAACTGCTGTGAGGATGAATTCAGAAAATAATTCCTAGGTCAGTCAAGACCATAAAATTTGAGAGGAAATCTCTCACTTGCATGTTAGTACAGGAATTAAAGCATTTCCAGCATGAGCTACTGAGAATTCTCTCTCCTGTGGCAATCAGCAAGCAGAAGGGACATAAAGAAACATTTGAGATTAATTCTGTTGAGAGGGGCATATCATTCTCAGATGACTGCAGGAAGTTCTGGCTTTTTCCTTCCTTGTTTCTATCTGCCTGTGAAGTATCTTTCACCAGAGAAGAGAATCACAGGATGGGGAGGCTGGGAGGGACCACTGTAGGACATCTGGTTCAAGCCCTACCTAGAGCATATTTCCCAGGACTGTACCCAGACAGCTTTTAAATATCTTCAAGGATGGAGACTCTAAAACATCTTGGGGTACACTGCTCAGTCATACACACATTAAAAACATGCTTCCTGATGTTCAGGGGAAGCCTTCTGTATTTCAGTGTGTGCCAGTAACAAATATGCCAACTCCTAACTTATTTTGATAAACTGAACATGTAAACTTTCAGCTTTTGTCTGATTGTTCACAGAAGTGACAGGACCAGCAAAGAAACAAAAATTAACTAGTAACTCAGAAACTCAAAGATTGATAAAATACTAAAGTGAGTCTTCTGTTTCACTTGAAAATCCTAAATCAACACTGCAAGTAAAGTACTTGAAAGTCATTACAAATGTTACTTCTTAAGAGTACTTTGTAAGTACTCTGTAAGTACTCTAAGTACTACAACTGGTTATCAATTTAAGTATGCCAGTTAAGGCAAAAGCAACTCTTCATGTTCATATGTCTGTGATTTCTGTTATTTTACTCATATTTCAAATAATTTACCCACAGTTTTCCCCATTCTCTCATTTTCCATTCAGGAGTTTCATTTTTCTGCAGTATTCAGCAGCAATAATTAAAACTGAATCTATCCTTCCATGGTAGATCAAATCTAGACAATGTCTTTAATCTTTGTAATAAAGAGATCACATAATTCACATCTTTTCCTCCCATCTCCTTATTATTTTTAAGCCTCTTCGCAGTATTCCGAGTTCCAGACTCCTGAAAAAAGATACTACCTTCTCAAAACACATCAGTGCCAAAGGAAACAAAAATGTGATAAAATTACTGTGCTTGTTGTCATTAGTCTCCTCTGTAACCATCATCATTACCTTTCCCTCTGAGCACCACAAAAAGAAACTTTTCTATCAGGTTGCACAACCACTGTAACAATACCACAGACCTAACAAGAGCACCTTTCATTATTTTTCAAGGAATGGTTATAAATAAAGACACATCTTGACTAAGATGGAAACACGCATTTGATTTTTGCAGTACTATAATCAAGTAGAAGATATTTAACCTTCAAAAAATAGATATAAGAAAATTATAACATACATTATTGTAGCCTAGAATAATTTTGCCAAAAAGGAAGGGCATGCCTTTATGATGTATACTTCCTCCTACTTTTTAATAATATTAAATAACAATTAATAAGTAATTAATATTAATTAATAGTCAATAGCTTCCAGTTTAAGGAAGCAGAAACAGTAAGATTCAAATAAATTAAAATTCATTACCTTGGCTAGCTCAGTCTTTAACTCTTCTTTTTCTTCTTCAGAAATCATATTGGTGAAATCAACATCAGTGACCACATCTTCATCCGCTTCATGGAATGCCTGAGTTTCCAACAGGCCTTAAAAAGTTAAAAGATAAAGACGACCATTATTAATTATTTCAATTATAGTATTGGCTTCCCCTAAAATCTAAGAACAATATAATACTCATCCACTAGGGAAAAAAAAACCCAAAAACAACCAAGATCTAAAAAACAACCTTTTCCTGTTACAATAATTTGCATTCTGAAAAGCTATTGTAAGTACAAGAGGGTAAGGTTTGCACAGGAGCAATTTAATACTCGTAAGCACCACTCATTCCCAGAAATCAATCACCTTGGACCCTACTAATCCCTGATAAGGCATTTTCTTGCTTCTAACAATACAGAAGAAAAAAGAAAGAAAGCTTTTTCTTCAATATAAGAAAGCTGGCTAACATGGATCACTGATGTGAAGAGCAGCAACAGTACGCTGATTAATAAAGGAAGTATATTACAGAGCCAAGTTTTCTCTACAACTATCTCTGATCAAAGCAACTTGAAACCTTACCAACGCAGAGTTGCAGAAGCAAATGCCACACCTATTGTTTGAATTTTCTGAATATTAGTGAGAAGCATTCCTTGACTGCTTAGTCTAAACCTGTGAAGGGGGGACAAATATACTGGACCTTGTTACTTTCTTCTTCTGCATGCCCAAAATCAGGGTCAGTATCTGCAATAAGCAAGAAAAGTGCATACATAAATGCTTGTGACATCTGGGCCTGCCTGGCATAATAGGTACTGATGAAACAAAATATTTCCTATCTCTCAATCATTCAGTGAAGAGAAGATTGCTGGGGCTCCAGCTACTTAGAGTCTCTCATTCTTTATGGTCTGCAGAGAAAGCAATGCAACCCATAAGATAAAAGAAAATATTCTGGTTACTTTGGAGCTCATTTTAAAATTCTAGATCTTCTTCTTGTGGAAGAAAAATCTCCTCCAGGGTACACCTGAGACAGCACTTTTCCCTTTATGTCAATTCCCTAGCGGGGTAATCAGCCATGTCTGCAGACTCCTGACACCTGTATACTGCTTAACATGGAAGAGAACAATTTCTTTCCTAGCTAGAGAGAGGCCTGTATACCCTACTATACAGAGATTAAAATACAGATTAGTTAAATTTGGGCATTAAGGAACGGATGTTATAAGGAACAAGTCTGTTGAAATTGAGTACTTTACATTTTCATGCAGAAAACAAAATTCTCTCCAGCCTTCTGCCATTTCCTTCACCTAGAGTCCCCCAGTGTACCTGCGTTTCCTTCTATTTAACAGAACAGCATTGATTCGATTCATACCATCAACTTCCCTGCAGAACACACAATGGAGTGAATTCAGCCTTGTTAATTACAATCTTCCCTGAGTGGGAAGATAAAGAGCAGCAACACAGGTGCTGAATCCCTGCCTGGCACCATATGCAGAAATAGATCACCACCCTTAAGCACGAAACCTTTTAAAAACATAAAAGCATATAGAAGTAGTTGATATGCTAGCTATTACCCAAAAAGCAGCTTGCCAGGAAAACCTAGATTGCTGAAGTCACAACAAAAGAAAATCATATTTATTCAGTAGGAACATTCCCAAATCACCTTTATTAACACCCTTACATCTCTAAACACAATTGTTATTTGGTATTTGTTTGAGGATTAATAGTGTTGCTATGGGACTCAAGCTAAACTTAGTCTGCACAGTCTTGAAAACAGTCTATTTTTTCATGGATGGAGGAGTAGTGGTACAGGGCAGCTGTTGGAAATGCTGGGAAGGATCTAAGGGGCTTCCTTAAGGGAAGCTTTGGGATAGATATTGAGATGAGGTGATCTTGGAGCAACTGATCCTTAAACCAAAAAGAATCTCTCGATCCATGCTCAAGAGACAACATTAGTTTGGGAATGACTAGGTAAAAGATGGAAGCCAACATGGGCAAAACCACCAGAAACTGAACAACACTTAACACTAGGCCAAATGGTCAAGTTTAAACTTCAAGACTGGTCTGAAATTACAATCCATTCCAAATCAGCAAAGTCATGTCAATCTTCTCTATGATCCTCTGCAAACTCACCCAGGTCCTCTTCCAGTTTATGTCCTTTGCTTTTTGTTTAAGTCCTCTAAAATCTAGTCTGATCCTTCAGTCTCTGCTTTCTTGTTCAAGCCACCAGAGTCCTCTCTAATGGTCACTGTCCCTCCTCAAAGGTTTCACTTTGGTCATCTCACAGTTCCAGTCTGAACATCTCTCCAGCATACTGTGGGTCACAGCCTTCTTTAGGCTGTAGGTCACAGCCTTCTGAAACTTCCTCATGTGAGAATACTTAGATTCTAGCAGCAATAATAGCAGAGTTGTTACAATTAGGACATTAAATTTGTAATGGAGCACAACAGAGGCCAGCATCCACCAGCTCAGACTTGTACTGTTACTAGTTTGCCACTGAAGTTACAGAGCTCATCAGCCCAGGTGTTCTGCTATCCTAACTCAGTGCTTTGGAGCCTCGAGTCAGGACTGA
This sequence comes from Regulus satrapa, assembly GCA_013396955.1. Classification (NCBI taxonomy): domain Eukaryota; kingdom Metazoa; phylum Chordata; class Aves; order Passeriformes; family Regulidae; genus Regulus; species Regulus satrapa. The sequence continues at coordinate 522,334 of VWZN01000236.1, forward strand.
TGCCTTGGACCACAGGTGGACCTATTGCTCAGGATTTGTGGTGGCTCTGTGGAACTGTGTGGCACTGCAAGGCCAGCAGAACATTTCTTCCAGTAACTGGTTTCTCTCTCTAGATACTATCTTCTCTCACCCTTTAGTCTCCAGACTGAAGGAAATTCTGTGATTCCCTGACCATGCAGGAAACGGACCAGCCTAGCACCCTCCGGTACAACTGAAGGGATGTCACGTAAGCTCACCTACAAGTTCTGCTCTTGTACAGTCTAAAAATCCTGGGTGGGCATGGAATAGAAGCATAGAATATTCTAAGTTGGAAGAGACCTACAAGGATCATCAAAGCCCAGCTTCTGGCCCTGCACAGGCTGACCCAAGAATCATACCATGTGTTTGAGAGGACTGCTCAAGCACTTCATGAACTCTATCAGGCTTAGTGCTGAGAACACTTCTGTGAGGAACCTCCTCAGTGCCCGACCACCCTCTGAGTGAAGAACCTTTCTTTGCTATCCAAGTTAAACCTCCCCTGAAACAGCTTCAGGCTGTTCCCTCAGTCCTGTCACTGGTCACGAGAGAAGAGATCAGTTCTTCCCCGCATGAGAAAGTTGTAGACTGCTATGAGGTCTCCTCTCAGTATTGAAGAAGGCTGAGGCATTTTCCTCTCCTGCCCAGCTACTCAACCTGACAACACACAGTATTTTTGCTCTGGGGAAAGACACTATTTTTGCCTAAAGATGCATAGGTATTAGTTATGAGCCATGAAGACATGATCACTATGGGAAGGGAGTTGTACAAGTAGCTGAGTTGTTTTTAGGATTAACATAAGGTCATTGAGAGCAGAAAACAAAACTGCCTTCAAGTTGCATTCCCTCTCCTCTTACTCACTCCTCAAAGAAATACTGAAGATCATGCCTTGTTTCCAGCTGTAGTCAGATCTAGAAAAACTGGAATTGTGATTAAATTGTTATAAATTGCTCAGATGCGGAACTGCTATTATTTCAGAATTGCACTAATATCCAGGTGTGGAATTAGAAATTAACTTTCCACCATTTTAGAAAAGCAATTCAGTTGTTGGGTGGGTGAATAGCTTTTGCTTCACTTTGTAGTGTAGGTGTTACAAGCCTCCCTGAATGAATAATCTCATCCAGTAGATCACTAGCCATTTACAAGAGCCTGAGGCATTGGTGATGTCTTGCATATCTTGTGTTATTTACTAATAGGACAGGATTTTACACATTGACCTCCAGATACTGATCCAAAGCACAGGTTTTCCAAGTTCCATTCAAGCAGGCCACTAACAATAAGCCATGAGGATAGAGCCTAGACACTATCACTAACTAACATCTGTCTTATTCTCCTACTGCATCTTATACAGATTAAGTTTTCTGATGCTCCTGAATTAAATTTCAGTTGCTGTGCCTGCCCAATGGCTCTATTGCACTAAAAAAACCAATCACAAAAGAGGCATCAATGGAGTAGAAGCTGTCTTAGAACCTGTTCCTTGAACTTTCCCTCCCTCATTCTCCATGGTCAGCTAGGGAGTTCTCACTACCTATCCCCATCTCTCCACTTCTTCCATTTGCAATGAAGCTCAATCCAGAGCTTAATCAATCAACAATTAGCTCTGGGATATGCTGTCATAAGACTGCCCAAAGAGATGCAAGACCCAGCCCACCTCCCTCATTATCTCTTCCTGATAGCTTCTTCTTGTGTTGTAGGATTGCTGGAGACGAGACTGCAGGTCCTGTGGTCTCATACAACCTCCTGCTGCTACAGCACATTGCACTAATAATATATTCATGTGTAACTCATTTATCCTTCACAAACTGGCAAACTAATGATTTTCAGGACATACGTCCAAAAACAATTGCCTCAAAATAACAAAAAAACCCCACCCCCATAAAGTGTGGGAAATCATACAGTAGGTTTGAATCAATGCAAAATGCTTTTTGGCTTCTACTTTAAAGAAAGTTTTAGTATTTACTGTCGCATATAATTAGATAAAATATGAATGAAAGGTTAAAAGTACAGGATTATCAGTAATTAGGAACTGCAAGTCATACAAAAGGATCCAAGTTGAAACAAATGAGCAGAAAACCCTTTGTATTAGGAGATTTATATAGAAAGAAGTAGGAGGTGGATAGCTGGGGGAACACATTTATTGTGTTCTTCTGAAAGATTCATACTACAAATAACACAATTATGCAAGCAGTTTCAGTGTGCTGAAATGGCCATTTCTGATTTTCCTCCCAAAGTTCACGGTAGTTGCGGCTAAGACTAGTGACCTTAATTCTACAGTCTGCTGTTAAAGCTGATTTAATACAAGAAACTGTTTCAGCATCGATCAACACCTGTGCATATGTTTGCCAGTAGAATGTGGGGATGACACATTCAATAAGCCACTTGGAATCTAGAAGATCTGTACTATTCTGCAAATTTAAAATAACCAAATAATACAATTCTAAAATCCATGACAGATTTTTAGACTTACTCAGGTATCTAAAGAATAACTACATAAAGATGTTTTAATTAGTGCTTTCTGTGTATCTTCTCTGTAATTATCTCAGCGCCATGTACTAGAATAGTACGTACCAGATGATTTCTTGTATGTCGACTGTTTAAAAAAGAAAAACAACCCCAACCGCCCCCCAAAAAAAAACCAAAACCAAAAAACAAACAACCAAAAAACACAACCCAACAAAGCACGCAGATATTCAGTAAGCACTTCCATATTTTACAGTAATTTTANCAGTGATGTCTGTTGAAATAACCACAATCACAGCAAAACTGAGGTTAAAAACCATCAAATTTCCATTTGTGTACATTGTCTAACATTCGTTCAGGGAAATATAGAGATGATCATTTGTGTTAACAAAGCATTTTAAAACTGAAGTGCTTTTACTGCTCTTCTTTTTTGTTTTCCAACTAATTAAAAATACCATATCTACCTTGTTATCTAGCATTCACATCAAATAGTGAGAAAACAAATTACATAACCCTTCTAGTAAGCAAAAAACTTGCTGCAGCTTCTTTTGCCATGTCATTAGAGTTCCTTATTTAAATTAGGAAAACACTCGTTCACAAATTTAAATTG
>VWZN01000236.1:538766-551631 GCA_013396955.1 Regulus satrapa
TACCTGGTGTGTGTGTGTGTCTGCGGGCAGGTGCCTGAAATGAAGGGGCTGATGGCTTGTCTGAGTACCCGTGGATGTCAAGTTCTACTACCTCCCGTGGCAGCAGCACTGGGAACGCGTGCAAAGGAATGGCAGAGCTCACACTACCAATGTATACTTAGCGACTTAAATGAAAATCAAATATTTTCCCAGCACATATCTGTCTGGGAACAGATCTGGCTGTCTGTATCCCACTGTGTGGAGTGACCATACACAATGCACGCTGCAGCGCAGATTTATTTTAGGTTTGCCTGTGCCAACGTAACTTCCACACTTTTTTACCAGTTCACATCAACTTCACTCCTGGATGGGTCCAGAATATTGTTTTAGCAAGACTGTCTTCTCCATGGCTGATTATCATTGTATTTATCAGTCAGACTCTGTATCTAATTTGAGTACATGATACTGCTGGATGCCTCCAGGATACACGGAGGACACATAGCTTCTCAAGGCCTGTACTACTAAAAATAACAAAGCAAGACAGGAAGAACAGGTGAAAGAATATGGGCATTTGCTTGTGAAATTATACAAACTGATTGAAGAAAATTAGCCAAAAGAAAATTATTTTATGCTTTGGTCAAAGAAAAAAGAACATTTCGAGCTAGAAAATAAGAGTTCCTTTTTCCTTAAAATTTTGTAGCAAAGCACCAAAATTACTTATTTCTCAACTTTATTTTTGCAAAAAGGAATAGAAAACTAAGACCAAAGAAGCTTTAATTTGTACATATCTAATGAGGTTTTCCTTTAATACACACATGCTTGCGGGTTTGAATTTTAATTTCCGTAAGGCATAAATTAACATTATTTTTTCCTAGGCAAACATCTCTTCATTGTGATTTGACATCTCCTTGAGCTGGAATTTACCACTGACAAAAGCAGAACAGAGGTTGTCAGAAGAATGAATTCCTGCACTCATGTCAGACACATTTTACTGTGACAAGATTTGAGCTCAGAAATGCTAGCAACTCTTACATGAAAAAAACACGAAGCCAAGTCCAGCCACAAATGCATGAAATGGCTCGGAAATTTCTCTCAATATGTGAAACTATCAGCATAATTAGAAGAGATACTTTTCTGCAAATATAGGCAGGCCTTTCTAAAGCAGCCTAAGCAGTTCCTATGAAGCACGATAAAAATTCAGCACCCAAGCTACTTACAGGGCTATAACAATATAAACAACACTGTTTATGTACAAGCCTAATTACCAATCTTACAACAGCATCTCTGCTATTCAAGTTACTGAACAGGAAATTTTACCAGATGCTAAGTATGCTGAGTTTGAATTCTCCTTTACATTTAGATACATTATTTCTTTTTCCACACCAGGAATGCCCTCTGCTCTAAAGAAAATCCAACCCGTGTTTTACCTAACACGTTATGGTGAACAGCAAAACTAGCTCTACTTTTAAGAGAGTTATAAATAGGAAAACAAATATATAAGTCTTGAGTTCCACAGTAATATGGTCATCTTGTGGCATGTTTGACAGGAAAAAGCAACCCGTCATTTACAATATCCTCCTGCAACATGCAGGTAGGAAAGCAGCATTTTAAAGGTGGATTTTATTAGAAAATTAATATACCATTGAAAAGGCGCAATTTAGTTTTAAAATGGCAGATTAATTTTCTACCTACAGTACAACAGGATGCATTTTCATATTGTCCCACATACATTACTGATTTAGTGAGGTGTTTCATCAAATTTGCCTTGCAAGAGATTTTATTTCACTTCTATGTCTGAAGAGACTGACATAATTCAGACTTTGTTTCCTGTCTTGGAAGAGCTCAGTCAAGTTATAGGAGCTTAGTTCTTGCTAGAGAAAGGTCATTGTCTCTCCCATCATGCTGAAATTAAAAACAGTTGGGTTCTGTTTGGTTTTTAAGAGGTCAGAAAGAATAAAACAAAAGCCAGATTATTTTATTTTTGAAACAATCATGTATTATCACACACTTCAGATTACACCATTTTCGCAATAAAACAGCAATAGGCTTCAAATAAATGCATTATGTTTATGTCATTGCACTGACTGGTTCTTGTCCTCTAACACAAAAGTGACAACATCCAGTCTTGTGCCAGCCTTCAGTGGATGTCTCTCTTTTTGGAGGGAGTAACTGCATGCATTTTGCAGATGGTCATGAAGGCAGGATTCTGCATGATAATGAGAGTATTCTAAACTCTTACTGATTTTTCATAGAAAATAATGGGGGAAAACTACTGAATAATTCACGGAAGTGCACACCATCTAAAGACTGTGAAGTACCAGTGGATTTGTTGGTCCTTTAGGCCAAATGATTGTTTAGCAGGATGGACTATGGCATGTGCATACATGCACTTTGGAGAACAGATGGCAGGCTGCAGTGAAGCACAGCATTCCAGTTGTGACACGAAGTTAGATCTCCAGCAGCAGATTAAATCTTCATAGGAATTTGCCATGGATGGAAAAGCCAAGGATATGCTCTGTGTCTTCTTGTACAAAGTTAAAAAATCATGTGTTCACACAAGACATTACAATTTATTTCTTTCCATTCAGATGTCACTGAGTTCTTTGTCAAGTGCACTACACTAAATGTTGAATTCTCAGAATAATACAGTTGCTGATATTTGAAAGAAACACTGAAAATTACAATAGAATGTGCTCAATCTTCTTTCAGCATTTTTCTTAAACCTCTAGGAAGTTCTTTTGATTCTAATATCTTATTCTTTCTATACTTAATGTCTAGGGCAATGTTGCAATTTAGTACACGAAGGGTGAAATGTCAGTGTTACTACAGTGTGCAGCAGTGAGAGGATGCTGCTTGCATTGTGTATTTTACAAAGAAGGATGGCAGTTTAGCATGCAGTTTCATACAGTGGGGCTCTGGCTCCATGGGTCAAAAGGTACTAGAACAATATTAGAAAGATACTAGAAACACTATAAAAAATAAAGTTGAGCTAAATTTTACAACTACATTGTTGGAGAACAGTATTACACAGACTAGACCTTACCTCTTGCATAAGTAAACTTCTAATTCCATTTTGCACTGGTGCTAGAGTGAGAGGAAATGTGCCTAAAGCATCCCATAAGATAATGAAGGTGAACTCTGATGGGGACTCAACCACATTCCTCAGGAGATTGTTCCAGTGATTAATTACTCTAGTAGTAAAAAACGTCTTTCTTATATCAAGATGAAACTGCTCCTGGAATCTCTTCCAAAATCTCTCTCCTTTACCTTCTTTGGTAAACCTTGATAAAAAAATAATGTGTAGCAGAGGACAGGGCTGGGTCTGAAGCCATAATGGAAACAAGAAGCATTACATTAATTTTATCACATACATGTGTCTGCCATGGGACGGTATTTTCCTTTACACACGTATCTGATCCATAAGATTATATGAAGAGATGACAGTTCTGCAAAACAGAATTTTGATATTGGTTTAGGAGACGTTCTTAAGTTTTCTTACCAGCTGTAAGGATACATATACTAGGAACATGCAGAATTATTTGGAATTCAATCTAAGCATATATTTATTTTACCACCATGTATGTCATACTACCTGTAACTGGATGTCATGCCAGGCCTGCAGCAGAAGAGAGTTCTAACAAAAAAGAAATGGCTGAACGGGTTGCTCTTTTGTGATTTAATCTGAACTTGAAATCTTACATTTTATTAGCAGGATTCTATGATTGTCCTAATGGTTCTGAAACTACTTTCCAAATTATCTTAATAGTCTGATGATAAAGTAGTTTATTTTTTCTTTTCCTGCCATGATTTTTTTTCCTCCAGCTGTAACTAGCAGGCTATAAGAATGAAGATATGAACCTTGTGTGGCATTTTTAAGTGTGCTTTACTTTGTATGCAACATGCTCTGTGATAGAGTAATGAGCAGAAAATTATTTTATTATTATTGATATGAATTACAAATATTTGCCTGATTCTTTGACAGCTCTGTTTTCCTTCAAACATCCTGACTTCTAATAACTGGGATCAGTGGAACTGAACTTTGTATTGGCTATCCAGCATTGATCAGTATACTCCAAATTTCAGAGAATCTGAATCCTTTTCTGATGACAACATCTCTATTACAATAATAAAGTTCTGATTACTCACTGCAGCTGTCTTTGATAAATATGTAACAGGACTGCCAGTGACAGTATTACTCTGTGTTTTTACAACTCTGAGAAGTAATTTAGAATATTGCTGAGAAGTGAAATGAAATGAATACTTTTTTCCCCCATTACTCAACAGACTTCTGACTGACCTATTAATTGAGTATCCTTTCCCCTCTCTCTCAAATGTTTTTCCAGTTTGCCTGGGATGAAAAGGGATACTGTGGGCTGAAAAATGGAAGATGAGTAAGTGGGAAGGCACATCAAACTCTTCACCAATAAGATTGGATTTCACAATCCAATAAAATCAGAGAGAGAGAGAGAGAGAGAGAGATAAAGAGAGAGAGAAAATGAAGGTTGGATCAGACTAGAATTTATACATGAAATGATTGCAAACTGCTGACACATATCCTGGGGCGTGTGGATACTGCAGTGTGAGCATGCGTTGTCATTAAGCTTTCAGGACTTTCTGAAAGATATATACACTGCCATAAAAAAAAAAAATCAGTATTCATTCATATAACTTGTGAAATGAAATACTATATTTGTCAATGCAAAGGCTCATCTCTTATGTTAAAATATAAAAGATACCCAGAATTTCTAGGCATGTGTTCATGTCACCTCGATACACAGCTTCAGAGTGATTCAGATGAACTGCAACCGCAAGAGCTCAGAGCTGATCCCCTCATGGTATCTTTCAACACCAGATGGCACACGACTAAACTTAGCTGTCTGAAGGAAGGCAATTAAATGTCTAAACATACATACATAGAACCATTTTAGATGTCCCAGAAGACCCGAGATACTCACACAAGCTGGCATTTATCACACAAGGTCTGTGGGAGTTCTGTGAAATGTCATATTGGGATAGGCAGGATACCCTAGGTCTTCTAAAATACTAGCAGATATTTAACTCTAAACACTTGAAATATTCAGTACAGAAGGCACTCAGTTACCTACAGACAAACATCCAATGCCACCTGGGAGTTCCTGTGGAATCTGGGATGCCTTGATAGAGCAGAGACATGCAGCCCAACCCCAATGTGAACCCTGCACTGCTCTGGAGTAGCAGCAGCTCCAGACCAGGTGAGACTCCATGTGATATCTGAAGTGCGTTTCATAAAACTGAATCCTGCTTTGTGCAGCTAGGTGTTGGCTAAATGTCTGTAGGTTGAATCCCTGTCAATATGTACTTAATGCCAAGTTGTGTTTGCAGAATCATTGCATGTTCAGCAAGTCTGCCTGGCAGTGTGTATCCACGCCTGCCACAGTCACTTCCTTTCTTTCAAAGGACGTCCTTATCACTTTATGTCAGCTCTAAGTATCCTGGATTGTAAGTCAGGTTGCCACTAGGCTTTTGTTCAGCTCAGCCATTCATCTTTAACCACTTCAGTGGTGGTGTATGGAGTGCAAAACAGTGTTTTTATACTCCTAGAACTTTTCACCTCCCCAAAGACATAGTCAATATCTCTCCCTCAGAAGCAGGGCATAGACATTGCTAATACACATAAGAAACTTAACACCAGGCAACCAGTTTAACTCACGCAGATGAAAACTTTGTACAAAGCCATTAACTTGAGGAAAAGGAAACACACATTGCCCCAGGCTGAACGCTGTAATAGACTCACAGTTTCCCCATGGCTGTAGGAGAGGAAAAGTCCTTCCCTCAGTCACCCTCTGTGAAAATCAGAGTGTAATTTCTGAATCAGAGGTCCACCATCTGATTCTTCTGGGTCATATGGTCTGGTTTTGGAATCCTTTTGGAGCTCCTCTTTATTGTACCATGTCCTTTGGTGTAATTTTGCTCAGGTTTTTCATTTTTATAGACAGCATTGCCTGTGCTCCCCAGCACAACACTGGGGCTGCCCCAGGGATACTCCAGGCATCAAGTATTTATACCCAGTGATGAGATTCCTCCTGAGCCTTCAAGCTGAACAATCCCAGCCTTCTGAGCCTTTCCTCAAATCATCTTCATCATCCATTGCTGGACTTGCTCCAGTATGTCCATGTTTGCCCAGAGCTGGACTCAGCACTCCACACATGACCTCACCGGTGCTAAGCAGAGGGAAGGATCAACCTCCTTGGCCTGCTGGCACCTCACTACATCTTGAAGACCAGTGCACCCCAAGTAACTGGCCTTGGGCTTCTCCCTTTGAACCCTGTCCTTCAGTCAGTTTTCAGTCCAACTCTCTGTCCATTGATCTAGTGATGTGCCAATCACAATAAAAATACAATAAACCATACAATAAACTTCCAGGTTTGGCAAATGCTGCAAAATGATGCTATATTAAGAAAGTTGACTTGGTGAATCTATATTATGACAATTAAATTTTTAATGGTCAAAACCAATTTCTGATACAGGTGAAATAATAATGATAGATGTGATTTAGTTTTAGCTTAGCAGAACTGATGTAGCTTCTTCTGTCTTCTTAGAATGTTTCCTTTATACCCAAAAGGTAAGAAGCCATTCTAAAAGCAAGGATAGAATCAATTTTTTGCATAAAAGCTCAGAAGTAGATTTCTTTATTGGTTTAGGAAGCATTCATTTCTGTATATATGCACTGGGAATCTGGTACAAAAGCTATTGCTGAAAAGCATTTAATTCAACTTCTTAAAAGAGGTTCTTCTTTGAAGTGCTATTAATACTGATGGAATGCCTAGCACATGGAATTATTGCTGCATTACTGGATGCAATGCCCATTTCTGGGGCTTAAATCTTACATCTCCAGACTGAAGTGGAAATTCATCCTGCCATGTGAGTGGGAGTGACTGAACCAACCTGGCAACATTCCTGACAATTATCTATTCATCAAGAGAAAAACTTAACAACTCTTTAAAAAAAGAGGAGAAAGAAACAGAGAAGTACTCTACTTTAATGTCCTTACATAGGTATTCATTTAGCATCATGTTGTGAAGATATGAATCACACTTCACTGAAAAGTTAGATTAAAAAAAAAAATTAAATTCAAACTTATGTAAAACTCTTGTGATGGATGCTTCTAAAAATGGGAAAAAAAAGTAATAGTTCTTTGAAAGGAGTTCACAGTAGAAAAAGGATAACTCTTAAGAATTCATCATAGAATCAGCAAACATAATAAAGTTTCATTTTCTTTTCTCTTAAAAAGAAGTAAAAAGTGAAAAAGAAGAACTGCCAGCAATCTATCACAATGAGCAGAATGTATTCAGAGAACTGGATGCCCAGCTAGAGTGACTTCAACCTCCATAAGAACACAACTGATTCCCAAAACCAGAAAAGATAAAATGCATTTAAAGTTGAGTCCTGTGCCTCAAAATCCCAACTACCATAAGCCAAATCACTTGATATTGCACATTATCTACTCTTGTGCCATCACTATTTACAAAAAACAAATTCCTCCTCTATGTCAGGCACAGCCATTGCAATTTCAGAATCTCTCACCTCTATTTAGAAAGTGGCTGCTCTATAGCTGCTTGTTGTTCTGCACTTTGCTTTAGCTTGGTAAACATATACATATAAGAAAGCAGAACAACATCAACATAAGGATTCAATCTCTGGTTAGCTGACAGCTTACCTATAAGCCATATCACTAATTTGGGGTGCCAATATTTTGGGATAAGAGGTAGTTTTCTTACTGAAAATCTGCCATGCATCCTGTCTTCACCTTTTGCTTGGGAGTCGGCTGGCGTTTGGGTGGAGCTGGGCAGCCGGCGGCAGAGCAGCGCTGCCACTCCCCAGATCAACCTTCCAGCTGGCAACAAAGCGTGCAGCAACCCTTCCTCTTCCCTTCCAAACGTGGGGTTTGGGGGGATGACAGCAGAGTGCTGCTATCAATCGCTCTCTAATGACTAGTGGCTGAGCCCTCTCCAAGGGTATGACACCAAAAAAATGTTGAAAGCTTCATTAAACTCGGTGCATCACCCTTGTCTTTCTCCCCATTGCTCCCTCATAATATTTTTTTTTTCTTCTATGATACTTTAGCACAGCACTCATGTATTTTGGTCCTGATTAATCATTAAGGAGTAACATTTTATTAACTGCACACTTCTCTGCATTTGTACTTGGGATTCTAGGATCTAACACTGGGACAAACAGTGAGCAGGTTTCATGTACTTCTGCATACTGCTGGAACCACTGTCCTATTTCTCTCTGAGCACATTATTTCCTGAAGCTGGACAAGCTATTATGATCAAATGCATGTTAATTCCTAAAATTTGGTAAAGATGTCACAAAAGGCCCTTCAAATTTCCCTGCCCCTTTTTTGGAAGTCCAAGACATATATGAAAAGCAAAATATGACAAGCTATGGATTTTCAAGGACCTGCTGCCGTCTGCAAATGCCCTCCCCTTCCCATTATGAGAATCACAGGCTCAGATAACACTGATTTCAAACAAGCAATAGAGAATCAAGTCTTTCTCTCTTACTAAAATATTGAGGTTATGTGTCTGAAAAGTAGATTAAAAGAAATAATTTTAAACTAACATTACTAATTTCCTTTTCTGATAAGCTGAATTCTATCTTCTGTATTCACAGCAAAACGGAGAAATATTTTCTGCATCAGATATTTCTTCTCAGATAAACATGATGATTCAATCCTTATACATGTTTTTTGTCATTCAGTGATATCAGGAAAAATACCTTTGGACTATAACACAAGGATTTTATTCAGGTTGGTTTTCTGCCTGGCACAAATTACCTGCTTTTTCTTCTCAGAGGTCAGCTCATCTGCCTGTCCTTCTATCTCTTCTGTTGTGTGAACTCATTCATTGGAGTTTGCGTCTCATTAAAATAAAATTTTAAGTAATGAAAAAGGTCATTTTAATGGAAGCATGTTTTGGCTTTTGGTTGGTTGTTTGGTTTGGTTTTTTTTGTTTTTTTTTTTAAGAAGAAGGTTTTTTTAAATCCCTATTTGATAAGCACATGCTGGAAAAATTAAAAACATTTATGTAACAATCAACCAGTATAATTATATATCATTTTACCCCACAGGTAGGTCTATTATTTCTTTAATCAAGTTATGCATATATTAAATATTATCTGTACCAAAGCTGGTACTAATTAAAATGGTGCATGATTACTGCATAATTTAAAATCTCTTCAGATTTCAGAATTGGGTTTGGCCTAGCAAAAGTCTTTGTTGCTGTTATTATTTTAGAACCAAATTAATTGTGCTCTTAAAAAATCTGCATTTAATTTCTACTCCTTTTATCTGCCTACAGTTGTCTCTTTTGCAGACTGCCTTTACCACTGGCTGGCCCCATTCTAGCCTATTCAATAGCCAGCAAAGAAAAGTTCAGCTAGTCTTACAACAATGCAGGCTACTACTTCTGCTTCCTTTTTATATAATTATTGTTTTAAGACATCACAAAGAAGAATAATAAAAATTTCATACTAGCATCTATGCTAAAGTGAACATTATTTCCATGTTGATTGCATGTAAATAGACTCAACTTCAGCAATTTACACAAAAAAATACTGAAACAGATTGCAGTGATATATTCAAGCTGAAACAATGACTGGTCCAACTTAATTTACTGGAAACAAAAACATTTAATCCAGTACTTTTCCTGAGAAAAACCTCGGAAACTTTTTCAAATAACCTTGATAAAATATATTCAAAAGTTTCTTTAGGCTCCTTTCTAATACACAATTACATCATTGTTCCTTTTTTTATTACTGAGACTGCTATGAAGGAGCAGTCCACTGTTTTACCACTTGATGGTGCCAAATGTTTGACACAATCAAAGCTAAAAGCACCTTAAAACCAGGTCATCTTTTGAAAATCAGTGTAAGCTGAAGCTTGAACTGCATTTGCTGTTCATGGGAAACATACATTTATCATTTGATATCAGGGCTGTTTGAAGATTAGGCATCATTGGCTTACTGTCACTTCAGCACTAAAAATTGTTTTTAAATGTGTGTATCTTGTGTATATCTTATATATGTACGTGTGTCTGCCTATCTGAAATATCAGCACAATTTGCCAGTGATTCCTCTGGCCTCCCTCTCTGTGATGTTGAGCTATTTGGTGTTTACATCCTCTAGGTGAGGACAACTAGGCATGTACAGATCTCCAGCATGCTTCTTTTTCCCATACACATTCCCGACAGTGCCTTCTCCACAGTCACCTCCTTTCGCAAATCAGCGTCATGTCCTCGCCATTTGCAACACTCTCGTTTATATTTGAGTCCAGGATAAAATTAGCTGAGCGGGTTGACTCAGCAGTGAAATGTGACTGACTCATAGCCCTTGGCTTAGCATCACCATGAGGAGAACTTGGCAAGGGCAAGCACAAGATTGTTCAGGGGGCTCTTAGCTTTGGTTAGTACAGAGAATTTAGGTAGGATTGATTTGATATTTAGGACAGTGAGCTACAATAATGCTTAGCAGCAATTCAGCATCAGAAGAGGAAAAATAATTAGAAAGGATATGGGTGGAGCTTTGTGCTTGTTCCTTAGGACTTGGGTGTATTCAGTGGGGTGACTGAAGACAGTGGGGTGACAGAAGGCACTTGTATGTACTTGTGCTAAGGAGGCTGCAGGCAGAATTTACAGGCAACTTGACATTTTGGTGTAGTGTGGCTGACTTTGGAGAAGTTGCAGGAAGGAGACTGCCCAGGTGCTGCTACTCCTAACCTTTTGCACACAGCATTTTTTAAGGCACAGAGGAAAGATCTCCATTGGCTTGCTCTGCTCCAGGATGGACACGAACACTACGCTGTATGTTTACAAACTCCTTTTGAATACTAATTTCCCTAAGGGAAATGAAGTTAATTATGAAGTTGCAGCAAGCATTCCATGCAGGTCTCCTTTACAGCCCAAGGGATGGGCTGTATGTTTATTGGGGCTCTATATGTTTAACAAGGCTTGTGGGTACCTTCTGAGAGTACAAAAGAGGGAAAAGATTGTGCATTGAGGTAGATTTGCAAAGAGGAACTGAAAGTTATGATAAATGCAGAATAAAAAAATCTAAGGAGGGAAACTGCAGAAGGCACCTGTCTCAAGGACACCTTGAAGATGTTAGGAATCCATCTAGCTGCAAGAAAGATACACTGAGGTGCAAGCTGAGGTGTTGAGTGGGCACCATTCCATGCATTTGGACAATTACTAGTCCTGTGAAAGATGCCGTGTGACTTACTGCAGCTGGGCAAAGGGATTTACCTACACTTTCTGACATCTGTGCTATGGCAGAGGTGTCTCAGCCATGTCTCTGCAATCATCTTCACTCCTGCTTAATTTCTGATCAGAGTGAAATGTTGGTGTCAGGAGCTATGTTCAAAAATGCCAATAACTTTTTACGATTTTTAGAGTATTTGCAAAAGGTGTTTGCATAATAATCTCATTACTATTATGCATGGCATCTATCTGCTACTTTTGTCCTTTTAAATTAATTCACAAAAGCCTAATTGAATCTTATTAAACAGCACCTGTCCTCAGCCAGTGCTCCAACCCAAGAACTTGAATAAACAAGCCTGTTTGAGCACAATTAGAATCAAATTGTGAAATCACACAGCTGCCTTTCCAACTCCAACATGCTCACAGAGCACTTTTCAAGGCAGGTTTTTCCTGGAAAACAGTTCATGTTTCCAGCTGCTCAGTTCCAGTTCTTCATCTGCTGAAAAGAGCACATAGTAATTAAAAGTTCCATTTACACTATTCTATTGAAATAATGGTACTGTCTGTTCTGTGGCAAGACCTCCACTGTTACTGCTCTTCTTTTCAATTCTCACTTTTAGCACCCACTTGTTTAGCTGGGATGGGCTCCTGGTTTCAGCCTAGCACTTTTGACATGCCCTGACATGTAAACTTACATTCCCAGCTAATAAACAGATATGTCCTAATCTTAGGTCACCGACGGTGGGAAGGATTTATTAGCATACATTTCCTCACCACAGTTGCACATACAGCTCAATACAGCATTGTTGGAAGTGCTGCTGCTTAAATGAGTGTGAGAATTAATGTATAAGCCTACTGCAATCAGATGAACATGATTAAAAACTGCTAATACTTAACAGGATTCAAATTATACATATAAGTATATAACATGAATGTAGCAACATATACTTTAATATAATAACTAATACTGCAATTTGTAATAATGTAATAAGCTGGAGGGAAAAATAACTTGCATATAAGAAATACACTATTTTACTGTTTTACATAACCATCCAAGTGAAACAAATCACTCAGTCTAAAAGTTTGTCTATACTTATATGTCCACAATATCAATAAACAGGCTGAATTTTTTTCGGATGAGTTAACTTACTAATGTGGGTGGAGAAAATAACAAACAAGGAATTTTTCCTTTGGAAAAACATCTACCCTTTAGTTCTCAAGGTGCATAAGAAGTCAGTGGATGGGGAAAGTGGAACATTTTGAGTCATTTAACAAGTGGGGTTTGAAAACTGGCAGAATAGAGAAGAATACCAGAACCATGAAAAAGGTCTGGGAAGGACCCAAGCCCTTTCCCAGCTGGGCATTTATCAGTAGTTTACTTTTTGGTATTTAGAGGGAATATTCTCTTGCCTGAATATTTAGCTTCTGCCTGGTTGCCTGGTGCAGAGTTTCTTGCAACTCTTTTGGAAGCAGTAATCAAGAGGGCTCTTCACTGCTGGAGATGGTAGACTAAAATAGAAAGAGTAACTGCTATAATTAGAGCTATTCCTCAGGTTATTGTATTCAGGAGACAGGACATATCTATATATAGGCGTATAAAGTGAAACAAAAGTCTATCTTTGAGGAAACGTGGAGTAACAAATAATCTA
>VWZN01000236.1:557697-627253 GCA_013396955.1 Regulus satrapa
CCCCCCACCCCTCAAACAGCTGGAAAAAATGGCAGAGCAGGCTGCCACCAAAGTGACAATCCCAGCCCACATTCAGCCACTTTTTTTCTGAGAAATCCTCATCTGACAGGCTGTCAGGTGAACAAACAGATCCAGCAGAGACAGCTGCTCCACTTATCCACCATCAGGCTAACAGGGGGTCCCCACAAAGGTTAATTTTTATGAAGCACATTTCTGACAGCCATGTTTAGTCCTTGAATGCTCCTTTGTGGGAGAGGAAAAGTCAGCCTTTGTCTATCTTGTCTCCTTTTACTGCTACAGGAGAGGTAACATCGCTACAATCATCTCTAAGGTTCAAAGCCATAAAAAAGCTAACTCAAGATTACAATACATAAATAAATGATACCTAAATGGAGGCTCAATGTTGCCTGAAATCTAAGTAATCTGTTTGTTAAAAATAGCATCAAAAGGGGAGTGGTGACAGAGTGCTTGTTGTAAAGGAATTTGAGAAAAAGGCAGCAGCAGACACAGGTCTGAAACATTGAAGGCAAACTGGTTATTGGAAAGCTCTGTTGAATTAAAGTTTGTTTGATTTGGCAAAGGTTTATCACTAAGCCATTTATTAATAGCTCTGACTTGTTCATCACCTCATAAAAATCAAAAGAAATTAAAATGAAGCCATGTATTTGAAAGTATGTTTTAACAAATAATAAACATATGGGCAAATTAAAGGTTAAAATAAACATGTATTGAAAATAGAAAGCTAAAACCAAGAGAGGAGAGCGGTGGAAAGAACCCCACAGCAGGCTGGGGCAGAGGGAGATGGTGCCACACCACACTGTCCCTGCAGACATGGGTTCTTCCACAGCTCCTTCCAGACACTGTTTTCTGCTCTGTGAAGTGTTCTGGGGTGATGCACCAATGACTGGAGTGTGCCATTACTGTTACTTGGCAAGGTATGAGTAAAAAGAAGAGAATCTACACGGCTGTTCTTAGGCAGGAAGGGGCTGGACGGCCAGGGACAAGAACTGGCCATGCTCCTACCCCAGTGGATGAAAGCAGCAATGCCCTGGGCGCCAGGCCCGGGCACTGCAATGATGCTTTATCCATCAGATTCTGCAGTTGGGAGCGTGATTTGGAAGTGACTTTGGGATCATCAAAACCCTCTCTCAGCTGGCTTCAGCCTCAGGCCTCAGTCTAGGGCAGGGCCATCCCTCATCAGCCAGTAGGTGCATACAGATTCCTTCACAAAAAACTAACAAAAAAATCATCCCCGCCCTATAGTCCTGTCACCCCCGTAAAGAAAAAACAAAACAAAACAAGGAAAAAAATCCAAACCAAACGCCCAAAACAAGTTCATAGGTGTTTTTTAAAATGTATCATGCACATGTTAAAAATACCAGAAAAACCAAAATGAGAAGTGTACAAGTGTACAATAATCAGGCAGGAGAATTTCTACAGCATCCCGTTTAATCACACAGTGCTGCATTTCTGGTGTTGCAATTTTGTTTTGATTTGCTGCACTTTCTCTCTTATTTACTTGGAGTTTTGAGAGACTGTCCAACAGTTTTTTAGCATAAAAGAGAACAAAAGAGAAAATAATTTACAAAATAAAATGGGATTGATGAAATAGAAAACAGATAAAAATGGGTAAGAAACACCTAAAATGGCATTTAATTTAGAAACAAATATTTCTAGAGAAGTAATGCTATTTCTTTATGTCCCAAGTGGTCAAGGAGGCAAGGTCTGGGCCAGCATAAAAAACATACATGGATTTGGATGCAACAGATTTTTGCCCAAAACCAAATCAGATTATTTCAGTATTCCAGTAAGGGAAGTATTAAGGAAAACAGCTTGGGAAAGGATGAGATTATTGTGAAAGCATTCCAGAGAGAATAAGAAGACAAGCTAGGTAGAAATTAGGTTGAGACAGAACAGGTAGAAAAAAAGTAGCTGAAGGTGAGAACAGTACAGAAAAGGGAACACATTTGCACCACTTTGCAAACCCCTATCTTACCTATCAGCATCTCATCCATGGTAGAGTGTTTTCTATGGTTAATGAGGATGGAAGAGGCCATATCCCTACCATTTTCATTGGATCACTACTGGGATTCACTAAGACCATTATCCCTACCTAGGGAACTTAATTTAAAAGGAAATTACCTAAAAATACTGGGACAGAGCAATGCTTCAGGGAGTCCAATAGTCTGACTAAACCAGATAAATAAAAAAAGGTATCTGGGGGAGAATGCAAAATACTGCCAACAAATACCACCATCTACTACTGTTCAGGCTTCCAAACATTTCTGACTCAACAAGATTTTCTGAGCCAAAAAGAGTATTCTATACATTAGGTGACTTGCCACCACTTTCTCTCCCATAATTGCTCCAGTTCTCATGTCAGCTCTCAGCATTTACAATATCCTTTGGCAGGAGACCTCACTTGTCTATCATTGTTTCATCAAGATTCACCTTTTTGTTTGTTGTTGTTGTCACAGACCCCATCTGGTCACTATTTTGTCTTTTCTGTATCACTGATAGACCTTTGGTACAAACATGATAATCAGTATCCATCAGTCATATCATTCCATGCAAAGAACCTACCTCTATTTTGTTATTATCCAGAACCTATTTATTTGATTTCTGTAACTAACTCTCAACTCTTCAGTCATGGGTAACTCAAGATAGTTTATTACCCCATTGCTTATCTTTTTCTTTATATAATTTGTAAGTATGTTCAAGACCAAAGCCAAACACATATCTCTGAAGAATTCAAGTAGCATCCTTCCTTCATGGCAAAGGCTATTTACTACAATCAATCTGTATGTTCTGACCATAGTATGCCCACCTTGTCCATGCCAGATCCTCCTTCTTAGTCCATGTCTAGGTTTAATTTGAGACTACTGCAAGGAAATACAGAACTTGCTGACCTGCCAATAAACTTCATGGTTGATTAAACAGGACCCCATCATAAAAGCTGTACTGGCCTTTCAGAAGCCTAAGAGGTTTACATGGTTCCTAATTCTAATTCAGTATTTCACATACCCCACAGTGATTCATTTCACTGCTCAAGCCAAGCTACTAAGCAAATGATGAAAACTCTCAAAAGCACATGTCAATCATGTCTGAAGGGGAGCATCTAAACTTTACAGTTCTGTCTCTGTAATCTCTGTGGAGCACATTAGTGCTATTTACTTGAGGAGATACCATGCTTATAATCAAAGCCTGCTGTCTGTCTTTTGTCAAACAGTTTGAGATTGCAAGGGAGAAGTTAGCCTTTAAGTTCAGTTTCAGCTCTAGGGCTATTGATTTCTTTGGCCTGCGGACTATCCTTCCATTGCTGCACACTGCACACTAGAATTCTGGCAGATAAGGTACTATGGTACCATGTCCTTGACATTTTGTTCCAAATCTTGACCATTTTGGAGGGGGCTGGGGAGAGGGCTGAAAGCTTTGTCCTCCACCAGAGGGACCAAGCACAGGCCTCAAGATTTTTGCTGCCTATTTCTTGGCAGGGAATGTTTTTCAGCTTTACTTCCTACAGAAACAAAGTGTAGGTAATGGTGATACCTTGTGTGCCTGTTGATGAATGTGCAAGTGCAACTTCATAATTATGTAGTGTTTAAAAATCCCCAACACATCAGAAAACACATTCCATCAATACTGACAGCTCACCTAGTAAGCAAATTGAACACAGTTTCTTCCCAGAGAAAAGGGGCACCTGCTCCAGTTAATAGTTTACCTATTTCAAGTCTACAGCTACAGACTGCTTTCTCTGAAACCCATTGAAAGTGATAAAGCTTTAGGAAGTAATCAGAAAAAGGGAATGGGAAAATTGGATTCCAGCAATTTTCTCCTAATTTTGTGTTTGGTTATTTTAAGCTAACATTTTAACATTTAATGAGAAGTTAAAATTCTGTGTTGCATATTAAGATGCTTTTAAAAGTGAAAGCAGTAGCCAGAGATGACATCACAAGAGAGGGAGTATTTTACATTAAAATATATACCACAGTAAACTGGCTTTTTACCTCTGCTTTTATTTTCAGTGTTAAAGCAGTTAAAGAGTGAAGTGACCCTAAAACAGGGTTTGAGAACACAAAGATTCTGAAGTTTAAATTATTTGGTGTGATTTTTTTTAAAAAAAAGATTATATAAATATCATAAGAAGCATTACAAGTTTAAGCAAGACTCCTTGGAGATTGTCAACTGTCCTTCACACGTAGAATTGCTTAAAAAAAAAGTTAAACATTCAGTCAATTTCATTTTTCTTTTTCAAAACTTTATTAGGTAGACATTACTAAATGACATTGTAAAACCCCTTGTGTGCAAGTGAACGAACGCTACAATGTATCAAATTAATCAAATCCACTGCCCCCCACCCCCATTTCTGAATATTGATTCTAAGATGGGTGGAGTGCATTCAAATGTTACTTTACATCCTTCCATTTCATCATGGGGAAGCACTTTTTCAGTCTGTTGCTGACAGGGGCTTGGGATGTCAGTGTAAGTGAAAGGAATGCCTTTAAAGGAAACAAAGTACCGTAAGTTTTGTCTTACGAAATTCAGTCTCATACGAACACCAGATTCAATCATTGCAGAGTCTCTTAAAAATTAAACTGCCTACTGTGATTGTATTTAGCAAAGTGAAGCAATACAGAGACATATCTACTACTGAATACTAGTGAGGTAACATTTTGAAAATAAAACTGTTAAAAAATTCACTTACTTTTGAAAGGTCCTGTCCAGCAGGACAAACATTGGCAGAACACCTTCCCTTGTATCCATGCATGTACATGTGCATATACAACCTGTGTCTACTATAGCTTTTTAAAGAACAAGATTTTAGTTATACATTCATCAGGACAAGTTTAAAGATCAGACATTACTATGGTAGATTCAACAGAAGACTTCAATGAGCCATCTTCTAGATTGACCTCCTAAATGAAAAGGCACTCTGAAGAGGGTAGCAAGAAATAATCATTACAAAACATTGACATGAACTAAAGCAGCCACACTGGCAGCACACTCAACAGTAACTACTGGTATACATTTAAATAACCAACTTGAAGATGAATTATTTTGTAAAATATTGCCCAAGACTACTGAATATTTTCATCAAGTTATTACAGCATGAAGACCATTGTTGCAATACTATGCAACAGAAATTACAGTAACAGCTAAATGCAAGACAAAGATAATGGGGAACTCTTATCAGCATTTTGGTTGTGTCTCTGCTGGTTCTATGAGAGAAATAATTCATTTAAGGAAATAACTAGTAAAAATAAACAGTAACTCATAAGGTTGAATGAGTATTTTGATACATGGCATCTTCTATTTAATGGATTATAGAAGGATCAAATTTTTAATGCCTAAAACTGATATAATACTGAAAGAGAAGTAATTAAGATAGGTGATAATTCACTCACCACTTGATTGCAGTATGGTTCCAAATCAAATTTCCTATTGCCAAAACCTTCCGATATGCAAGCTGAATCCTGACTAAACAGTCACAGTAGTGTTCACAGTAACACTGTGACAGCTATATTACCAATTAGTAACTCCAGGCTGGGAAAAAAAGCCCCTCCTACAGTTCTGAAAAACTCAGTATTATTTCAGGAAAATAAAAGGTTCAAAGGGATACTCAGCATAATGTCTCCTTCTTAAGTTTACAAATTCTCAGTGGAGGAAATTGAACATATTAAAACAATCTTATGATCACGAATCTATAAAAAATAGACCATCATTTTCCTTCTCACCCCCCATTAACAATTTCCTTCGGAGAATTACCTTTTATACTTCATTTTTTTGGACAGATAATTGCTACCATAAGCTCATGAAATTCAAGGTAACTTTTGAAAAGTAGCTTTTTCCTGACTTCAATAATAGATGGACAATAGTGGCATCCGTGTTAGTAAGAACAAACAGGTCCTTTAATAAGGCTAGAGTATAAAGGGTAAAATTCCACTGTCTTCTGGAAAAGGAAGTAAGAAGAAATAAATCTCACAACATCCATTTTGAAGCTATCAGAAGATGGCAAAATGAGTGATATTTTTTCAGATCACACCTCCCCCCGCAATGAAGGGCTGGGCAGAGATCCCAGAGCTGCGCCACCATCTCGATCAAAGGTTTAACCCTAGAGGGGTTACCGACTTGTATGAACAAGATATGTCAGTTCCAGTTGGTAACACCGAAATGCTTTTCAACCTGTTTAAAGTCCCAGCCCAGTTACAGCGCACCTCCATGTGTCATATTCCTTGGTGCTTCCACCTCCAACAATTTGTGCGAACAAGGCACGAGCGAGCCCCTGAGCTGGCAGGTACAGCCACAACCGGCTGTGCTCTAACTGAACTTTGGCTGAATTCTCTTCCCCAAAAGGCTGCACTTCTTTCAGTAGTTGAAAACCCATGGCTTCTTATGTTGGAGGAGCCAAACTTACTCTTAAGAACTTAAGATGCATTTCTGCAAAAGTCTGAAGGAAGATGGGAGTTAGGGGGAGGGATGAGGGCAAAAGAGCAAGTTAAAAAAAAAAGAAAAAAAGAGATAATCAAAATTAAAATAGGTATGACAGATTATTTTTGATGGGCTAACCTCTTCCCGAATATAACATTTGTCAACTTTCTGAGCAAACTCATTACTTTGGCTTAATAAAACTGTAGGAGTCCACAGAACAGGAATTCCCATATTGCTCTGAAGGGTATGAACGTCTTTCATTTGCTTCACCCAATAAGGCACTTACACATTTAAAATCCCTCATTATACAAAACACTAAATATTGGAACTCAAGTGTTGACTTTCATGGGCATTGCCTTTCTCCAGTTTTTATAAATTCTTAGTCATCCCATAAATATACTACAAAAAATCTAAATTACTGATGCATCTACCTTGTATGTTGCCCAAATGCAGGAGTAGAAACTGCTTCCTTAATGAATCCAGAGTGTTTGGCTAGCACCCTAGTTGTGCCAGAAGCCTGTACACTAAAAAGGATGAGATCTATTATCTCACTACCCTCACCCATTGCTATTCAAATTAAACCTACTTTATAAAGGGAACCCTTCACCCTAAAATACACAAAACAAGAGATGGGAGCAAGGGAAGACTTCCCACTGAATTGCACAGAATTAAATTCAGCTTGGACATGCTCCTCAAAAAAAAAAAAATTTTTTTCAGCTCTATTCTCATCTCTACCATAGTGACAAGAATTAAATACCTGAAAATGTTATTTTGTACTCAGATGGTTAGTTATTAAACAAAGATGACTGTGGTTTAAGTAAATTTTAAAAAATGCAAAATTACAAGCCCCAAAGAAAAATAGATTTCAGCATCTTGCTTTTAAGTAATGTAAATACAACAAAATTAATATTTTGCTTATAGCTCAGCAAAGCATTAACAAATCAACTTCTTATGAGATCACATTTTACAGGTCCAAATTGATCTTCAGCAATTTTCACAAGTCAGTTTCAAATTATGAAATTTAGAAGGAGAAGGAGAGCACATGAAGTGTATAAGAATAGAAACATGGTAAACATTTTATTATGAGATGGTAAACAGTGAAATGTAAATCTATCCCTGTCCTTGCAATTTCTGGACACACAGCAGCAGGATGCAAATGGATGTGAAAATATCTTAAGAGTGCATTTTTTATGCAAAAATATAGTCCATGACTAAAGACTCAATCCATCTGCTCATCCAGAGTTTGCATAAGGCATGAAGATGTTTTCTGACTGCATCAAAGTTTCACAGGACAGGTTTAAATCACTTGAACAGCTTCTCTGGATTCTGTAAATATATTTCCTTCTAAAAATGAGGTAAATGTGGCACTGTGTTAGTAATATCATGCTCTGTGACAGTAAGTTAAAAATCACAAAAATACTGTTTCCAGTCTGGCATGCGACTGTGTTTAAGGTATGTGCAAAATTAATGGTTATGCTAAACAAATATTTTTACACAATAAGCGTCTCTTCTGACTTTGATCCATCCAAAAAGACTTCAGAATAATTTTTCATGTTTTCATTAAGCCAAATAAGCACCAAAAAGGCTCTCTTTTGCACAATATGCATATTTTAATAAATGCATCACTATTATAACTATTGTGTTATACAGACATTCATAAACAAACAGTTGGAATTATGTTTCAAAACATATGTTTTTTTGGTTTTTTTTTTTTTGCTATGGAGTAATTAAAACTTATTACACATTTTTAACTTTGAAATCAGAGCATGCACTCTAGGATCGGTTTTCAGCTCCCTACCTTATGGCATTTCACTATTAGGCCAAGAGAAGCATCAGTGATTAATTGCCTAATATGTGCAATCTGTTCCTTACTGAAGAGAGAACATATGGTTCCTGATCTCTTATGCACAGAAAGGTAAGGAAGAATCAGCGAGGAAGCTTCAGTCTGCAAGCAACTGCACTTGTTAGCTTTACTGAAAAACTGTTCTGGGGTGCTAAGTACTGCTCAAGCTGTAACACCAGTGAAAACACTGTCTTTCAATCGAATCAAGGCTCAGCTGGTTTTTCATGTAACAGTAGCAAGATAAACTACCAAATAGGTCAGCAATATAACTTTAAAGATGCTGTGTATCCTCAAGTTTACGTGTTAAGTCCTAAAAATACTGAAGAGCTGCAATTCCATTTCTTACAGCGTGCTGCTATTTGTTACATTGAAAAAATGTTATTTAACACTGTCCTTGGGTGGTGTTTCTAATTTAATTAGTGACTCAAAGCATTAAGATTTCCTTATTATATTAAAAGCTAGTATCCCCTCTCCTGACAATCTGCTCTAACAAGAATGTTGTTCGGAAATTCTTCTCAACTCCTTCCCTCTCCTGTGCTTACTAAACAAATTCGCATCATTCCGAAAATGAGAGGAGTGGCTCCATAGTAGTTTGCACTTAAGAAATGAACCAGGTTTTCCATGGCTATCAACACGCTTCCAGATGTTTTTCTAAAAGTATTTGTGACCAAATTCCACACTGGCATAAAAATAGTTTTCTCTGGTTTAATGGGGCTGTGACTGATGTCAGGAATGAAGCTGACTCATTGCAACTATAAGGCTTAAACATTAAAAGAAAGTAAGAAATTATCTAATAGTTTCCTCATGTAGGATTCTTTCCATTAGCAGAGATCTAATATAGATTATAACAGTAACAGCAATCTGTGGTTCTTATCCACAACTTGAACCTGCACAATTAGCATACCAAAAATTATGACGTAGGTTTGCTCAAGAAACAAAATAACATATTTAAAAAAAAACAAAAAACAAAAAAAAAAAAAACTAACAAACCAACCAAGAATCTGCATGGCAAACTATTTGGCCATTGAACATTGAACAGTTTCTCAAATCTAACTGGTGTAAGAAACCATTCCATCACTGGTGAATCTGTATCCTCAGTGAGAAATACTGCCCCACCTACACACCATTTAACATTACACAAACTCTGACAGTCTTTGGAAGAGCCTCTTGGCTAAAAAGAATAACTGACGGTGATCCAAAATGCTTTCTAGTTAAAATTGGCAGTAGTCCCTGCAAATTAATATTTTTAATAAAGTAGAAGTTTTATAATTAATAAATAGGTGTAAATTACAAAAACCCCTAACACACCAGGAAGAGTTACAAACTCAGCATTTAGGAGCATCAAAACCAAACACACAATCTTCCCTTACACATTTGCACTGCTTCAAAGGAAGATAATAGATGACTCAAAGTGCACTGTACTTTAATGACAATGAAAACAGGGAGGAATATAAGTATATCTTGGAACTGAAGACTAACTGACTTTATTGTACAGAAGTAAGCCTGATGGGTCAGCTCAGCACAAAGCTACTCGAAATTGCTCTTCTGCCTTTTGTTTGTATTCTTACTCAGCCTATTACTCTCACTGGCTAACAGACTGACAAGGAAAAGCACAGTTATTTTCCAGTCACAAGCTCGCTGTATATGTACAGTTTAACTACATATATAGTTAACTATAGTTTAACTATATATAGTTATAACTATATATACAGAGTTTAATTATGCTCTGAGATGCCACAGGACAGAAAATGACCCTGGCTGCTGGTCTGGCTGAGTAGCCCTGGTCCTTGACGCCATTAATGAGATACAGCTAGATTCTGCACAGTAGAGAAAGGGAGAGTGGCCCCTGTGGGGTGGCATGTCCAGCCAGCCCTGCCAGCAGGAGCAGGATGGGGCACACACAGCCACAGCATCACGGGGAGGGCCCCAGCTCTGACTGCACACAAGAATGAACGCACAGGCAAA
The DNA here is from genome assembly GCA_013396955.1 of Regulus satrapa. Classification (NCBI taxonomy): domain Eukaryota; kingdom Metazoa; phylum Chordata; class Aves; order Passeriformes; family Regulidae; genus Regulus; species Regulus satrapa. The sequence goes on from VWZN01000236.1 coordinate 567,935, forward strand.
TCCAGCCCCAGGCAAGCGTGAAATAGAAGGCCAGTATGGAACGGATTTAAGCATTTCCTAAACTGGACACAGGTACTGATGAGCAAAAACCTTACACAAAGATAAATAATCTTAAATATTAACTGCTGGGAAAGCAAACACAATGACCAGTGATGATCAGCATACAGTAGTGTGCAATCTGCCTTAGCAGGAAAATATAGCTGCCTGATGAAGTTTTCTGCTAATAAAGATGGAGTAGAACAGCCTGATGATTACTTTAGTTACAAAACACAATACACTTACATAATTTCCTTATAAAGTTCATTCAGTTTCTTTCAAATGAATGCTTTTTAAACAAATGATGTGGCTTTGATGTATATAAGGCTTGCTGTGATGAGTTGCTTAAAAGCTAATGTTTAACCAAACAAAGCTTTGTACTGAGCTACTTCTCATGCTTTAGTAGGTTATGTTACATAATATTGATAAAAATTGTACCGATGTGCTTTTCAAGTGGGAACATTTTTATATAGATGGAAGAAGACTTCCATATCCCTATTCTGCCTGGTTCTTGGAACATTTATCCTGTTCTAGAGAAAAGCAAAAATTATTGTAATTCCTTTTTTTTCCCCTACAGAAAAAGCACAATCAGACTCACTCATCTTTACAAGGCCAAAGATGTCTCTTTCTGCTCAGTATAGAAAATTAAGAACCATTTCTCTTTGACTTAATCTGTTTTAATAAAATCAAAATGGCCCAGATAAAATTATAATGTAGGAGCTGAGTTGTATGTTCCTTTTCTCCATCCACAAGGACATATTTTCTGAATAGAAGTAAGTGCAGATCTATTATCTTCCCTTTTATGTTCTTTATTCTAGTATCTTAGTTTCAGATCTTACTGAACTCTAGTTAAAAACTGAAAATGGCAAACATGGCAGAATGAAAACAGCTACAAAGACTATAAGAATATCTCACACATTTATACAGAACTAGCAAAAGAAAGGGAATTAATCCACTGTGTAGTTAATTACAGATAATCTCAAGTACTAAAATATTCTCAAGTGGAGTAGTTTGACACCAAGTTATAGACTGCACTGCAAACCCAAATCTATCTATATATATCTCGCTCTCTGAGGTCTGAAGGTTTTTCTAAATAATACAAAAATATCATCATTATTTGACATTTAAAGAGAGGAATAAAAATCCCTGAGTAAGCCAAAGACAACTGATATGTATAGCCTCAGAAAACACACTCAAAACCAAGACCAATTTTAAGGCAGCTTCCAACTTCAGACAGAACACATATAGAAAACTGATGTGTCTCAGAAGAAAGTAAGTCTAAATAACAGGTGAATTTGCATTGACAATAGGCTTTGAATTTTATCTCTAAATGTCATTGCTTCCCTCAATTTTCAAATCTTTAAAAAGTACTATTTCTACTGTTATGATAACATGGTCAATGCCCTTAAATTCAAACATACCCTTAATTTCAAATGGAAATTATTAAATAGTTATTGACTACTATGTTGTGCTTGAGGAAAAAAAAAATCAAAACTGAAGAAAACAAAACCAGAAGCTGACAGAAAACAAGCATACTAGCCAACTATGGTAAGCTGATATTTGTGTTTCTAGGTAAACAAAAGTCATCAGCTTCTTCCACTGAGGCTTCAAAGTCAAAGTATCTTATAACAGTATCATGTTGGTGGGGCAGAACATTATTTGTTTAAAAATTACAACTGGATTCAGATTTAACAACAGTTTTCAAAGAAAGTAGTACAAAGTACATCCTCTTAAATGATACGTTATTTGGGAGCCTAAATTTTGAAGTTAGTAGACTCTTAAGGACATTTCCCATGTTCCTGCTTCCCCTTTCCCCATATATACACAAACATATATAAATATATGTGTATCTCCAAACACATACACTGAAAAGTAGTACCTTCACAGTACAAATCCAATCTTATTTTCTTTAAGATTAGCTTGTATTTTTACAGTATGAAGCAGGTATTTTTCTTACTCAGTTCCTTTCTTTATTGTTTCAGTGTTCTGTCTAAACAAATTTATTACAGTTTTTAAGTTATATTTGTATGGTAAATTTGGATTAAAATTAGAAGTATAAAACTTCTCAGTAACTAACTCCTTATGTTTAATTACATTTATTTTTGACATGATGCATTGAGAAAGAGGCTTGGTAGCAAACAGTAGAACTTAAAAAAAACAAAAAAAAAAAAGAGCAAAGATAGCTATTCTCTTCAGAACTGTAAAGCGCAGGAAGAGAAACACTGGAAGCAGAAAGCAAGAATGAAGTGATCTCCTAAGAATTAACAATTGCTTCCCTTACCCTGGATTCACAGATTTTCCTCACAAGACATCAGTGGGTACTCCAAGACTTATATAGTAGTAGCTTACTCAAGGGAACAAAGGAACAAAATGTGCTATTTAGATTATAAAGTTTCATCAAGTCAATCCTCACGCGGGTAGTGTGTAGCATGTGTATCATATTCCAAGTCAGAATAAAAGAGAAGGCTCCCAGCTTCCCTGCAAACACACTTCAGGGATATCTTGGGACAGATTAGGCCACTGACGTGTCTTGCTACCTAAACCCTTCAAATTTTTTTCTGTACTGTGAGAATTCAAAAATGAAGTCCTGTTGTAACAAAACTTGTCACACCCCCTGCTATTAATATTAACAGACTGTCATAAATAAATTACTGAAGTGAAACCAATCACCATATTCTTAAGTATCACGGCGCTTCAGTACTAAGGGCATTTCCCTCTGAGGCACTGCAGTTTGGCGGTGGCGATGTGCACTCCACTAAGCAGGAGGACTCAGAAGATAACCAGCTGTCGTGCTCTGGCATGTGATGGGGTTTTGGTATGCTGAACAGAATGCTGTGTGATGGAAGTTATTTACAGAAGTAGTTTTTAATACCAAAAGTAGTATGCTCAGTATACAGTAAGAGTCCGAACATTTCTAAGCATTTCCACCTTAAAGGCTGACACTGAAGTTAAACGAGCACATGTTAGCAGTTAAATGCTTTCTTCACAGGCCAAAACGGTAGTTGAGTTGTGGCTACAATACAGAATTGGATTGTCTGGTTCAGAAACTTAGACTCAAAAAAACCCCCTCCAAAGTAATAACTAAAAAAAACCCAAAACCAGAAACATTTAAAAAGCAGCAGTCAGGGGGCCCATCTTGTTGAGAGTGCACCAGAGCAAAGAGGCTTTCTGGTCTGCAGTAGTGTTTTCAGCTGAGGGAAGATAGCAGGAGAGCCCCCATTCTTCTTCCAGGGCGGTGGCTTTGATGCTGTAACCAGCACTGTATTGCTCTGTTGCACAAAACACGGATAGCCCTTGCAGGACCAGCTCAGTTCAGGCAAGTAATGTCTGTCCTCACCAGGGCATACCTGTCCGTGACCTTTTCCTCTGCTTTTTACAAAGGCAATAGATTGGAAACACAAATAAACCTGCCAAAAGAAGGAAACATAAAAAAAACCAAACGTAATTAAATGCCATACTTTGTGCATGTGTTATGTTCTTTAGATATACATATTCAGATGGAGCTTTTCATGTCTCAGGAGAATTTAGACCAGGGATTTGGACAAGCAGAAAAATATGCTAGCCTGCAACAAATAGTGTCTTTGTTAATGAGTTAAACTACACTTACTCTTTCCATTACAACAATTTCCTGCTAACCCTACACTAATCTCTGACAAATTCATTTCTGAACCATGCTGCTTGGTATAAAGTACAAACATAAAACTTATAAAAGCACTCTGGAAATTCCTGAATCTAAATTCAAAGCTGATGTAACTAAAGTAGTTTTCAATTAGATTCACACAAAACAGAGATAGAAACTTATAGTTTTACTTTTTACTTATTTTTACGAACATCCTCATCTACTGTGAAGTAAGACCAAATGGTTATCTTGAATAATATCAAGTGTTTATCCTTGCCTGGGCAAGGAACTATTTGTTCTTAAAGCCTTTTGAGAGAAATAAAGCTATAAAACCAAACACAATACAATACAAATAAGTACATCACACAATAGTTCAAGTGAAAAATAATTTGTCAAATAGTTTGTACTCTCTCAAATCCAAATGACAAGTATCTTCCTCTTTCTCTTGCCACCAGCTGACTGAAATGACTGAAGATTTTCTTTTCAGACACCACTACAGCAACAACATAGAACAAAAGACTACTACAGTCACAGGGCTCTTGCTTTTCTCAACAGTCTTGTAAAGGGTGCAGTATGGTTTTCAGCTATGTAACAGATTATTTGAATAGTGGTTGGCAGCAAATATTGCTCTAATTACCTCAAAACCAAAACTTTTCTAAAAATAATCAATGTTTTTGGAACTGCTCATACTGCTGGCCTTGATTGTATCTTATCCAGCCAAGCCCTAGGATGAAACTTCAATGGCATTCTGATTACTACTGCAAATACTGTTACCATATTACTGCAAAACTCTCTTGATTTTTAGTATATAAAAAACCCTGGGTTTTTTCCCCATGATAGATTATACCAGATTGCAGACAAAAAAAAAATCATTAAGGCATCATAAAGGCATTAAGAAGCCTTTATTGTTTAAAATTTTGGTATAAAAATGCTATTGAATAGAACAAATATTTAAGACACTGCTCACTCTCTTCAGTGAAGATGGTTGGTCTAAATACAGAAATTACAGCAATATTCCTTATTTGGCCAGATGCAGTCTAGAAAAGCTGTAACTGTATTTTGGTTTTAGGTTTGATTGGTTACTTTTAAACTTATATTAATATAAATATCCTAGTGTATTTTGGCTTTATCATATCAAAATAAAGTAACCACATCCCAATATACCTCAGGGCTGGGCATACACTGCAAATTCTCAGTGGAATAAGCAGTTTAATGAAAAGCTGTGAAGCAGCATGATCCCTGAATGACATATTGCTGCTAACATAAAGAGTGGGTATGCACTAACATGAACAAAATTATACCTTGCTGTCACAGCTAATCTCCTTTCTGCAGGAAAACTCAGCTAAGTCAGGCAAAGAGCAGCTTTGCTAAAATACCTGTGTCCACGGTAATACAACAACATTACCAGATACTGTAATCAAATGAGTTCACAGTACCAGTTTTTGTGATGGAATACAATTTGGCAGCCTTTCACACTGGATCATGTTTTGAGACTGACTCATCCCAATTTGCTGCTTTGTTGCTGTTGCATCTTCAGACTAGTGAGCTCTTGGGACTAGGCCTTAGCTCTCTAAAAATCCTGTCATGCACACGGCCAAGATCATAAAATTGTGACTCAATGGGGTGATTAAAGGCTGGGTCCAAGTCAGTCAGCCCCCAGGATTACATTCCAGTTACTCTGGACTTTTTGCTAGTTTATCAACAGCAGTTAAAGATGTTTATTTGGAAAACCAAATAAATGGGCACAAAAATAAAGCAAGTAAGCATAAATTAAAAAAAAAATAAAATCTTGTTAGAAAAAAAGTCATGTGTTTAATACTAAAACAGTATCTGTGAAACCTGTACTTTTTCTCCATGTCTTTGAGATGTCATATAGAGAAAGTCACTGCATAAGCAGGATTACATTAAATCACATATGTAACTCTTACCTATTACAACAGCTACGGCTCCCAGTGCCAGTCCCAGAACCAATATTAGGGGTGTAATGAGTAGTTTTCCAGCTGAAATGAAAAATTCATTAGAAAGTTAAAAAAAGAAATTGTTTTTTCATTTCCAACAATCATAAATACCTCAGGATCAGAAAATATTTTAATCTATTATTCTTAAAATAATATCTTTTACCTCTACAAGTAAGATCCCTACTTGTAATTTCATCATACAAATTCAGCCAGGAGCTATCACCACATGCTCAGCTCCCTACACACATTTCTCTCTGCCCTCTTCACCCACCACAACTCTCTGAGCACTGCTTATTTCATACACCAACAGCTTGCATTTATTTCTGTTTCCATTGTGAAATCCCTCAAGCATCGACAGGAATGTGATAGCTATAAAGCTACTATAATTTGGCTTCTCTGGAATCCTACTGCACAGCAACCAGCCTGGAGAGATGCCAAGCAAGCTAGCATCTTGGAAAGTTTAGGTTAGCTCAAGGTGATGACACCATCACATCTAAATACATTTGTGCTCGCTTTATAAGGCTACAGTGAAGTGCTCATGTACAGCTGTGACTTAGGTCTAAGTCAAACCACAGCCAAGTCTATTTTGGGTCTACATTTATAAGGCTATGCAGCGACTCTTACACGAGTAGGGCAGTGATGTTGAGCAGCATACAAACTAGAGCATAAGACTAAGAACAAATAAAGCATGTTCATATTATTTATTTCTGCTGAGTTCACGATTTGTAGAAGTTCATAAAGTGAAGGCATCTTGCTGAAAAAGATAATTTTAAACTGAACTGGAACCCAAGCTATCTTCCTTGCATTGCATGCTTTCAATGGAAGAATCTCCCTGGCTCCGTTGGCTGAGCAGTTATGTTGAAGACATCACTTAACTGAGATGTTTAAAAGTGCAGGAGGGCAGGCATTTTTACTGATACACAAGCAGTCTGAGCAAGGATTTGAAATTCTGCAATTCTCTAACTTAGGCATGTGTTTGAAAGATCACCTCTAGAATGAGAAAAAAATTGAATTTTTTACCTCTCTCTTCCCTGCCCTTCCCTCTCTCAAGTCACTCATATCAGATTTCAGTAAGTGGATTACTTCATTCAATAATGATGCAAATCTTTCCACAACCTGAGACACTAATTTGAGCAGTCTGAAGGAAAAATGAGGTATTTTGGAAATATTTACAGCAGTTAAATGAACTGGTCCTTTTCTTGCTCTGTTTTGATAGCTTTTAAATTTCATGGGAGTGTTGTGGGTGGGAAACATTAATTCCTAGAAGAAAAAAAAATTGGCAAATATTTGTATTACTCTAGTTGCTAGGCATCTTAATGGTATACCTTCCTGGGACTCCACTGAGCTGTGTTCTATACACACAGAACTTGTCAAATACATTATTCAAGTGTAGACAGAAGAATGAATGTACAGTGATGGAAAACCTCAGGGAAGGTCCAAAAAAAAGAAATTAAAAGTATTTTAAAACATTACCAGAGCCTTCAACAATTTCAAGTAAAGCTTGTACAAGATTAAAGGCTTAAGGTATGAACTCCTTACTTCATTAATAACCATTTAATTACAACACTAGAAAATTATGATGTTTGGTACCAAAATTATTAAGAACTTAAATCACTGAGCTGGTGATTGAGTATGCAGAAACAGAGTCTGTGGAAAGGGCTAAGCTAGCCTTTAATTTGAGTAACTTCTTTTCAGACACAACAGCTCTCGAGCTAATTCAAAAATTTGTTTACTTACATTTGACAAACTCAGAGATGAAATAAAGCATGAATAGTGTCTTTCCTTCTGCCTGTGAGTATGAAGTTACAAATATCATATAGTTCCAAGATTTTATAGAATAAAATGACTTTTCATCATCGTGAGATTGTATCTTCTTTTGGTTATCAATGCATTATTTCTAAAGAACAAATTTCAAAACAAGTACTTTTTCTACTTATATATCTGTCCCACTCAAATCCTTAATACTTCTTTACCTTTGTAAACTGAAATTAACAAACAACACAAGGTGAGCAAGGCTTGCAAATGTTGCCATCAGGAAGAGTACAAACAGCAGCAATCACTGGCAAAGCAGCCAGGTATGTACTATTTGATCAAATAATTTTTATCTGCATTGTATGAAACAATTATAAAATGCTCAGTTTTACATACCAGAATTGAAAAACTACTTTAGATCTAATTCCAGTTTGACCAACATAATTTGTCATAGTGCAAAGGATTATGAGGCTCTTAATCATAGAGGGAATCATGGCACACCAAGAAATCTCACTGAGACTAAGGATGCTTGCTGCAGGTATTAAGCTGTCCTATGTCTGCTATCTCCGAGACTAAGAGCACAGAGAGCAAATGTAACCCCTGCCTCAGAGCTGAATACAATCCTGGGTCATTAGCCCATGTGGTGATCTCAGCAGGAGGTTATGACAGCAAATTTGCTGTTGTCCAAAGCTAGTTTTTAAGGGTAACTTAACAAAAAACAATTGAAACAGAACCTTTATACAACGGCACTCAAATAAATTGTAAACAACTTCTCTACTGGGTGGCCCAGAATGAAGATACAGACATCTGTGGCAGCAAAACAACTGTATTCGCAGGTGTCTTATTTGTGATACAGAACCACGTTTTGCTGCAAAATAACAAAGTATTTCAGGAAATATGAGGGAATACTTTTCCCTTGCTAACTCTGGGTTTAGTTACAGGTTTTAGGGTAATATATCCAAACCCCAATATATCCTTTGAGAATTTTTTGCCACGTAAATTAATAAACTAGTTTTTTTAAAACAGATTTCATCGCTAACATATATTTTAAGTCTAAATACTGTTGTATTACTGTTATTGTTTAAGCAGAGACAATAAAAATGTCTACTTAAAAATCAAACCACCAATATCTATGTTGATGTAAATTCTAATAAAAGCCTGCATTTGTTTTTAAAGAGTCTTACCAAGTCAGACCAACTAAAACATGAAGTTGCTAATGAAAGTTGGATCACAGATTTGCATGCTGCCTTCTGTGAGGCTCAAAGCCATGCTTACATGAAAAGAAAACCTTGCACTCTGTCTGAGGCAGGAATAAACATCAATCAAATCTGAAAATATCCGGCTTTCAGAATCCTAACTGAAATGGTGCTTATCATGCAAAAAAAAATTCATTTGCTTTAGTAGCTCTCTTAAATACCATTACATGTTGTGTCTTGTTACAGATCCATGAAGCACCTAGCAATTTATTCTGAATTCAATTCATCAACTGAATCCAGGTGGTAGTCCAGTGGCATCTTGAGTACACTTAATACAGCTGAACATGTTTTTCTTTCCTGTATAATTCATCACTGACTCCAGCTATAACCAAACATTCTGCCTTCAACAATTCACCCAAACAATTATAATGAGAATGAAATCTCTAAGTCTGCTGAAATTAAAGAATAAAAACAGTTTCACTTGACTGTACTGGTCATAGGACAGTTTCTCTAAAACCCATGCTGGCTAAGGAAGGCAGAGAAATGTCAGACTTCTTTCAGGTTCTCTTCTCCCCATGATTACGATCACCTTTACATAACAGATGGTTTATGAAGCAAAGTAAGTTTAAATTTATGCTGCCATTAAATACTTTTCCCTTATTTTTACTGTAGTTTGTGACTGTATGCTCTTGCTTCTCAACAGAAATCATGACAGCATGCCAGTCTGCCGTGCGGAGATCTTTCTACACACTTCACCTAGCCAGATTTTAGAAACAACCTAGAAAACCTTCACTCCACATGGCTACAAAATCACATTTATTAAAATATTCGTTCTCCACAGAAATAAACTAAAAAGTCATACAAAACCTCCACATATCTAGCAACACCTCACCAGTCTCCCACAGCCACCCAAGATAACATTCCTTTAATTTCCACTACTTAGCTAACTAGCAGAGGCATTTTTCTACAGGAAATCCAACCTTTGTTCCTTACTACGTGTTACTAAAATGTAGAGGCTATGCTTTTAATAGCATCTGTGCTACCATCTCTTCTTCTGCTGACTTTCAGAACAGAACCAAACCCCAGGTTTGTGCAGTAACACCTACTAATGATAACACACCTCTCCTGATAAAGTATTTACACATTTATTTTTATATTTTCAGTTCTAGCTGCTGGGATCTCCCTGAGTCTGGGTGTGATCCTTTAGTGGAATTCAACATTTTTGGGTTTTAAATTTGATCTTAAGTGATTAAGACTAGTAAGCTTCAGCTCAGCACATAAAGCACAATCAAACAAAACACAAAAATAAATCAAATACCATGACAAAGGAGAATCTGATGGATAGTGCATAAAAGAACAGTATCAAAAGGCCAGCAAGCTATTAAAATTTGCTCAATTTCATGATTACAAAAGTAATGAAAATAAAAAAGCCAATGAAATGATCAGGAATCAATAAAGAAACCGCATGACACATAGTGAAATCCTAGAGCCTTTACCAGAAATGTTGTGGAAGCCAAAATTTAAGAACTGTTAAAACTAGTGAAAGATCGATCCACAGTGGGTTATAAAGCAAAGGTTCAGATACAAACCTTAACTAAGAAAGTGTCTAAAGCAATGATTAACAAATGAACAGGGAGTGAGATATTATTTCTAACTGACCATTACTGGGGACAGACTCATTAGGCAGACCTTTATACAAGTCCAATTAACAGCACCAAATAAATTCTGCTGAATTCTGTTTTACAAAGATAGATGATCCTAGCAAATTCCTAGCACTGAAAATGGCAGAATCCGCAAACTGTATCACAGTTTGAGATTGTACCTCTTGACCTTTTGAAGAAGGTATAATCTTACAGCAATATAATGCATTTTTAAATCAGGTGTGAAAACCCACACATGCACTTGTGTGGGAAAAAAGTACAGAAACCTAGACTGACTCACACATGCAAGTCATGGCCAAGATCTACTGCAATGAAAGAAGAGCTGTGAGCTCAGTTCCCAAATTCAAATCTGATGCAAATTTCTGAAGATTTTAAATTTTTTATTTTCATGGGTGAATTCTGTTAGGTCTATGGAGTATTTTGGTAGTTATTCATAAAGTGTATTGGGATTAATATTAAAATCTAGAGCTGTAGAGATGACAGAGATCTAAGATCTTAAGTGCCGATGAGGAATTCTCTGAATTATTGCCAACTTGAGCGCTAAAAAGCTACTGTAAAAACGTGGGCAATTATTACATGTGCTGACAGATTCAGGTGCCTCTGTCTCTACTCAGATGATGACCATTCTTGTGAGAAATCACATCATATGACAGAGCGTTGCCTACAACATGGGCCAAACACTTGGCCCTGAGATTGTTTAGAGAATTCTGGGAGAATTCTTCATAACACCACTGATGTTTACAGAGGTTGGCCAATCTATGCTTAGTACAGGATTCTGCCTTATCAATACTCTGGATGTTTTGGACAGACAGACATTGTTATCTGGATTACTTGGCTGGCTTGTTTGCATGTACGCTGCTTGCTGCTTCTCTGCTCCTGCATATAGATCTTAATAAATAATCATATTTAGCCTTCTGATTCATTGAGTCCATGTAGCTCTATTGCCCCAATCAAGGGCCTAATTCTCCTACAACAAAGGGAGTTTTGGAGAGCATTTTTTAACATAAAACCCTATGAGAAATGTAATCTGAGGTTTTGAGTTTTGCTAATCTTTCTTGGTTTATTAATACACCACAAGTTGACTTGCAAGTAGGAGCTGAAAATAAAAATATCTTACACCTTCTCTATGTGTGATCTTGGAAATACGTGCATACATATATTTACCATGGAGGTTTAATACCCAAGCCAGGCTGAACAGGGCTTTGAGCAACTGATGTATCAGTTGAAGATGCCCCTGCTCATTGCAGGTGGCCATTAAAAGTCCCTCTCAGTCCAAACTAGTCTATGATTGTAATAAGGTTACCCATGATTCTGCATGTGAGCAGCAGACTTGGTAATGTGTCCAAGTACAATCTGTTGCTACAGCAGAGACTAATTACACCAAATATAACAAGATCTATTTTAAAAGCAGCTTACACTGTTTGCCATTATGGCTATTACAAAAAGCTGTTCTGAAACCTTACTAAATGCTTTGAAAAAATTATTGAAGTTCAAGCCTAATTTATTAATGAACGTTTATATTCATGTGCCTTAATGCCAGCACTGTCTTTCATCTAGACTAGATCTTGTGTGTTGCAATTCACATCAACAAAATATTTCAGAGTAGGCACCTCCAGTAATTTTCAATTTACATCTCCTTTCTAGTTATTTCTATACCTTTAAATGATTTTTTTCAAAGTTTGTTACCAAAGCCTTGCAAGCTCCTGAGGTCAAACTAATGGGCTTGGATAACATATTTCACTTGTTTAAAAGAAGCATTCCAGCTTTACAAATCTCCCACAATGCAGAGCAGCAAGACTGGCATTTTTATTACCATGAGTAATTATGAATAAGTTTTATTACCATGAGTATTATGAGTTTGTGTGTCAATTCTTATGTTACTCTGAAAACCACCTAGTTCGCTTATTGGAACATGTATGGCTCAGGAATAATGTTTTCACCTTAGGTCTGCTTTTTCCCACATGATCTGTCTCTTGCCTTTACCTCTACAATCAAGCTCAAAGCATTTCCTCATCCTAGGTGAACTCTAAGTAATCTCTAATTTTTATGCCTTAAATCAAAGCACAAAAAGTTCTTTTCCTTGATAGGATCCTAGTTTTTGACAGTCAATACATCCATTTCCTGTAACATTATAGGTTGCCTTACATGCTGTAAACACACTACAATGACTAAACTTCACATATATATGAAAGACATCACGTAATATAAGAGTCTACTTTATTATCTTGTTATAGGTTGAGACAGATATCTATCTGGCACAAAAGCAAATTATGAATACCATTTTGTTTATCAAAAAGTAATTCATACCATGGTACATTTGTGAGCAATATTAATGTATAGAAGTTGTATTTTGTTTCAAGCTGATTTTTATCTAAACTAAAGCTAACAGTTAAAATTGTGTCCTTGTATTTCTAGGGGAAAACCTTGAGTTTTTCAACTCAGATCAGGTTCAAATCTAAAGAGAACTTTATTCAAACAGACTTACACCAAGGTTAATTTAACTAAGATTCCTCCTCTGACTCATTTCTCCAATACACCTTCGGAGTAACGAACACAGCCAGAACATGCATATTGACAGCACTTTTGCAGTTTGCTTACGTATTATTAAAAAAATTAGGAAACAAGCTATCAGAAGAGGACACAATGCTTAATCATATACAGTCCATCTAAAAAAGGAAGGCAAATGCTATCTATTTAAATACACTTTAAGAACCACCTTTTGAATAACTGAAAAGCAAGTTGCCCCTCCAATCCTTTAAACCACTAGTTTTAATTTAACTCTGATTGCCCTATCCCCCCAATCACTTCATTGTGCAACTCTCCACAAGGAGCATTAATCCACTCACCACAGACAGAGCCTCGCACTAATCTCCTTAAATGTGGTCTCTCGGGGAGGTAGCGGTATTTGCATCCAAAGATACTGAGGTTTGACGTGTGATCTCCAAAGAAGCGGAGCTGGCGGTATCTCTCCCCACAACGGTAACAGAAATTAGTGTTACACTGTGAACAGGTCATGTGGTCACACCCTTCGGTTCTCTGGATGTGAATCTGTATGAGCAGAAGGAAAGAAGAAATATTATTCCCCCCCCCCTTCCTAAGCACAGGAAAGCGGGCACTACTCGGGGCACTAAATGTGCCAGATGAAAAGAAGATGCAAGCAAACCCCTGCTAAGTCAGTATGTGCATTAATTAATACTGCAGCTGGCTTAAGACAATAATGGTTTTCTGAGGCATGTTTCAGAGCATTAAATGTGAGTTCTATTGTTTCCAGATTCCCATTTCCTACATAATCCTCCCTTTTTCTTTAAACTCTCTTTGTATCTATCAGATGAGAATTCTTGCCCTTACTGAAATTTTGCTTTTATTGCTTAAGAAGATATGTTAGCACCAAACTTTATTAAAAATAAAAGCAACACAGTGAATATAGTTATGAACTCTGCTTGACCCCTCCACAGATGGGTTTCCCTCTTAGGCCACCTGTGGCTCTACTCCTTTTTCCATCACAAATTGATTTAGCATTTTGTAATAAACACCAGAAAGACACTGCTGTTACAGTGCAAGATTTGAGAAGCATGGATGCTTTTTCCTTCTTAAAAAAAAATAAAAAAAGATTCCACAAACTATGCATGGAATAAAAAATTGCACCACGCTTTCATTATACCCACAGCACACCATAAAACAGAGCTGACCCAGTTCTACAACCATCTTTCTACTGATTGCCTGCATAAATAGTTCCCCATCCTGTATTCCAAGACCACGTTCCACAGTGGAACTGTAGATAGCCTAATAATTGAGACTGAAAGTGATGCTCAGGGGTCATCTATTTTAGCCCCTAACTCCAAGTGGGATAACTCCAGCCAGATCAGATTGCTCTAGGTCTCATCCCAATAGATTTAAAAACTTTCCAAGCATGGAATGTCGCAGCCTCTTTAAACAATCTACATCATGCTGCAATATCTTCCCTGGGAATACTTTTTTCCATTACATCCAATTTGAATTTCACCTGTTGAAACTTGCAACAGATAAATCACAGCTGCCTGAAACTCCTAGACTTACCTACACGTATTTATTTTGCAGGGAGGTATAGGCAAAGACATGGCATGACCACTCAGTGGCCCTGCAAGCACCAGAGACACTGAAAGCGCAGCAAGCTCCAGAGAAGCTCGTGACTCCTGGGGTATCCAACATTCTTGAGAGGGTCAAATGCATTTGTTCTTTGGTGTTGATCTGTGCTCTCACCTTGCTCGCCCAAATGTCTACTGAAACTGGCACTTTATACATGTAACAAAGTGATGCTTTCCACCTGCAACACTGGTGGTAAAAAAGTTACAAAGGTACCAGTAGTTCCAGATACACCTGGTAGCATCCCTGTGCCACAGCAGCGATCTCAGGATTTTGATTTTTATGCTTTCAAATGCTGCTTTTATACAAATGAGAGGAAAGCCGTTCACAAAAGAGAGAACCGGGCTATTTTTAAAATGCTTTCTTAGTGGGCAAGTATTCTAGCAGACTTGAAATTTATCTGAACAAGCAATTCTCTACCCCAAGGAATTCTGCTATATTACAGGTGTCCTGTTTTCCAGAAGCACCTGAAAAAACACCACTGTTGATGAGTTTATAAGCCACTGGACTTCAAAACTTTCACAGTTAAGCACTGATAGCAGGCAAAGTGGGAAGAGAAGTCTAACCTATATTATACCAACTTAAGCTATAACTTAAGAAGATATACACTGTATTTTTTTTTTTTCCTAAAGGGGACATTGCATTTTCAGTTTGATTTCTTACTTCTCAGGTTATATGTGAAAAAAAAAAAAAAGTTGACCTCAATTATGGAGCTATAGTTTATAAACTGTAATTAATCAGATTTTAATGAAACTATTTTAATAGTGACTTAAAAGTATTTTGACAAATTAACTTTAAAATTTAATTAAAATTAATTTTTCAGGGGACAAACCTCAGACAGCAACTATACAGACTTTTGTAATTTAAAAGGTAACTTTCCTCGTCTGCTGATTCTATCTTGAAGATGTAAATGAGGGAACTAAATTTTGTGACTCATGAGAATTAACTGGTTGTTTTATTTTCTTTTTAAATTTTGACTGTTGACTTATCCCCTCTCTTCTCTATTTCACCAGCCCAATTAAGTTACTATTCATCCTCACTGTAATTCTGTGCAATTCTTGGAACCTATAAAAATCCTATATGAAACCAAAATTACTTCACATTTCAAATTAAGTGAATTTTTATTTGTAGTAAGAACTTCAAGGAGATGTTAGCAATAGCCTTTTATGTTCTTCCATTCATATCTTTCAGAAATATCCACCTCTTAGAACCTGCCTGCCATCCTTCTACCCATGCTTTCCTAGAAGCCTCACAGCTTCAGTTTATCTTCTATTACCCCTGAATCATTTGTCAATCTACTTGTTTCTGCCCTAAATTCTCTAGACATACTGTCCTCTTGAAACATGAAAGAAGCTGATAAGGATTTATTCTCTTACAGACAAATATTGCAACTACATGCATGTCATGTTCAATTCTTCAAAAAGCAAACCATAAAAATATTTTAGTCAATACTCATCTGCACATATAACTGTCTTCAAATTCTGCATATCTGGAACAACTGGTTGTACTCACCTATATTTTTTTATCGCAAAAACTTTTTTTTTCTCCAGTGAGTAAAGACTTGATTTAAAAAAATTAAGTAAAAAACCCCACAAACCTTAGATGCAGGGCTTGGATTCCCCATCACACGCTTTGAAGACTGACAATGCCAGGTGAACTTTGTACCATTTGGTCAGGCTACTTTCAAGCCTAAGACATGACATCTCACCAGATCAACTTCATCTCTGGGTCACATGGGTGTGCCTCCATGCCCTCCAGATAATCCACTGACAGAGATGGATTACAAATCTATAGGTTGAGAAAGCCATCACCGATGGCTCAGATATCACTTCCCTGCGGCACAGCCACTGCAAGCTCAGTTTCTGCCTCTATGCGTTCAGTCAAAGCTACAGGTTTTATCCCTCACCCACAGACTGTTCAAAATCAAAGATGTACCTTACAGGGGAAAGTTTAGCCATTCAGAAACCCAAGAACAGCTTCCAGAACAAAAGGGGTGAAAACTACACACCAAGGGCAAACACATGCAGTTTGGAATCTTAAATAGACAAATGAAGTAGCACAGTGGCTATTTCAGACCCTCATTTTACCCCCTGTGCACGTTACATGCCCTCTCACAGAAATATTCCAGGGAAATCATTGCCAAAAGTTCTGAGGATGAGTGGCCACATGTCTTCTCCACCTCTGAAGAAAATGTGCACAGCTTTATCCCTCTGTATACAAATGTGGACTCTCATCCCTCCAGAGGATGAGAATCAATTTGCAGAGTGCTTCCAAAAACTATGCCCTGAATTATTTGGCAATGCTTATATCAGAACAGATAGCAAGTACACACTCCTTTATTTGCACTGACATGCTTGTTCTTAGATTTCTGCTGCTGTTCAAAGCCTTCTAAGCTAGACCTGCTATGTGGTGCTTCCTCAGATAGTGATGCTTTTGAAATCTGTGGTAAGATAACACCAACATAGAGATTTTCTTGGTTTGCCATACTGTAAAAACACTTGTGGAAACACTTTTGTTCCAAGCATACCAAGAAATTGTAAAAAATAACCCCTTAGACCATTACTGGGGAAAGACAAATACGGTAATAGATTTTGGCAAATGACATTCAATAGCAAATAGTAACAAACTTGCACTTATTAGTCAACTTACTTTAGAACGAGACCAGCACTTTTTGGACAAGTCTTGTTGAGAAAAATGGTCTATACTGACTCTCAAAATAGTGTATAGTAAATTTGGAAAAGGCTCTATTAAGAAAAAAAAAGTCAAAATAAATTTAAGATATAGTTTTAAAAAGTAGCACTTTTCTGTATTTGTGTACTGACACACAGTCACAACATGAATCTACAATTAAGCATCTGGACAGTGTGTAACATTTTTATTATCTTATGCAAATATTGGAGAGACCAGGTAAATATAAGCTATTCCTATTAGATGCATTAAAGCTGTATCCCACTACAGGAAAAAGTAATAAAGTTTAAGCTTATCTAACAGTCTGTGCTATATTCACATTACAAAGGATTATGTTCTTTCAAATCACTTACCCAAAACCACTGAAATACTCCTGTTTGCCTGAGGATTTGCCATTGTACACACATACCTTGTAAGTAGGTTTTCATTTTCTCACCTGCATGCCCAGACAAGATCATGCATTCGATTTCTCCATGGTACAGCTAAAAAGTGTCTGTGTGTGTATGTATCTGTATATATAAATAATTATCTCCAGAAGCTATCTATCTGTAAAATATGGTCACAGTTTACACTGCAATCAGTATCCCACTTTGGAAGTTACCAGTAATTTTGCATATTACTTAAGTAAAAAAAACTGTACCTCTACTTAAGCATCTACCTTTACTTTCCATTCATTTCAGTTTTAGTGTAAACATGAAATACTAGTATCTTTAGACACAATTTAATACTGACTTTCCCTCAATCTGACAGTTTTGGCTGTTGCAAATTTTCAACCAAAATATGAAGGAGGTTAAAAATAAAGTATGTTTTCACCTGAAACATTGCCTCTGTACACCAAGAACGTGGATAAATAAAATAGTGTGTTACAAACTATATGCTCTTTCACTCTTCATTTTATTTGCAAATAGGATTACCATCTGATCCAATGTTATTTTATATATATTTTATATATATTTGGAGGGAGGGATGGATAGGAGAAAGAGGCAGAGAACTATTAGATCTAATCCCCCTGACTTCAAATTGTTAACTGTCAGAATATTTATCCCCACGTGCCCAAACACCTACCAAAGATTTGATGAAGAATACTGCTTAACATGTATTTTTTTCAACTACTCAAAGATGTATTTTTTGAAGTAACTTCTGGCTAAGTGGTACTTTTGATTACTTTCAGGTTAGAGATTTGATTTTAAAATAAACAGCATGTTGAGAGAAACATTTTGGAGATTGTAGACAGAAATAACTTTCTTTTACCTCTGAAGAAAAAAGTATCGAGGGTTGGGGTAGCAACACAGTTTAATAAAAGGTTGAATTCCTTCTTCAACATTCACTTACAGTGTCATATTACCAGGAAGGACGTAAAAGAGGTTCTTTTTCTGTGCTAGTTTCATAAGTTTCCATACTGGCTCCCACCATGCAGGTTTTATTTTCTTTTGATTAAGAAAAGAAACCTCAAGTATTTTTAAAATTAGCAGCCAAACTCATGCAGCTTCATGCTTCAGAATTACAAGCCATGTAAGTTTCAAGTGTCCAGCCTTTTCTTTGAAGATGGTGAAAAGAGTTGAATATTTAAACACAGCATTTTAAATTTTAACTTATTCAGGCTAAATGTCAGGCTTTGCAGTTTTAGTTCCTTTCTCTTTCCAGCTATCAGCCTTCTTACCACTTCTGTTTTTCCATAATCTTTTTTTTTTTTTTTTTTTTTCTCCTTAGTCCACTTTCTTATATTTTTGGACAATTTATTTCAGGGTACATCAGTCCCACTGTCATAAAATCTGAACCTGGACACAAGTCAAACAATTAAAATCAAAACACATACTTCTTAATACTCTAAAAGGAGCAAAGTATTTTACTTTAAGACTTCCCAGAAAGTGAACATTTTTAGAACTGACTCAAACCTATCAACTACTACCAAAAAGCAAGCTGCAAAAACTCTGTTGAAAGGTCACACATGTGCAGGAAGAAGGGTAAACAACCAGCTGCTGATTTCAGAGCTTTCCAATTTTGCTCTGTGCTTTGAAATATTTCAGTTTCAAGCTATGGAATCACAGACATTTCTTTTTCAAAGATATGATAGTTAGAAAACGGATGAACATTTTCTTATTTGCAAAGTGTAAGGTTAACAATATGACATACACTTTGTATGTTTATATGTAAATATTCCCATTCAATATTAATTTTCTATGAAGCAGTCCAGCTTTGATTTACTACTGTGTTGGTAGCTGTGAAAAAAACAGTAAACAAATTTAGGCACAGCACTCATTAAGGGCAACTGGGTCAGGGGTGTACAGGGCTGCTGTATGTCATTTGAGTAGTGGAAAATACTTCTCAGATCTAAAGGGATCAGTGACATTTTTAGGGTATGGCACTGCATTTCAGTGTTGAAAATTAATGATGAGAAAGACTTCATGATTAATTAATCATGAAGAGAAAGAGAATCATCTAGGTTGAAAAAGGCCTCTGAGATTATCAGCTCCAACCTTTGATCACCACCTTGTCACCCGACCATGGCACTCACATCCAGTCAATTCTGGAACACCTCCAGGGCTGGTGACTCCATCACCTCCCTGACAGGCCATTCCAATGTTTGGCAACCCATTTGACAAGGAAATCCCTCCCGATGTCCATTCTGAGCCTCCCCTGATGCAGCTTGATGCTACACCCTCTCGTCCTGTCGCTGGTTGCCTGGGAGCAGAGGCCAACCAGAATGAAAAGGTCCTCTCCCCCCACAAGTCTCCTTTTCTCCAGGCTAAAAAGGAGGTTCAGGGAGGACAGCAGCCACCTCAGCCACTCCTCACAGGACTTGTGCTCCAGACCCTTCACCACCTCCACTGCCTTTCTCTGGACTCACTCCAGCACCTCAGCCTTCTTCCAGAAGTGAAGGGCTGAGAACTGGACACAGTACTTGAGGTGTGGCCTGTGAAGTCCCACCTTGAGGTACAGCTTGTGAAGAAGTAACATTTAATCCTACAAAACTTACAGTTTTGCCAAGTCTTTGTTTTCCTTTGTTAACTTGTTGACAGAGTACTTCCAACCTTACTCAGACATTGAATACAATCTCTGGAAACCTGACAAAGGGCACTGTATTTCCCTAAAGCTTTGCATTTCTTTAAACCTTTATTATAAAATTAATTTATTCTGTAATTAATTAACACAAGCATTTATATGATTCTAAGCATACATCAAAGCCCTCTCTTAATAATTTCCATCATGTTTCTTTTACATGCAGACATTCTGCAAAATCAGTGTAGGAACCAGCAAAAAAACTGACCTGCTTTTCTCAATGGGTCATTAACAAGAAACTGCACAGCAAGTATTAGATCCATTTCCAATGCTGAGCAGAACCTAAAAATACTTATTTTAAATGTATATTTGAACATTTTGAAGCCACTACCTGCAAGCCAAGGGAGAGCAGCTCACCTTGCATTTTGGACACTTCTGGGCATTCCTCTGCCCGTGTTCGATTTCGTTGGCCCAGTGACGTAACAGCTTGTCTCCCTTCTTGTATTCTTTGCAGTTAACACCTTCATGCCAGGGAGAGTGGCACTTGAAACACCAGACAAATTGGCAAGATGGACACTGGATCTGTATGAATGAGAAAACATCATACATTGGCAAGCTGGGTGCTGATACAACTAAAACGCCTGCTTTAAAACCACTGCTCATCAATTAGAAGAGCAGCTGCCCAGCAAAGATCTAACATCTTTTGGAGGCGTTGCTTTATAAACACAAGAAGTTGTGGAAGCTAGCTTGCTCTTTTCCTTGTTAAACAAGAGAAAATACAGAAGTAATTGGTAAAGCTAGGAAAGGCCTCAATCAAGTGAAGCACATTGTAGCTTGGTTTAATCACAGGCACTACTTCCCAAAGCAATTGTGTGGCTCAACTGCCAAAAGGCAGAATCCAGAAAACTTATTAAATTGCCCCCAATACATTTAAGAGAACACCTAAAAAATCAGCTGACAGTTTTCAGTGCAGTGGATTGGGTTTTTTCTAGGAATAAACTGCACTGCCAAGGCTTACAGAAAGTACTTGGTCTTCTGAAGGGGCTCTACAGAACTCGGCATGGGTTATGAAGCTTATATTAGAAATGGTCCTGGGAAAAAGGGAAAAGCCATGAGCAAGGCTCTCATCCAAGAGCCACAACTACCAACGGGAAGTCAGGCACCTCCTTTTGCCCTTGATTGCGTCAAGGCAAGCTGAGGCTGTGCCAAACAGCCCACTTGCTACAGACCACACCTAATGGCAAAACCCACAAGCCATATTCAAACTGAGAAAGGATCTATTCTTTCCACTCCCTCAGTTTTAAATCATTGTGTCAAACAGGTACCATCGTCATCACATCTTCTTCCACAGCCTGCTATTTTTTTTTTAAATGAAAAGCTAAGGCAGCTGCTGTGTTTGCTAGAGTAATAAACAGAGGCACATTGCAGCTGCTTATCTGACGAAAGACAGGCCTCCAACCTGAATCATGACTAAGGAAAGCAAGAACTAGAAGCCATATTAGACTCAGGCACATCTAGGCTCCTGCAGCACGTTCACTTCTGGCAGCAAAACATCTCAGCCATTCAAGCGACTGCTGAGCCCTGTCCACCATCTGCAGTTGTATTTCTGGAACTGCCCTGGCTTTGTACTCAGCTGATGGATGTGACTGAGGAATTCAACCAGCCAAACCAAGGGGTTTGGGTTATATCTGTGTCCAAGACTTGGTTCACCACCGAACCATGGAAATATCTGTGCTGACCATGCATGGTGTGGGGCTACTTCTCAGGAAACTACATCCTAGAGTGTAGTCGCCTGTAAAGCCCCCAAAACATATTTCTCAAGTTCTCACTCCCACCAGGTGCTGTGCCCTCCTGTTGAGTGATGATAACTGGTGTTATGCTTCCTTGACTACAATTAAGAGTCCAAAGTAGGTGCTCTGATCTCCCTTACATATTTTGCTGGGGCTAGCCAAAATTATTAACACATGCCATCACTGCATCTTGTTTAAAGGGAAACAACACACTAGGATTGAAACATGTGGATTACAAACATGATTAATTTTTACCTGAAAACTTGTCCAAGGCCATGCTAAAGTATAAAACAAAAGCAATACAAAATAGTGCCCTTTCTCAAATTTAATGAGCCAGTGGCCAAGATGCCAAATCAAAGAACATATGCTAACTTGCACCTCTGCTTCCCAGATTAATTCTCCTAATAAAACCAGTTTAACAGAAAGGAAATTTCCTGCTCTGAGGATGCTAAAGAATTTTATATATATATATATTGCTACTATCCTAACTAACACAGAGCACTCTAAGGGTTTGAACAATACTTTAAAAAAACAATACACACAAGACAGTCATCTAACCTATCCTAACCCATACCTCCATATCTGTCTTTTTTCCTTTTTCTCCCCCCCTCCCTTCCAGCATTGAATTCAGGTCTTCCAACAACACACATCACAGTGTCCTACTCCTGGGAAGACAGACTATAGCAAGCATCATATTGTAGAGCTCAGTATTTGTTACACCTCAGACAACGATGGAACTTGTAGCCACAAGTAAGTGTTCTACAACCTGAAAAGCTTTATCAGTTGCAATATTCAGACATTTGAAATAGAACACGGTTGTTAAAATGTACAAACCCAAATCAACAGGTCAGGAAGCTGCAAGTTAAAGCTTCTCCCTTAAAAAAAAGCAACATAACTTAAAACACAAGTTCTGTGAGGTTGTTTTTTGTTTGGTTTGGTTTTTATGAATATCTGACAAATTAACTTCATACTCTACTTTTCTATTATAGCATGTACACAAGTGAAAGCAATACAACAGCCACCAGGATACATATTTAAACTTACACAAGCACACTGACATCAGGTGTTTCCAAATACATTAATCAGAAAGAACTGAAATACAGGATGAGGCTATAACCACAGGAACTCAAAATAACATTTCTCACCACAAATGGCCTTAACTGAACTAGTGAGAACTCTATGTTTCATTACCAGTTTCCTCTTCCACCTGTCACCCTGACAGCACCTTCCTCAAAACTTAACTTGTAAATAGTTTGTATATTTTGAATGGGACATTTCATTTCTCTGTGGGTTCAATGTTTCCTAAACATAACTGAAGCAAAGAAAACTATGTCCTTAAGTAAGACGTACCTTATTTTTCTTGGAACTAGTGGCTGCAAAACAAACCCCTAAAACCATTAAAACTTGGATGCAGTGTGAAGCCCCTGTATTTAAGAAACAGAACAGGGCAATTACAGCAGTCTTTCACATTCTTATTCCACTTTTTCTCTGCTATCTACATATGATTTTAAACCAGTAAAATATATTATAGTCTAGCAAAGCAGACAAACTATATCTGCAAAACAAAACATTAGCCATGTGTTTTTCAAATATGTTTTTCCTCACACAAATATTTTCCCACTTATTTTATGATTTCTACTTCTGTTGATTAGAATTGAGAGGATGGATATATACACAAACTTCTATGCCATCTGGAGATCAGCCTCCCTTGAAATAGAAAAGATTACACAACTTTGTGTTCCAACTCTCTTGATTCTCAGCTTTCTGAAACACTGACCTTTAAGGCTAACATTTTCCATTTTCTTAGCAAGCCTCTTTACTGCAAGCTACTTTATCTATCACTTTCCCCACCTCAGATGAAAAGACTTTTCAAAACCGATAGATAATTTCATCACAAAACACAACTCAGTGTGACATGATGATAGCAAAACTGACTGCACATGAAAAATATTCCTAGAACCTGAAGGTACAAAAAGCTTAGTGGGATTTTTTGCTGCTTGGTGGAACAGTAGCTATATAACAGGATGGCCAAATTAATTATGCAATTAACTGATTATTAATTACAGTCTGTAGCTGCAGATACTGTCACTTTATTTGAAAATAAACATGGGCTCCAGCCAAAACAGCTTCCTTCTCATCATCAACTCATCCCCTCTCTTGAAACAGCTGAAAATAAGCAACAACAAAACAAACAAATTTTGTACCCCATTAAGGCTAATCTTTGATCCAGCTCCCAGTGTGACACTAAAACATCAACATAAGCAAAAGCAGGCTGGCAGGAATGAACAGCTGAGAGCAAGGAGGGAGAGCACAGCAAAATCACCACACTGGCAGCAGATGAGGCTCAAGGTAGATTGAAGTGATGTATAGCTGTGAAGATACCTGCCACTTAAAATTAAAATGGGATCCAAAAGTGGGAAGCTAACAGATCAGCTCTATCACAGCATCTCTGCTGGTACAAATTCCTGCTAGTTCTAGAACATTCAAAAACTCTTTAGTAGTCAAAAAAAGATAGTTTGTGTAACTACTGCATTGAAAAAACATTTACATCTGGAAATCCAAGCACCCAAGTCCTCCTTTTATGCGACATGTATCTCCTGACAGAAGTGAACAAGAAAATTTCATTATGAATCTCACAGAGCAGAGTATTGCTTCTCCATGGCAAGTGGCAGGTCATAAACTAACTTTAACAGGCAAAAGCCAGAGCTTCTTCATAGAGCAAGTCCTCTTCCTCTTGTGAAACCTTTACCTGTTCCATGCACAGGAACAAAACAAGCAATTTTTCAATTTTTGCCCATTTCCTCAACACTTTTGCATAATGGCTCTTAACAAAGGTTTGCTATGGTCTTGTCTGCAATCACACTCCGCTCTCAATTCAGGACATATTAGAGGGGGAAAAGAAATTTTCAGAGATAATGCTATGAATTAATTTGTGATAAAAATCTTTTATATAGAAAATTAAATAGTTATCTTGCTGTTCTGTGTGGTCTGAAGTGGCACTAATGGTAGAAGAAAGATTTGGATAGGAAGTTCTCCTTTTCTTCCCCTTCTTCTTCCTCAACAAACTTGTTAAGTTTCTAGGTTTAGTACACCCAGACTTGAATCTCAGCCAATTGAACTGCTGCACCTAGATCAGCTTAGTTGACACAAATCAGCTATAATAAGAAAAAAACGAATTTAAAACTTTGCTGCCTCTTTACATTTCCATGTTACTTGCAATTTTAAATAGTGTATCAAATTTTAGAAATGGCATGAACATTTTTAAAGTATCGGTTCAAATGAAGTCCAGGATTTTAGAGTGCTTTTCCCTTGCCGCGTATAAAGAGTGAGTGTACTGGCTGTGCTGTGATCCTACCAGCAGGCTTGTGTGTACATGTTCCCCACACACCACTCAGTTCTCTTGAGGCCAACACTTGCAGTGCTGGTGCAGAATTCATCAGGTGCAACTGCTGTTTATTTTACTTGCATGTGAACAGGGCAGCCTTGGAAGCCTCTAGTCAGATGTCTCCTATGCTATGCACAAAAGAAAAATGCATCTTCACCTCCAAAGAGCCCAAAATTCAAGACACAATGTGTACATGTAATCACATGAAAACCTAAGAAAACATAATAATTGGTTCACAGCTTTGTGTGTATATAAATTACTCACATATACTCCAAGTCATCTTTTTAAACTTTCTCCCTGCAACAAAACTTCTCCTTGTGTTAAGCTTCAAATAAATCACTAAAACTGTACCTACATTCGAAAATAGTTGAGGTTCAAGGAGTGTGCTAAAGCCCCGTGGACCGTGACCATCCATACTGTTTGCCAGTGTTTTTCCAATTATATTTCTGACTAGCATCAACTAGACATTCTTCTGCACAACACCTGGGCTCAGCTCGAAGGACACATTTTGCCAGAGTCTGCTGCCAGGAGATGCAAGCTCTGCATATCACAAGCGCACACACTGAACCACCACGTGACTAGTGAACTGCTCCTGGCTCGCACTATGCATCACATAGTCTCCTGATCCTTTCCATTGTGGACTGTAGGGAACATTTTAACTGCAGCATTTTAACTCATGAAAGAGCAGTGGTTACACCCCAAGGAATGTTCTCAGACCTGGCTGGCCTGTGATAGAACAGCTGTACCACCAATGACCCACACCTGGAGGGCACTCACAGCCTCTGACAACTTAAGAGAGGTGGCTGCCAAAGCATTACAAGCTCTGATCTACCCTGGATTACATCCGATGTGATGATGAAGCAGATGGGTGAAGGAGAACAGCTTTGGGCAGAAGGAATTTTACTTGCAGTTTCAAGTTTTTTCCACCTCAATGTAGGATGACAAAAATTTGAGAATAAATTGAGTCCAACCAAGTATGGCATGTAATTCATGCCCTACACAGACATGAACAAATAGCTCATAACTCAAAATTAGCTTTACCGACTTTTCAACTCCAATGAATGCACAGCCTTCCACCTTTTAATCTTCATACTGGTCTGAATCTTATGGTGTGTAATTAAGGCTATCTAAACAGTCATCTAAACTGCTACTGAGGAGAACTGGTTTGTCCAGGAAAGGCCAGCTCAATCATGAAATTAACCACAACAAATTTAATAACCAGATGGAAAACTATAACAGAAGATGGTGCTGCAGACAATTGTTGTCTTCTGGAACTTAAGATGGGCTTTCAGCAGCTTAAAGCTTATTATAAATTCTTGCTTTTCTTCTCTGATTAAAAGCGACATTTCTATGAAAAGATATGCTGTAGAAATTTTTTTTTTTTTCCTCCCCTCTATTTCTCAAAGTTCTGCACTGAGAATGATGAGATTAGAGTAATGTATAACCTCTGGTAAGGGAGTAAAGAAATCAGAATCAACAAGCAGGACAGACAACAACTCTGTGACTAAGGAAGAAGCAAAGCCAACAGCCGAACATCATAAATGTCCAGAACTCATTCATCCAGAGTTTCAAAGAAAACTTTTAAGTTGTGTGTCTAAAATTATTGGTTATAGTGCTAACTCCCCTTTCCCAGTCTCTTCTGACTGCGACCATACTGTTTCCATGTCAGAAAGAAAACACTTTTTAAATGAAAATGTATGTCAGGACAAAATCATGCAACCTACCAGAAAAAAACAAAACAAAAAAACCAACAAAAAAACCCAAAAAAAAAAAAAAACCCCCACAAAAAACCAAACCAAAACAAAACAAAAAAAAAACAGGCTGAAGATTTCAGCTGCTTGAACGGTTAGAATTCAATTAAGTACTTAATCGGTGATGTACTACAGGCTCATATTCCTAAGCACAGCTTGCACACAGCTCCAGTGAAACAAAAGAGTTCATTTAATGCTCACCAAATTCTCTCCTACTTTTGCAGTGCCATCTAACCCACAGCCCCGGCAAGCATGCTCACTTTGTATTTGTTCTCCAATTTGGCAGGGGTAGGAATGTGGCCTCTCCTCCGGAAGGTTGTAAAGTGCTTGCACTGAGGGCATGGCTTGGTGCTGGAGTCAATGCGGCTGAGTTCCAGGAAATATTTATACTTGATGATGTCGTCATGGGGCAGGTTATAGAGGACAGTTGTTTCATCCAGGTGTTCGCTGCACTCTGTGATAGGGCATTTTATATCCGCTTGTCCCAGCTGTACCTGCATATGAAAAAAAAAAAGCTGAATAATCTTTTGCTTGGAAAAGTTAAGGAAGCATACATAGCATATAGCCTTTAAACTCTTTAATTTGTGCTTCGTGGAGTTACAGCAAGCACACTGCAATTTTTCCAGATAGCATTTTTAAATCCAAACAGAAAAGCTAATTACCCTGACAACTGTAGTTATTAAACATATTCTCTCAGCATATGTACCATGGTACATACACCAAAAAAACAAATAAACATCCTGACTAACAATGTCCCAGAACTCCATGCTTTGGATGTAATGGTCAGTGCACCACAGTCATGGCTGAGAAAGCAGACAATGGAAACATTTGCATACTGTTTCACTGCAAAATGATCTGGGCATCACAGCACAGAGAAATTTTAAGTCCATTTAAGATCAGCAGCTCTGACTCAGATTGAGGAACCCTGAGATGGTGCATTAAGTTCCCCTGCAGTCTGGTTTCAAGAAGCTCCGTGTTTCAAGACACGCTGTACTGCACATGCAGAAAGTTTCAGTTGAGCTTCGGGCTGATCCAGCTAATAAACTTCCCCAGAACTAGAGTTAAAAGTTCTAAAAACCACCCCAACAACATTAAAAACCTTAATAAAAACCAAACTAAAACCAGACAAACAAAGAAGCTTGAGGTTAACAGGGCAGAAACTGTTGCTGATCTAATGAGTCCTGATGGTCCCACGCTTATCTGTATGCTCAGATATCTGCAATGTGCTTCTAGAGCTCCTGGATCCCAGAACTGTGCTGGACCCAGATCTGCACCCTTCATGCTTGGCAGGCTTTAACTGCTCGGACTCCATGCCAAAACAGCAGATCCTACTTGGTCCGGGAGCACCAGAGTTGCATTTGCTTGGCAGTGAGCCCAAGTTAATAAACCCTGCTGGATCTTGAGAGCCTGCAAGGACACAGCTAGAGCATGTTTGTGTCTGCCCCAAGTAATCTTGAACTAGTGAGTTTTGACTGCACAAGTGCAGCTGACCACCAATTCAACTCCTTCATTACTGAGTATCTCCATGAAGAGACAGAGTGCAACCAGCATATCTTTCCAGGAATTATTATTTGAAGGTTACTAAGTTTGATTGGCCCACACTGTTTATTCTTTAACATGCTCAATTAGAGAAACCTGCTGAACAATACTCTAAGTAAAACAGAAACACCTCAGATTTGGATGCTGCATAGTGGTATCAGAAGACACAAAGACTCCATGAACGCAGTATTTATGCTAAAGAAGGAGGGCAATACCTTAAAAAAGCAACACAACACAACCCTGTCATTGTTGCTTCAGCAACTGAACCATATGGACTCTAACTGAATAATAATTCAGTCAGGAACTAGAGGATTAGAAGAGTCATAACAACATGGTATCAAAACCAAGGTTTATATTGATTTTAAAAAATTCCGACTGCACTATCTCTGTTCTCTCAACAACACAGCTAAAATTCAGGAGAGCAAAGAGATTAGGTATATGTTAGAGACAGAAATTCGGGGTGTGGACTGTGGCAGGGAGCCTCAGACCAGAGCATAGTAGAGAACACCTTGGCAAGCTATCTCTGCTATGGTGCCCTGAGCAGCCTTGGCTCAAGGGACAAGCAGGTCAGGATAGAGGCAAATCTGTCTGCAGTACAGAGGAGAGGCAGCTCCCGAGTAATACACCCATTCTTAGGAGGGAAATTCCCCACATTTCAATTCCAGACCTAAAAGGCGGGCAAAGTTCTGCCATATGGAAACACCAGGCTCAGTGTGGCTTTTACACTGATAAGTGCAAGTACAGGAGGAGTATGTACTCATAGGCATTAAAAAAACAGAAGAAAAAATTCCCCAAACCTCACATCCTACATGCTGGGGAATGCCAACATTTTATACCTGTAGGACACTGATTCACCTGCAGCAGCATGTAAAATTGAAACCAAGCATATGGACAGACCACTGGACTGTTCTCAGATGAATCACCCAGTGCATCAAGGAACTGTACTTAAAAAGCAGTACAGCACTACAGAACACAAGGACACTGATCTAAGAGAACAATATGCTACAGAAACACAAAAACTATTGCACTAGGAATAGAATCAGCTTTTGTTTAGACAAGTATAGGTAGACTTTTGAAACAAATAGTCAAATTAATCCCACCTATGACTACATAATTAAAAAAAAAAAAAAGTAAGCATTAAGGAGGTATTAAAAGAGCCATATCTTTTTGCCAGGAGTAAACTATGCTACAGTGGAGTATCACTACATAATGAGAAGGTGCATTGTATCTGACAGTACTTAAGCACTGCTTATATTAAATGCTAGTCAGAACAAACCTGCATTTATAGAACCAAGGAACACAAAGCACAACATTTTCTGTACTTCATGCCCATACAGAATATGATTAATATATGTGGTAAGAGTCAGGTGTGGTTTCAGTGTTTATTTTGAAAATATGTTTTACACCCACTTGAAATAAATAATTTTTAACCCATAATAGTTTCATCTCTTCAAGTTTGGCAAAGACTGAGCCCTTTTCTGTGTTTTGAATAGGACTGAAGTGAACAGAGCTGGCTTGCTCATTAGCAGTAACTTCAATGGAGCCTTGTCCTACCAAAACAGTCCATCTTTGTGTACTAGCATCAGCAATTGATAGAAGCACAGCTTTAGAGGTAGCCTGTCAGGCTACCTGCTGCCATGGACTCAGGACATGCTACAGAATGAGAAAGGAAAAACAAAATAAAACAATCTCTTACGACATTGGTACACATAACTAGTTTTATTATTTTCCTTAATTTTCTTTTTGTTTTGAAGAGCCTTATCCCTTCAATATCAGCTTCTCACAATGTCAAATCCCCAAGTTTTAAAAAAAATCAGTGTATTAAGAACTTCAGAACCCTCAGTGTACAGAACAGCATGGTGTATTTTCACAGCATGAGGAAGGACTCATATGTCTAAGAGCAGCCGAGCTGCCGCAGTGTTAAATGTCAGGCAGCATCCAGCTCTTACACTGCTGTAAAGCATCTCAGGAGGAGCTACTGTGCTTACAATTCAGAAGGAAAAAACAGGCTCCTTTCAACCTACAGAAAGGTAACATTTAAACTATCAGGAGAACAGTATGTACCTCCCCCTGCCAATTCCTGACATTTCATTTTAAAAGCATTTTTATTGGTGGGGGGGTAGGGAGGAGAAAGGACAGGGGGGAAGAGAGACAGGACACATAGACTCTACTCTGATTTACTTACTGCCCAAGAAAGCAATGATACCACCAACAGAAAAGAGATAAAGATGGCATGATACTTCATGTCAGAAAATAATTTCCACACCCTGAGCCTTCTTTTAAATGAAAT
Organism: Regulus satrapa; assembly: GCA_013396955.1. Lineage (NCBI taxonomy): Eukaryota > Metazoa > Chordata > Aves > Passeriformes > Regulidae > Regulus > Regulus satrapa. Next base: position 598,722 of record VWZN01000236.1, read on the forward strand.
CTTTGTAAACTACACAGAAAACAAAGTTCAAACTAGACCAGAAAACCACTGATTTATACCCACCTTTTGGCCTGCCCCAGGCTGGATGTAATGTAACATTTGCAGGCTATATTTGCGCTGCTGTATTGCAGCTATATTCCTTAAAGAAGGGGCCATTCTATTTTATAACATATCTACAAACAAGCACTTTCTAACTGAAACTTCACTCTTAGTTCAGAGATGCTTAATTGCTCTTCTTAAAGCTGAAAGTGAACATGACCATGCCAAATATACACTTTCTGTAGAGAAATTTGATTTCTACCAGTGTACCATATTATCCTCTGTAAATTACTAAGAAAGTTATGCATTAAAAAAAAAAAACAAAACCTTAACAAACTTAAGTTTTATCACTACCAAACAGTAAAAACATCTTCCACTTTATGTGTGCCACCTCCTCCACAAAACATTTTCACACAACCTCTTGCCTGTTGTTCACTATTTCACAAACCATACTCCATGGTGTGTTTCACTTTTACTCCCTCTTTAATTCATTTCTCAACAGACTTGCAATCAATTACTTCCTGAATGCCTGTCTCATTCAGTTGCTACACCATCTGTAACATCACCCAGGAGCCATCACTCCTCTCCTCAGGAGGGAAGGGCTTCACTAGCCTTTATCAGGGCATGTATCACTGTCCTCAAAAGGATCCAGAAGGTGTTCAAAATGATGTATTTGAGCTGTCATTAAGATCATCTAAAGGCCATTTATTACTAATGTAAGTTGAATCAGTCTTTTCTACTGTGTCACCAGCCCACACAGAACAACCCTGAGAGGGCTGGTGAGGATGCTCCCCTCCACATGTCCTCTTCACAAGTACCACACTTCTGGATGCAGCCGTGACAATGACACGGTGATTCCTGCTCCCTGTGACATTCAGAGAGAGAGTCTGTAAGGCACAAACACTGTGCTTGAGCAGACACCACCTCTTCTAGTTCTGACAACTATTTGTTCTCAATGAGTTTTGCATTAATTACCACACTGTCAACACTATAAAAGACACAAAAAGAAGCAAAGTCTCAGGGCCTTTGAACTGCTTGCTAGTCCCTCATCTTTCAGGTGAAAGGTACTCAAAAGCAAGAAGCTGGGAGGGAATATAAGTGTACAACTGCAGTGTATAACTGCACCAACCACCACCAGCACATCAAAGATTTGACCTCTCTGGTCCAAAAGCAAGTCTTCTGGATGCCTTGCAAAGCATATTTAAACACAGCATCAACTTAAATTCTCAAAGGTCATCTAGCTTTTACAACTTCAGTCAGAGGCCAAGACTCCAGCTTCATTCATAACTCTGAGGACCACTGTCAGGAGCACACTTACACACATCCATGTCCCCAGGAGCACTGTGGAATGGTGCAGCTACACACCAGCGAGGGTCACAGCCAGCACCACCTGTGTGGGAAGAGACCAGAGTGGCTTTAGCTCCAGAAACAACCCAAAATCTTAAATGGCAAAACCGTCTGGCTGCCTGGAGCAAAACCCCCATATTCTGTTTCCCAATCAAACTTCTTTCTCACTCCACAGTCACATCTACAACTCTGCTAAAAAAACCTCTGAGGATAAGCTAGAAAAATATTCTTCAGAATGCACCTAAAATCAACAAAACCTTTTTATTAAAGGCCTCTTAATTTGCTTTCTCATTTGAAGACTTGGTGACATGTAGTTGTACTGTTTTTCCTCCAGAGAACTAGATATTATCTGCTCACGTGGATCTGATACCAGTAGAAACATTCAGATTTTACTTCTCCTCACCATACAGGGGATAAGATTTATAGATTACTTATAGAAAAAAAACCCCAATTAATACTGCAATTCTCCTTTGCAGGAAGTCAATGGTTATCAACATGGAGAGCTCTCCCCTTTTGTCTTTCCATCTCCTCTTACTTCATTGAGTGAATTAAAAAAATGAAACAATTTTATCTCAGCAATGCATTTAGAAAAACTGCACTGCACTAAATCCTGCCTCTGGCCTGCTACTACTCATCAAACCTAGTGCCTGTCACCAGCAAGCAAGGAGGGGATGTGCTTTCTGTTCTGGTGTTCTGGATCCATAATGAGCTGAAACCCAGAGCAGAGGTAAAGCTGAGTCCCAATGCCTGGACAAAACCGGGGCTGGTACACCTGGATGGTTGCCCTTTGAGCTGGGTCCCTCTCTCTGGCAAAGAGGCATGACGGAGTTAGACGGAGAGACTGACTGGCAGAACACTTTACCTTGCACTCTGCAGGGCTCCCCGAGGTTGTGAAAGCCATCTTTCACCTCTCCTCCCCACACCTGTGTGGGGGCAGAGGGACGGGGAAACCCCAGTGGAGGAAATTAACATGACAACAATAATGGCAGAAATTGCAAAGCCTGGAGGAATCTAACCCAAACCCACAGCCCTCTCAGCTTTCATTAAGGGAAGAAGGAAAAGCACAAAAGCTTTCTGATTTTGCCCAGGTATGCATATTACCAGTGTAAGTATGCTTACGCTGATTTTTCTACTTCCTAGAAGACACATTCACTTTTAATAGAAGATCCAAAGATGCTCATGAAAGAAGAGCTTTGAGGACAGCAGAACAAGGCAGATACCTGTCCTTTCTCAGCTAGAAAATAGAGGCAGTTGCTCCTGACTAGGAGATAAAAGACCCCATATTAAAACTGAGCAGGTACAGGAAGGAATTTCAGAAAAGAAGCAACAGCCAGAAGACCAACCACGATAAATTTAAATAACCGGGGCATCTCAAGCGTGAGCCCTGCTTGAAAGGCCTCAGAAGCATTAGGAAGTACAAGTAACAAAGAAGCAACAGCTCCTTTGTAATGGTAATGATTTGTTAGGCTTTCAGCATGGGTATAAAAATATCACAGCCAAATAACACAGAACCAGAACAATCCAACTCTCACAGCTGATTCTTGCAAAGCAAGAAAAAGCTACCAGTTACCTCTTTAATTAACAGTCTTAAACACAGAGGGGCACAGCCTGTTCTACTATAGCCAGAGCCACTTGCAGTAACTGTCAACTGTGTTTGAATTTGTTACCAACCAAACCTAACCCAGGTATATTCTGCTCGTCTGAGTTCTCTGTTAAGGCATAAACTGCAAGAGCCCATGCTTATACAATGGGAAGGTGAGGAGGGAACAGGTTGAACACGATGGGATACAGACACAGCAGCAGCCACTGACCATTCACATTCCCCCTGCCACTGGGCAATCCTCACTTTCAGCATGTCTGAGCTCCCAAAAGCATCAAAGTCTTCATGTGTTCACTGTAATTAATTTAAATACCTCAGAAGGTAAATTAGAATAAACAAAATAGCCTAACTCCCCAAAAATCAAAAGCCAATTCTCCCAATTAAGGAGATTAAACACAAGTGTGCTCACTTACTTCAGCAGGTAATTTTTACGTGTATGACACTCTCCCACAGGAACAATGCTTAAAAAGGCACATAGCTGTTTCCTTGTCTTGCTTACCACAGGAAATTATCTACAGTCAAATTACAACTTCTACCAGGTTCAGGCTGGATTAACCCAGGTTCAAATCTATTCCAATGGAATAATACTGTTAACTATTAACAATAGTTAGTATCACAATCAAAACCTTTCATATGCCTTTTTAAAAAATGGACAGGAAGTTAACATTCATAAGATGATCAGAAAGAAGGCTGGAGCATCTCTCATAGGCTGAGGAAGTTGTTCAGCCTGGAGAAAAGACGGTTCCAGGGAGACCTCAGGGCAGCCTTACAGCTCCTAAGAAGGGCCTTTAAGAGAGCTGGACATTTCCTACAACTGCATGGAGTTATAGGACAAGGGATAACGGCCTTAAAATAGAAATAAGGTAGGTTTAGATCAGATGTTAGGAGGAAATTTACTGGGAATGAAGGGAGACATTGGCACAGGTTGCCCAGAGAAGTTGCCAATGCTCCATCCCAGAAAGTGTTGAAAGTCACACTGGATCAGGTCCTGGGCAAATTGGTCTAGTGAGTAGCATCTCTGCTCACAGCAGAGGGCTAGAAACAGGATGATCTCTAATGTCCCTCTCAATCCAAACCATTCTGTGATAAGCTGTTATAGAACAATGAAAAAACATGGTCCAAATTTTCACCTGGAATCACCACTTTGATTTTTGGGTGGAGCCAAGAAAAATTGATCAACAGTAAAAATTTATTGTACAATTATTTATGTTGAAAAGGACAAGATCAAAAGTTCATTCTTCTACTATTCTGCTATGTAGTAGTCAGGTTCCCCACCAGACATGACCCCTGGAAAAAGCTCCTGAGCTCCCATTTATTTCAAATAAAATAGGGCAAATCACTGTATATTTGCACAACCTATTCACTAACCTGCGTTGCTGAACCTCTAACACAGATAAGCCCAACTGATAGCATCAATAATTAACCAACCCTTGGATCCTGCAAGAACAGCTGCTGTTATGTTTTACTGTTGTACCTATGGAAACACTTTGTGATGCTTGATAGTCTTCCAACAGAAAGCGGTACCCAGCATAAAACAAGAAAAGCTCTCATAACCAAGCAAAGGAAGTAGGAGAAGTACGCTCGCATTTATCTCACTATTATGCCCCAGAGGATAGCTACAAAACCTGACAGAGTTGGCATAGATGTGGTGAACACTTAAAAATAGCCAGAACCTTTAACACAAATGTCTGAACTATTCACCAACCTGATCATCTGCATTCCCCAGCCTATAGAAACAAGGACAGGCATTTTATAGCTGTTTCTGAACTGCCCTGCTTTCCTTCAGAAAGATACCTACAACTAGTTTCTGTGCCTTTGCTAGTTTTGAGTTAGTGAATTTTCTTGTGCATGTATTAGTAATCGGTATTTTCATGCTTGACTGTCAGACTTCAAGCCAAATTGCGTCCTCTTTATTTGATGAATTTAATTTAAAAAACAGCAGAGTTGCATAGTTACAAGCAAAAGAGTAAGAAAGCCTGAAAAGTATTTTCTAACTGGCAAGCCATTGTCAGAAGTAATACGAAACATTTCTTAGATTCAAGGTATAATGTATGAGGCTAAAATACCATCACCTCTCTTCCCCTACAAACAAAGAAACTTGAACAAACCTCTTTATGTGATCAAGTTGTTACAAAAGAGCTAATTTTTGATTTATAAATAGCTTTTTTGCTCTGCCTTTCTGAAAAATAACCCATCTCATTGTATCAGTACCAATCCACAACAATCCTGGTTTTGATGAAAAGCTGTGCTAATAAAAAGTATCATGAAGTGACAAACTGGTAACTTTTACATGGCTTCAGTGCTGGATGTGCATGCTGGCCTATTTTCAGGAATAAATCTGGGAAAGGACAGTGCAGAAAAAACTTTCAAGCTTCTCCCCACATTCCATCATTTGGACAAATCGTAAATACTGTGCTAGAACTCCAATGTTACACTACTTCATCAAGTTATTTCTCACAGTGCATTCCAAGTTGAAACCACATTTCCATTCACAATTAATGCAATGACGGATACAACCACCACAGGGAGCAAACATACAGGATAAACAAGTGCAAAGAGTACAGCCTTCTCCAGGGAGCTGAGGCAAATGCTTAAACAGTGATTCTGATCCATACTAGGAGAAGCAGAACTGAAGTCAAGTGTCACCCTAGCTGGGAGCAAATTACCCATCTCCGAAGAGTTCAACTGCTCCCTAAGATACCTCAGCAGAAACCTACAGCACAGAAGAAAAAAAATCATCTTATGCAAGTTGAAAGTACAATTCTGTCCCGTAATTGATCTAATCCTGTAGAGTGCTTCACAGTAATTTTTAAACAGCCGAGCTATCAGAGTTAATTCTTCCAGTGATCAAATTCTGGCTGTCATTCTTTGCTAATTCTAATTGTTACTGTGTCAGGTCAGTCTACTCAAGAATCTGACAGAATACTGTCCCCACTGAAGCTGGAATTTCAGCTTGATTAACTGACAGTTTGTGTATTGATTGCTAAGGACCTTGTTGGTCAAAAGCAGCTAGAATCTTTATATCATAAAATCATTAGAAACAGCAAAAGAAGGAGGGAAGCAGAAAATATAGGTGTTGTATAGTAGGAAATCAAACTGCAACTGTATCTAGAACATACATATATATTCCACTTACCACTTTCTCCTATAACAGAGAAAACACGAAGCAAGTTAATTTAAATTCCTAAAGGCAGTTCTATCAGCTGACAAGGCTATTAATATACTCATTTTCACATCAGATTTATAGATAAGAAACTACAACTTCCTATTTTTTACAAATTCTCTTTATAAAAAGACAAACCAAGCCCACTACTAGTTATCTCATCTGCTGTTTATATATGTAAATCTGTGTTTAACAGCAAAGTATAACATAACATGACCTTTATTACAAACCTTTTACTATTTCAAAATGTTGATATGGATTTGACAAAGATATTGTAAGGTAGTGTTGTGCTCTGACAGCCTGCTTTGTGACAAGGTAAAAATGAACAAAGCTAGAATAAGTGAAATGTCCTGGGTCAGATTCCAGGCTAAAAATCTCAGTGTTAACAGTGAGGATTGTGCAAAAGTACCATTGTGATCAGGTAAGGCTGTGGAAGTAATTGTATGTAGGAGAAAAAAAACCCAACAAAACCACCGAAAGATAGAAAGAAGTTTTATTTCCCTGCCTTAAGTTTTTAATCACTTTGTGAGTAACAGCAGTCCCAGACAGTTTATAAATATGGAAAGGTGGGAATAACTGCTTTTATCACTGAATTCAGATCCCTGCAATCATCCTTTCTGGCTGGTTAGAGAGACTGATGTGGATCAGAAAGGAAAAAGAAGATTCCAACCCACACAGTCTTCTCTTTCTGGATGGTACGTCAGGTTTACCCTGTATCACCTGTTTAATCCAATGTCTCCAGTTGAGTGAACAAACACCTACATGGACCTGAAAGATTTGGGGTGCAGATCCAGCCAGACCTCTCCCCATATCAGCTCTTCCCAGTATCCCTCCCCTGGTCCCAGACCCCTTCAGCCACTCCATCAGGTCACAACCAGCCAAAACTGACATTATCTCAGACTGCACCATGACTAACAGATGAAAAATTAGGAAAGAAGTAAATTCTTCCTCTGTCCTTTAAAGAGCAATTGCAAGGCTCCAAGGAGAGAAGTTTCAGTTAGCTAACACAGGAGACTGAAGTGGTTTTAAATTAGTTTTCTAATTGCTGAAGCAGCTGAATTAATTCCCGCTGTGACATATGATCACTAGTTCACAACCCAAGAGAAAAGTGGGAAGCACCCAGACAAGGAGAGACTCTTACATAGGTAGCAAACCACTAGTTGTCTTACCTGTCATGTCAACCTACACCTTCAGATCAAGTACCAAGTCCATCTCGTGTTAACTACATTTACTTTTAGGAAGCTCAAAGCTCAAAGTATGCTCAGCAGCTCCTCTCAGTAAAAAAAGAAAAATTTAATGGCAACTACAGCACCATAGTCGGAGGAGTGCACTTGATCACTGTCTCCATGTGAGTCTAAGCAGCAGTGTCTATTGCACAGGTGCCAGAATTTCTGTTCCTCAGAAAGCAGCCCATATTTTGTTATAGCTAGATGATTATTAGGTTTGTGAGTACTAATGTATATTTTTCCATTTTGCACAAGTAATTAAAGTGCTCAGTAATATGCACAAAAATCCTTCACTGAGCTCCAGGTCTCACTCAGCTCAGCATCTGCCCTAACACCCACCCCACAGCCCTTCAGATGGTCTTCATGCTTTCCACTTCTGTTGGTACAATCCCTGTTCTACTCTCAACTGTCTCCCTCAAGGATACAAGAGTCTTAGCTGTAAAGCCAGTGCAAGAGGAATAGTTAAGAAGTAAGTAGGTTTTTCAAGATGAAGAAATACATTACTTGTAATGAAACAACTAAATTAATAGGTAGCCTCAGCAACTTTGGACCAAGCAGCAGGGAGGAACTCTACCAACAACTACCACATATGCTACAAAATATTGTGAAGCAGCTGATCATAAGAACAAAACAATGATTATTAAAAGATATAATATGAACAGGACGCCTCCTTAACTTGACATACACTGCAAGAAGTTTTTACTAAACATATTTCATTGTTCTATTTCAAGAATAAAGATGTTACCTCTGGAGATTACAAGTTAAAAATGGTTATGGTCAGAGAAAATGCTCACAATCAAAAGAAAACCACTTTTTATTTCTGTAGGTACTGCCTACCTCTTTACAAACAAAAGTAATTCAAACTTGTCTCAACATAACCCCATGCAACAAACCAAAACAAAAAACCAGAATAATCAAGGATTATTGACTATGAAGGTTTGAAAAATGATGAACCGGTTCTTAGATACCTGGATACTCCACTTCTGCCAGCATTAAACTTTTGTGGGGCCGCAGAAACTGGTTTTTCATACTGAATTGTTAATAGAAGCATTTTTTGCAGTACTAGAAATAACAGTTTTCAAAGCACCATCAGAAAGGAGAGGGGACTGGGAGGTGGGCAGTTGAAGTGGGATGAGGAAGGTATCAAGTCAACTATATGCACCTCTACTTCTGAAGCCACAGTTCAATACCAGCTGAGGAAATTCTAGTTTCATTAATTATTTCCAAAGAATTTATTCAGTCCGCAGCAGGAGAAAGGCTACTAAGTAAGAACTGAAGCAGCACAGGAGTAGAAATTATAAGGCATATCAGTAGCAAATGGAGGGTTTGTACACAAGGACATATGTCTCCAACTCCAGATTTTGCCAGACCAAAAAGAAAGGATCAACAGATTTTGTGACAAAGAGACAAGTAGATAAGGAGGAAAAAACTTCAAAAGTATCTGATTTACATTTCATTGACATTATCATTGAAACGGAAACACCCCATATGATATCAAACACTGACTGACCTGCCTAGCCTAAATACTAATTCTGTTTCAGATTTTTAATGGGATAAGAACTATAGTTTTTTTAGAAAAATACCCCAAGAGTTCTTCCATATCTGCCCACTGCGATTATTCCCTATGGTCAAGCAATCATTGACCACCATTTACCACCAAAACAAGCTTCTCTAGAGGCCTCAGTATCTGCAGTGATTCACCTCAGAAAGGGGAAAGAAGTTGGAGATTTGATAGCTTGTTTGGGGAGAGGAAGAAGACTAGAACAGAAAATTCAGGAAAAAGGAGGAAAAGGGCTCCATATCAGCCTTTCCTAGGAAATCCTGCCTTTCCTTTGTATCTTTTCTCTCCTGCAGCTCTCCCCTGGAAAATAACATCCTCTTGCCTGACATCCATGGGGAAAGAAGTCTGGTCTTCCAAATTTTCCGAATTCCCCTACTTTTCCTGACTTTAATAATACACATAACAGGCTGACTCACCTCTGAACTGTTCCAGTTGCTCCACATTTTCATCCAATGATGACTGCACTTGTAAAGTCTCCTTTTAAGCAGCACGAAACAGCAGAAGCTGTCACTAAAAGCTGCTGCTGTTGCTATGCAGGAAACTGCTGCCCCAAAGCACACTGCCTTTCTGTGCAAAATACAGGCAGGAGTATTTGTATGTGTGACTTTAGTGGCTTTGAGAGAGTGCCCAATCCCTCCAGAGCTAGTCCCTGGCACTCACCCATGCCCCTTATGCTCACACTGGCTGTCCCACTGTGTGCTTGGGCAGCTACAGAATCTCCTACTAATACAGAGGCTTACTAAACTTTTGTACCAAGTAACTCATGATAGGAACATCATAACAGCACATCTGAAATTCAGTGGGTTAACTGAATGAAAACCACTTAGATTTTCTTCCCTTACACATTCTGAGTACTCTCTACATAAACTGAAGGTGAGATTGTTGAAGCAGCTGAAAGAATACATAAGAGACCATTTCCTTTTTTTTTTTGCAAACTTCATTTGAGAACACGCTAATTTGCCCAAACATGAAAAAAAAAAGTAAAAATAAATCTGTTAGAATTTATATTGGAATGTCAATGATGTGGTGAGGCACTGGGACAGGCTGCTTAGAGAAGCTGTGGATGTCCCATCCCTATAGAAGTGTTCAAGGTCAGACTGGATGGTGCCTAAGGCTACCTGATGTAGGGGGTGGCATCCCTGCCTATGGCTGGGAGACTGGTACTAGATTATCTTTAAGTCTCTTCCACCTCAATCCATTCATTCTATGATCCTATAAAAATACAACTTAAAAAAAACCTGTGTTACCCAGGTAAAAATGACAAATGAAAAAGCCAAAGGACGTTCATGGTTAAATCCACAAGTCATTTGCCGACAAGCAATGGTAAGGCACTATCAAGAGAAAGTTTAAGAACATTCTATTAAATAACTTATATTTAATGAAATACCTTTTATTAAAGGCAGAAGTAATAATTAGCTGTACTCTTATGCACGGGTAACCAGCTATAAAGCCATTATAGATAACGAGGTCTTTGGAGTCTTCTTTCAACCTGTACTGAAATACCTGTCTAGTAAAATATTTTCATGTAAGTATGGTAAGAATTATAGAAGATGGAAGAAAGGACTTACATATAGTTCAAGTGGAATAGAAAAGTGCCTGAGTCTTTCAACTGATCAATGATTCCCCCAAATGATCACTTACATATCATGCTCTCATATGCAGAATAATTATGCAAATTTTGCACAATAAACACTTAATGCATATAAGAAAGTCTGACAAAATGATGCAACTTAAGAAAGCAATAAACATTACTAAAACCCCATACCAATGCTAATTTCCATAAACTTGCACATTTTGTGCCTGAAGTACAAACGGCCATGCTTAAAAGTACAAATTACAGTTCCATTTGATTTCTCATTTGCAAAACCATAATCAGTAAGAAAGAATAGGCTAGCAAGTCTACACAGAAAAAATGATACAACAGATCATGAAAGCACTTTTTAATGTGCCCCTTCAGCAATTTCTGCACATCAAACCTCTAAAGAAAAGTATTCATTTCTCATAATAGAATAAAAATGTCTTGCAAGTAAGAATGTCCTTTTCCTAACACCAACCTGACTGACCTCAAAGCACAGCTCCTAGTGATTCCGAGTGCCAAAGGTGAGTTCACAAACTGAGTCACTGCAATAAGAGGTCATCTGTGAGAACACCCCAGGGGGGTGGGACCATCCTGGAGGGCTCTAATACTACCAGAAAGGGAAAAAACTGACAACACAGTTCTTCTACATTCACTGTTACGTAATTCTCTCTCATCTCATGGCTCCTAGACTCATGAAAATTGTAATAATCCCCTACTCCTCAAAAGCATTTCTATGGGAGAATATCAGCTTCTACACTCTTCTGTCAGCAAGGTGGAAATAATCCATCACATATAGAGGAAAAAAACCATGTAACTCTTGATCAAAGGGAATAACTACTAGGAGTAGCAGGCAGTTACCTCATGCTGATCAGGGAGATATGTACAAGGAGGGATCACATCCCTGGCAGAGCAAATGAAGGGAGCAAGCAGAGCCCTGCAGCCTCAGCTGCAGCCTGCAAGCACCCAGCCTCTCTCTCCTCTGCGCTGCTGCCTCTGTTCCTTGCATCTCTCCTGGGCTGTCTGTGCCAGGATTCCCATACACCACACTGGGCTCATTCCTCACCAAGCCAGACAGTGAGCCTTCATCCTTCACATAGGAGCCTTACTGGATGTCCACTGGAATGCAGGCTGCCTTCAGCGACCATGCTGTGGCACAGCATCCAGAAACAAGGAGTGTTGTCCCATGCAATTTAATCCACCACAGCATATTACTGTGGAGGGGGGGGTCTAAAATTGCCAGCATGGACAAAAAGTGCATCTAGTTCAAGCCCCAAAGGACTGGGACACCTCAATGCTGTAAGAATTAGTGAGTAAAGCCACTTAATGAAAAAATCTGCAGATAATACATGGTGAAAAACTGCAGTTAAACATTTCATTCCCTGCATACAGCATTTGTAACCATGAAGGCATATACTGAGTTCCTAACTCAGTCACACTAAGGATTTTTACTGAAATAACCTAAATGCGATTTGTTGGGATAGGGGTTGTGTGGGGTTTTTTCCTAATTTTTAGTTGGTTTCGGTTTGAGTTTTTTGTTTGATTTGTTTTGTTTTATTTAACCACGGGAGCAGCCAAGGAAGTGGGTTACTCCAAAGTTCAGACTCAGAATTCTTCAAACTAACTGTTTACTAGGATTACCCCCATAGATCCAAGAGGGATGGAACATTTCCACCTGGAAGAAACCAAGAAAATCTAGAAGACTGTGTTAGGACTCTTCAATTCTAACAGCAGACAATTAATTGCACCTGTGATGGAAAAAAAGATAATTTTAGTAAATTAAAAATACACTTGCCAAATTCACAAGGGATTTCACATCGTTTTACTTCCTTAGCTATCACAGCAGACAAATACCTTAGGATGGAAGATCTTGGGTTCACATCCTACATGAGACTAGACAAACTGCATACCGACTACCACACAACAAAAGTTCTTTTAAGAGACTCTTGGAAAGACCTGTAAATTTGAGTGCAATACTGCAAAGGAAACATGGCCAACCTGTAGAACTGCTTGAGATACAGCCAGAAAAGTGGAACAAAATGCAACAAAACAAGTCCCCATAAGTAGACCAGAACTTTTACTTAGCCCCTACTAAAGATGGGAGCGCTGCAATTCTGACTGTATTCCAGGAACTTTACAATTACAGATGTGTGCAAATTCAGAGAGCAGAGAGAGGACCTAACAGCAGGAGTTCAAACAGAGAAATCCAAAAGAGAACATGAAAGGAGAAAGGAAGTTATGCAAAATGCATTTTTACTTTCATTAGATGAGCTGTAATTTAACTTTAGTGTGAGAATTTAATCATCATATTCTTATCACTACCATAATCAGTGTAATTCAATATACTATTTAGCAGGTTCAGGGAAATTTCAACAGTCAGGTACCACTTCCCCAAACGTAAGTTTTCATGGAATAAAAAAAAAAAAAAAGTTTGTAACTTTACAAGTTTGCAGCTAGTTTCACAAGAAGCAACACCAAAAAGCAACAAGTTTTACCCAGAGAGTTAAGGCAAAACAGGTTTTTAAAGTAGTTTGAATTGGAGCTTCAATTAAGCACAATTCCAAGGATTTTTCACTGTGCTCACCATAGGACAAGTATGACTGAACTGCTCTCTTAATTCTGTTTCTCCAGTTTAAAACAAAAACCCAAAAACCTAGGAGCATTTTCTTTTTAACTTGGGTTTGCACCATGTAGTATTAGCACAACTAATTTATCTGCTGTACAACCCAAGGCATGTTACATGCAGATAATTCCTCTAAAACCTAAATGCCCAGAAAACAATTTCTAAAATGTAAATAGTTAGTGAAAGCAACAGTATGCCAAAGCAACACTAAATTTCTTAATGCCATGTGATGTGTTCTGTAAGTTGGGTAGTGAGAGCTTCTCTGTTATTAAAAAAAAGCCCTTTTTTTTCCTGGTCTCATTAGTGTAACCCTACCTGCCGAGCTGTAGTAGACACTTCCTGCACAAGCATTTGGACACCTACATGGCAACAAAACACCTCTTAGTCCATCCAACACAGTATACAAGTTTAACTGAAACATTAAAGCTGCAATTGGAGTAAACCCCTCTCCCATGACATCACATGCAGGAACTCTACTGCTTCAGAAAGATAAGAAGTTTTTCCCAGTGACCTTCCACCCCCAACCAAACTATTCAAAGAGAAAGAGGATGAGGAAAAAATTATGGAAAAACAGATAAATGGAGTCTTAATCCCACGATTATTCAATTTTCTTCTCCTTACTTAGAGCTTGAAAGTAAGAAAAGGGAGAACAAAATCTACCTCTTCTGCTACTTCAAGGAGACAGGAGGGTGTCTTCCAAAATCTTTGTGACACTAAAATAACTACTAAATGGTTTTACACTTCCAAATTTCACAACTGCTCCACTTTGCAAGCAAAACTACTCATATAATAGAAGCACAAAACTGTTGAGCTTTGGCTTCAGAACCAGCTTGCTAAAATCACAATTGAGTAACAGAGTAACATAGGCTAGCCCAGAACTCCGGCAGGCCAAACTTCCCGTGACCATTCACGGCTTTGAACATAGTTCAGCCCCTCTCCAGTGGCGTACAGGGTACCAGGGAACAGAGAAGCCAGCTGTAAATTATGTGTCATGAAGGTTCAGCCTTGTCTTAAGTGTCCCAGCTGAACACAACTGTGACAACAGCAGTGCAAAGCATGGACAGCTCTCAGGGAAATCTACCAGCTCTAAAGTAGTTCATCAGACAAAAGGATGTGAGACATAATTACAAAGATCCTTCTGCAAGAAGTCTCTCTTCTGGTCAATTAAACATTGCCAGGAAGAAAAACATGACAAACACTTCAAAACAACAGAAATAAGAAAAGTTCACAATTGACTAATTTTCACTTGAATGCAGCTGATGAGCAATCTACAGTGTGACCAAGTTTGTTTTCACTTCTATAAACCACTTCAGAGTGCTACTACAAACACTGTATGCAAAAGGATCACTGCAAAAAGGAAACTGCATTTTTAAAAGCTCCTGACAGTGGAAGGGAAACTTATCCAGGAAAGGGAAGAGGAAAGACAGCAGAAGTTGGACGCTGGTGAGAACAGAGGTCACTCTCCAGGATCGTTACAGCACTCACTAGATAAATCTAGTGATATATAGATTAAAAAGATGTATCTTTTGAAGAAGCTCAATTTCCTGCCATAAATTAAGGTTTTATAACCCACTCAAAATATGTATCAGCCAGCCATTTACTTATTTTCATTCATCTCATTACTTGGGCAGCAGCACTGCATTTTTCAGGTGTTTCAATATATGATTACACAAGATATACCATTATCTGATATATTCAGGAGAGAGTTCTCATCAATTTTTCCACCATGGCTTACATATATGAAGAAATTCATTAAAACCATACAACTCCCAGAAGTGTTTTCAATGTTTCAATGCCAGCATATATCAGTTTTCATGTTTGTGCAAGGTTTGTTCAAATCCAGAGGTAGGCTTGTTGTGATCTAACTGGTGCTCATACCGACTGCAGAGCCAAAATTTGCATCTATCAGTGCTTCCATTAAATTTGCCTCTCCAGACAGACTTCAGTGGTGTGCTCAGAGATATGAACTGATATAATCCTGCAGGAGACCAGTTTAGTCTGGTATAAACCCAACTTAAAAAGAACTGAATTTTTAAAAAAAAATACTGCTTCACAGTCTTCAAAGATGCAAACATATACAGAACATTAAGAACGTAATGCATGTATGCATGGCTACAGAGCCTCTACCGCTGTGCAAGATTTATTGGTTTTCTCAGTGGATCTAGCTTCTACAAAAAGTACCTAAAAACAGCACAACAGCTGCAACAAGTTCATCTGGACAGTTTGCAGATGTGTTTCGTGATGAGTATAGAAACTCAATGTTTACTGCATCTCAGAAGCAAAGCCCCTCCCTATGTACACCAGCCCAGGATGGGTTTCAACATAATCACCAATAAACCACCTTGCAAGCATCCTCAGCTTCAAAAGGACTCCCTGGCAGCCAAGATAAGTACTCTAAGAATGCCAAAATCATTCCACCAAATTGACAGACATTGGTATTAGAAACCAGAAAGGAAAAAAAAAAAAAAAAGAGAAAACAATAACTTAGAATGAGATATGAGAAGATAAATCCAGAATGATAATGCTGCAGCCTGTCAATTGAAACACACACTAAAGTACAGATTAACAGAAAGACAAAGATTCAACAGCCAGCTACTTCCTTCCAGTAATTTACAGCAAATTTGCCCAGGTGGTAACAGTTAGTTTCACACAAAAAATATATTTTTCAAAACAGACCCCACACCCAAAACCACATGATTTCAGAGATTGTTTTTCAATGTTACATAGCTCTTCCACCTTAACCATCTGTTCTGTTCATTGTTCTAATGTAAAAGCAATCAGTGGAAACTAAAACAATCACTGCTCTTTGCTAAATGTTCTCTCTCACAAGTTTCGTTATACAACAGCCCGCATGAATTCCCTTGGAGAGTTATTTCACAAAGGCATCCTCTATAGCCTAGGTCACCTTGGGTAACACCAATGCAGTCTCTCCTCTGCCAGCAGAGGGAAGGAATTGTTTAGAAACTGTTCTGATTCAGCCAGAAGCATCTAACCACACACTGTCTCAAAAACTCAGTTTTGAAATTTGAAAGGTATTTCTCCTAAAACCAGTGTGAGATGTTTTACTTTACCTTCCAGACAAACAAAACAGTGCAGATACAGAGCAAGCAGGTACACATTGGGCATTACAAAGTATTTTACTGTTTTCAATGGCCAAGAAAAAAGCAACACCAGACAGACAATCAAACTCCTCCACCACTTCCTAATTGGACTCTAGCTTCTCAAGAGAGTGCACTGAGAAGCACAAGCAGCCTTACCATCCAACCGGGCCAAATTCAGCACACAGTGGCACCACACATCTTCTTTTGAGAGTAGTGAAGGTGCTGGCTTTGCGAACTGCTCTGATACTGCACCTGTCTTCCCAATTTCAGAGATGGGAAAGACACTTCCAAATCCCTCTCTAATTGAGACTCATATTGATTTCTAGCCTGACTTAACTAATTACAATTTTTAGTTTTGTGATGTGCCAAAAACTCTTCACAAGTGCCTATCCAAATTACATCTCTTGCATTTAGACAGAACAGTAATTTATTTTCCCAATTCTCCTTATGATCAAGTAAAGAGTTCTGCATCTGCATAACAGCTCTTGGCCCCTTGCAGTCCTTCTTGGTTCCATTTTTCTTAAACCCAACTTATTGCGTTGACGTGGTCTGGTTTGTGGGGGGTAGAAGGTGGAGTGGGATTACAGGGGTGGCCTCTTTGAGAAGCTGCCAGAAGCTTCCTCCATGTCCAGCAGAGCCAATCCTGGTGGCTCTAAAGACAGGTGTGCCGCTTGCCAAGTCTGGGCCCATGAGAGATGGTGGTAACACCTCTGGGGTAAGAGATTTTAACGAGAGAAAAAAAAGTTGCTGCGCAGATATAACTGTGGCCAGAGAGGAGCAGGGTGAGAATGTGTGGGAGGAACAGCCCTGCACGCACCAAGGTCAGTGCAGAAAGAGGGGCAGGAGGTGCTCCAGACACCAGAGCTGGGATTTCTCTGCAGCCCCTGGTGCTGCCCACGGCGGGGCAGCTGTGTCCCTGCAGCCCACGGAAGAGCCCAGGCTGGAGCCGGTGAATGCATGAGAGGAGGCTGTGGCCACATGGGAGACCCATGGAGAGAGGAGCCCATGCTGCTGCAGCTTGTCCTTGGGGGACTGTGCACTTTGGGGGACTTGGACTTTGTGGAAGTGTGACCCATGCTGCAGCAGTTTGAGGAGGATTGCTCACAATCAACATTCAACGGGCTCACATTGGAGAAGTTAGCAGAGAACTGTCTCATGTGGAAGGGACCTCACAGTACAGTAGGGGAAGGACTCCTCTCCCTGACCACCAGGAGAAACTCCTGATGTGATAAACTTACCATAATGCCCATTTCCTCTCTTCTAGCACTATGAGGTAGGAGGTGGAGCTGGGAAGGAGGGAGGGGTGGGGAGATGGTGCTTTTAAGGGTTTATTTTACTTATCATTATCCTGATTTGATTTTGTTAGCAATAAAGGTAATTAATATCTGTAATTTGATTCAGTTTTCCCCATGATGGTATTTGCTGAGTGATCTCTCTTTGTCCTTATCTCAACCCATGAACCCCTCGTATTTTCTCTCTCCTGTCCAGCTGCAGAGGGGATACAGAGAGGTTTTGGTGGATGTCTGGCATTTGGCCAGCATCAACCAATTACACTCAAGATTCCAAACGAAGTCTCACTGCTCTCCTGTCTGTACTAGAGCCTCAAATTGCACTCAGGTTTTTAGCGGTTTCATTATTATCAGCCGTTTGCATCATCTGCCATCATTCACCCACATATGCTGCCTCCTACTAACATTCCAATGGCTGAACAAGCTCATATTTGAAAAATAAAAATAAAAAACTTCTTCCTTGCTCCTTCTTTTCACCGTAAGGACAGATAGAATTCTCCTACATGGAAACTAGATACAGAAGCAAAATGATAAGCTAGTATCAGAAAACTTATTATCTGGTGTTAGTTTATGACTGATGCAATGAAACGGGACCCTTCTGCTCTCCTCTCCTTTCTCCAAACATCTAAAAGCTGCTCACTAAAAACATGCTTCTAGCCTGTGATAGCTGCAGTCACAGCCCACTGAACATGCTAGAACTTTTGTTAAAATCTATATTAATTTTTAAAAGAGGCTTAAAGTTTTTATGGGTCAAAAGCAGGACACCTAGAGAAACATAAAAAATCAATTAGAGTGGAAAATAATATGCTAGAATAGCCATTATTTTGGTTGCCTTCTTCAACAGAAATGTTAGGTTTTTTAGTTATACCAAGAGACTGTATGACCCAGCTCAAAAGAATTTTCACTATCAAAATCTAAGTACGCATACCAGTTTTTCCATGACAGTGCCACACCTTGCTCTGTTGTGCATTTTAAAAAGTCATATTCAATACTAATGTGCATTTTGTGTCTGCAGGAAAAAAATCCCAAACAAAATACCAAAAAACCTAATATCCCTATCCCCACCCAACATAACACAATATAACCCACACAATAAAACCCCCAAATTCTTTTATAATTTTAAGTTCTACATCTTTTCTCTTGCTATTCAAACTGATTAGGAAAAACAAGAAACTTCCTTTGAGAACTCTGCAGTGCAGAAAAAAAATTCTCTCAAGAAAATAACGATCATATTTGGCACTGCCCAGCTGCAGCAAACTAAAGCTGTTGAAAAAAACAATATCAAAAGAGAGGTTCTTCATCCACAACAATATTCACATGAAATCTTCACTTGTAAGACTGTCTTCAGAATAAGGTATGTTACAAAACACACGAGGATGCTTTAGAATTCATCCAGTTGAAAGCTCATATTTAATGATGCCACAGGCAGCAGAGGCAGGACCAATGGGTACCAGCCCGGGCTTGACTGGGCACCTCAGTGCTGTGAGCAGCTTGGAGTAACTCCCTGGACCCTGCCTGCCCAAGAGCTGTGGGTGTAGATGCACCTTCAGTAACTGGATAAGCTGCAACTTCCATGTGGATTGTGAAAGAGGAAATGATGCACCAAACGGACCAAACAGCAGTTTTGATCTCATCAAGCTCCAATGAAACCCCCATTTGCCATCTTTGTCAGCATGTCATTTTCAGATGTTTTGGCCTGACAGGCAGCCACAGTTGCCAAAATAAATGTCTGGGCTTAGAACTTTATTCAGTACCACCTTGTGGTAAAATAAATATTTGCATATTGTGCATAAATAACTATGTAAAAGGAGCAAAAAATTACCGCGAAAGGTTACTTTTTAAACCAGATCTTTTTTTCTGATGATGGATCAAATGATGCACCAATAGGGGAAAACTGCAGATTGGAGTAAGCAGCACTGCTAGCTAAAATCATTGTATAGCATCAGCTTTAGACATGTTTCCTTTTCTTGACATAGAGAGAAAATAGGATGAGATCCAGAAATCATTTTAGACCCTTAATTTACCAGAAGTGATAGCCTGGCCTTGTCTGACTACCTGTCATGGCTTGGGTGAAGTTCTCATGAAGCATTATACTCTGGCATAATTCAGGTAGGATTTGATGAGTTGCTTTCACTAAAAGAACAACAAATCAAGCCTTGACATGAAATACCTGCCTTGCTGAGACAAAAGCAGTCAGTGATGTCCATCAGTAACAGCTGCAACTCACTGCAAGAAAGATTTATATCTTACTGACTGGGAAGATGCTAGTAATTTAAAATAAAGTTAGAACTCCAAATAATGTCTTGAAAGAATGGATATCTTTAGAAGTTAGAAAATTAGTCTTTAAGAGCAACTGAGAAATACAACAAAAACAATGCTGAATTTACTTTCCATTACACAAATGAGTTCTAATTTCTGAGTCTGTTTCATTTCCGCTGCCCTTATGTAAGGCAAATGGGGACCACCAGATAAATGCATACTTTGAAACCTCCGTATTTTAATACCGTATTTCACTTTGGCCACTTTGAGGTCTATTTGGACCTGTATATGTCAATATGCATAAATGTCTAACAGCAACAACACTTAGAGTGAAGTCCAGTGTTTCACAGCTCATTTTCTGGCCTAACCTCCATACCATTTACTTCATCACAAAGAAACATGCAACACGTACATTTTGCAGTTGGTATGCAACAACAGGCATCTAAATACTGTGGGCTGCCTTCGCTCTTTTGCAGATCCATCCATTCCAAAAAAACTCTGACGTTGCATATTCTTACCTGTTTTTAACCTGCATGCAAATGACATAAAATTAATTAAATGGAGTTTCCAAGACATTGCACGACTGCACTGCACATGCATGTGAAAAAGCACTGAGTAATTTATATGCTTGCTCCTGTGAGGCTTCTAAATGGACACATTTTACCTGGCACTGCACAGTTCCAGGTGCACTGGAATGGAAAGGCATAAGATGTCCTCTCCCCAGTTAATAGTCTCATAGTGAGCAACATTAAAATGCCTGAAAGGTTAAGAAGCCCTTCCCCATCAATTCTTTGCCCCCCCCAGCAGCAATAGTACTGGCTATAGCAAAGGACTTCTTTTTGCTTCTGCAGGGAAGTGGCACCTCACAGGCACTCGGTGACTCATGTCGCAGGTGAGATGCTTTATGCTTTACCTACCTACTCCACCTACCCTGCTGCCAATGGGGTATAAAAGTCTTCCAGCAGCCCAGTGAAACACTAACCCATTATTTTCCTGGAAGTTCTATACTTCAAACTGTGTTTAGAATTTTTACTTTTTTTTTTTTTTCTTTTTTAAGGCTAGATTTATTTCCTGTCTGCCTCCATCCAACAGGAAACCAGAAAAAGAGCTAGTCCCACTTCACTTTCTGGCCACCATTTACCAGCATAACTGGCCAGTATTCAGCTGCAGCTTTAAACAGAGGCCAAGGATCCACCCTACATGGAGATCACCAGTCTTCACAATTCCCTTTTGTTTTATGAAAGCTTACCCTGAGCAAGTACACCATCTGGAGCAAACCAATTCCTACATGATCATCATGCCCTTCCCATCCCAGCAATCTTCTTCTCCCTTTTCTTCCTTCCTTGTATTGTGTGAGCAACCCCACAGAGCCACGTCACAGCTGAAACAGTTTGGATAGGACTTCCCTTTCCTACAAGCTAAAGGGACAGAGTCATTCAAATCCCCATCGCACACCCCCAAGCTAATACACCACCATTCCTACAAGAACAGGAAGCTAAACAAAGTAAACTTAAGAGGTACCTGCCTTTGCTGCCATTCTTATCATGTTAGTGGTACAAAAAAATACACAATCGCATCAGGATGACTAAGCTTGAGAAAAGAAAACTTTGCCCCTTCTATTTTCCAGTATAAAATCTTACACAGATTGTGCTGTACTTAAAAACATCACTGGGAGAAATTAGTGCTCTGTAGTCTACTTAAGAAGCTTGTAATGAAATTGACGTGAAATTGACTTGGAAATTTCTTTACCTTTTCATGGAAATCTAATCCAGAAACTGCACAGCCTTTCTGACAATTAAGTAAATGACAGCAACAGCACATCCCAACAAGGCTGTAAATGAAAATATACATCAATCTCAAATCGAAGCAGTGAAGTAGCATGTAAGGTAAATGCGGACTTCAACACAGTAGGATCTAAGCCATTTCAGGTTTAATTCCAAATCTGGCCTAAATTACTGTTAAACTTCTGACCTTCCGCACCGAAATCCATAAACTTTTCTTCTCAGTAAAGTCTTGGAATTTTTATCCAAATTTTTAACTTCCAGGTAAAATTAATGTCTTTGCCTTGTCAAAAATGTATCAAGTACTTAAAAATAGACTCAAAAAGTAAATAGCCTTTTCACCACTAGGCAAATTTGTCTAGAATAGCAAAAGTAGTATTTGGCTGATAAAATCCCAGAGACAAGGACTTTTTTACTTTTAAAATATAATTCATCAATAAAGTACTTTAAAAAACAGGAGCAAGAGAAACATAACCACAAGCGGATAAAGCATACAGAAAGACAGATAAACCTCGGCGCGTGAGTAATGCCCTTCTTCAGGGGGAAGCCTCCAGTTTGAATTCCTTTAAAGAAATTACATCCCTTACAACTCTTAATCATTTTGACAATGTACTGACATCCTGGCCATTTAAAATACATACCTTCCTTGAGCCTGGCTGGTTTAGACAGCAGGAAGCAAGATATTTTTACAAGAAGAAAAGAGGAATGAAGGGCCAAGAGGCCCCAGAGCAGTTGGAAGAACAGTTGTTCTGGGTGGAGAAGCAGGAATGGGGCAGAGGTGAGCTGAAAGCCTTCCCAACCCTTATTTAACTCCTTAATTTCTTTTTGTTTGGGCAACTAAACACCAACAGTTCATTTTCAACTCGTTTAACTTTACATTCCCTGGACTGATTCCATACCTTCGCCTGGTAGCTCCTGTGAACAGCTGGTGGGAACAGCGGGAGGGAAGTCATGCAGCAGATGATCTCATGACCTCAGATGGCTCAGCCTGTCTGTGGTCCCCAGTGCTAACACCACCCACAGACCAGCAAGGTGCAACACACTGGCTGTGAGACACAGCTGACACGGAGGGCTTCTGCTTCACAGAAATTACACATTTTCAAAATTAGGTTTCAACCCCAGCTAAAATAAACTGGTTCTCCACCTCCCACTACAATTTCCCATTCATAGGAAGACTTTACACCTCAAAATCAACTTTACTATCGAGATCAGCAAAGTCATGGTATCACCATAACACCCACTTGCTATGGTGATACCATCACTAGCACCCACTTGTTCATCCTTACCACTCGCTATCAACATCAATAATTTCATTTATTTAAACAAATATTATTTACAAATATTCATAAATTATTAAAAAATATAAATATTGTAAAACAAATATTAATAAATAGAAGCGAAATAAATTTCATTTATTCTCCCCTCAGGAATTCAGATTTTTTTCTACCACCAAAACCCTTACTGCAACTGTTCAAAGGTGACACCACCTTTTCTATTCTCAGTATCTTGGATACCAGTTTTACTGAAAATGTTCTTAGCTGTACGAACAGCCGTTCTTATGCTTCACTTCATAACATCATGGCTAAGGACAGGCACAATTCCAGCTCTACACCTGGCAAAGACTTTCCCAAACAAGAAGTCATAGCTAGCTATGCAGAATAAGCTTGAACCTACTTCTGCACAGGGAACAAACACACCACATGCAGTTGCTCATATGTTGACAGAGCCTCTAGACTACATACACTATGATAACTAGGCAGTATTATCATTCAAGAACACCGCTCAAAACTAGTTTCCTATAAAATTAATTTCAAAGCATTTTCATCAATGCTGGATTTTGTAAACTGTTAAGAATTTAACACTTATTTTGGCAGAAACTGGATTCACCAAGAAGCATTCAAGATGGACTAAAAGAATGCCACATACCTTGTCAACTTAAAAGACTAACTTACAATCTTTGAGGTACTTGGGTATCATCCTGAACTGTGACATCTGCCTACAAAGCAGCATTTTGACACTGCTACTGTATACAACACATCAGGAGAATAGGACTGACTTTCAGAAGCTGCTTGCTGAAAATGACAGAGAACTAGTTTAGGTGCTCCTGCAGCTTACAGGCTGCTTGCATCTGATGAACCAAGTCTCTTTGCCTTCTCCTCTTCCTCCTCAGGAACACAGCCAGTTTACAGTGGCTGAGGCTGCTGACTTGGTTTAGAAAGCCTGTAAACCAGCAGGTCCTTTTCTCCTCCTGCACCTCCCTTCCTCCTTCAGAAACTTCTGCATTCTTGAAATGTCAGCTGGAGGGGTGGTCGCTCACCCTGCCATCACCTCCTGGTAGGCAGTTTGCAGACATCCCAGCAACTTGGTAGCTGGTGCTAAAGCAAGGTTTTAGATTAATTACCCTTGCAAACACAGAGCTGCTTCTGCACTGAATGACAGTGGCCTTTCTGAGCTCTGGTTTGACTCAGGGCACAAGCAGCTCATTAACCATCAGATGATTCAGCACTTGGTGCCTACATTTCTGCGGGCAGGTTTTCATCAGCAGACTACAGCTTTGAAGATGTATCATTTATATGATACCATCAGACACCTGATGAGACACAGGTGTCAAAGCCCTCCAGCTCCAAGCCAGTACTAGTTTTATGTGATGCAGACTGCTCCTAAATTTTCTTCTTCACCATGCAGCTTTGTAATCACATTCCCCACAAAAATCCTGACTGTAACAGTCAGCAGCTTTTTTTTCTCCAGTTCTTTCAGAAACAAATCATGCACAGAAAAGAAAGGGGTCAAAAACACTATCTCAGGTCACAGAGAAAGACTGAGGTCCTGAGCAGAGGAAGGATGATCTCCACATATCATGCTCAAAGGAACACAGGATTCTTGTCCCACCAAAGCTAACCATGCACAAAGCACTGTGAGATGCAGTCCCTTCCCACCCACAACTATCCCCTCTGATTTACTCATGGCTACTAATCTCATTAGAGTTCCTATAATTAAAGCAGCGTAAAATCTGGTGAAGAATACAGTATGGTGTTTAAATTAATTTACCCAGTCTTGTACTTTAAGAGTGACTACTCCAACAGAGTTACAAGATTTACAAAATAAAGCATCACTAATGAGCACAGGATCAAAACTGGATTATCAAGTTTCCCTATTTGCATGCAGAAAAAGCAGGCACTGAGTTTCTATAAAACTTCTGCAGCCATTTTATAGGAAAAGTGAACTGATCCCTTTGACGTAAAAATACAAGCAGCACAGAGTAGTTAGGAAATGAATCACTTTTTTAGCAAACCTGGTATGCAGAGTTTCTGAAATAACCGGAGTTTGGTGGCGTGTTTAATGGAGAGAAAGATGGGAAGTGAAGGAGATTACAGATGTAATATCAGACCTGTGAGATTAAGTGTCCTGGTTCTTGCTTCCCTGTCCCAAGTTTGTATGCTGGATGACAGAGTGCAGCAATCCACAGCTCCCAGCTGAACGGGAAATGGTTCTTCCACACTTTTGATCCCGACCCCACTCAACACACACCAGAGAGTCCATGGAGGGAGAACACTGGCCTTTCAGACAATCACAGTCTTCAACCTCACCTCACCTATTAAGCATAATAAACAACAGTTCTGGCCTGCATCGATTCTTGGAGACAGGGCTTGCTGGGACCTGATTCAGGCTCTGTGGGATCCACACCAGATCCTGAGCTGTGAAAACCATCACACCACATCCTGAGCTGCAAAAGCCACAACCTCTCCCTCAACCCATAACCCATACCTATCAATTACCATATCATCAATTTCTTTGAGTCCAAACAAATAGTCAAAGGATTTTTTTGGGTATGGTAGATCAACTAGTCATAGTCCGAACCTGAAGAGCCCCAAGAGCTCTGTGACTATCAAGATGTGAGACAGAATAGCTAAACTGAAGCAGAAGTTAAGTTACACTTAACTTAATTTCCCAAAGTCAGGCTCCAGATCAGCCTGGGCATTCCAGCTCTGCTGCTAAGCTTCAGCTCCAGCCACTAAATCTTTGAAAGGGATTATGCAGCAAGGTGCCAGTGATAAGAAAGACTGGACTTGACCTCTAAGGACCTTCAGATGTTACCCTTATTTTCCAACATGCTGTTAACATGATGAGCAAAAACTCTCAACTCAAAGTTGGAGTATTTTCATCTAGCATTCCTTTTAACAATGCCTAAAACTTCAGCTGATTTTCTGATCTATAAAGGGCTTGAAAGCAGAAGTTCTGATGCTCTTATGTATTTGCATAGAAGAAAGCAAGGCACATTAACAGAGCATTTTACTATGCTACTCCATTAAAGCTCATTTCAGGAATCACAATGAAGCCATCATGAAGAATACAGCTTTCTTCAGTGAGAGAACACACACAGACATCAAAGGCAACATAAATTATCTTAAGTGCTATACTTCTGCCAACATATTCCACATTTTCAGCATGAGAGACCACTCCTCCAGAGCTGTAGAGTCAGCCAGGGCAGAGATTACTATTTATCTGACAAGAAAACCAGATCTAAACAGTGCACAATGTTGCTTGGGATTTTGTTTTTCAATTGTTCTTTGTTTGCCTTCAATTTCAGGTATTTGCCTTCTTAAATCAGGCTGATCATATCTGAAAGTAAGACCTAAAATTTTCACACAAAAATAGCTTTTCAGCATTTGTTCCTTTTTCCTTTTGAGCTTCTCATAATTTTTAATTTTCTACAAAAAGTGCAAAGTCTCAAAGATGAAAGGTAACTTGATTTCTAACCTATACTAGCTTTCACTCATCCTTCCCAGAAATTCTTCTAATATAACTGACATGGAGATGCCTTTCTCTCTGCCCAGGATGACTCACAGGGTCCTTCCACAGCACAAAGGAAAGACAGATCACTCCTTCTTCTTCTTGAAGAAATATAACTTTCTTGTCTTTTTCAAAAAAGGAAGATAAGGGAAGAACACATTGGACTGTTATTTGTTGTATTTTGTTTGATTTTTTCCCTAACAAATTTATCAAGCAACTAAAAATCTGCCTGGTCATAAAAGCATCTGTAACAACATGTCCACAGAAGTGCTCTGTGAATCTCGCTCCTCAAGATCAGTATCCCTGCCCCACCTTTAATGTACAGGAGTAAGTAAGTACCCATATGGCACATAGCCATATGGGTACCTTTCAACAGCTGCTGGATCAGCTTTGCAGGTGGCTTAGCAATAGTAGTGGCTTCCTCCCCACACACACATCCAACCACTTGGCCAAGGCTAAACCCACTTTATAGCACCTGTACCTGCTTCCTAGACCAGCCAGCTATTTCAGCCACCAAGCTACTGCTTCCTTCCCCAGGACTCTAACCTAAACCAGGCAGAAGAGTTCTTCAGTATGGCTTTATATTCCAGATCGTGTAAATTCCATTATGTGACTAAACTGCAGGTACCTGCAGAACATGGGGAAGAACACCCTGACATCACAACACTTGTCAATTTCCAGACTGAAATAAAAGTCAACATTCTGACATATGACCTCAGTGGAAGATATCAAAGTGGCACAAATGTACACTGACAACATAATCTAAAAACTTAGTGAGAATTTCCAGTCTACCACTTATCTACAAATCAAATCAATCTGGCCCCGTTGCACAAAGTCTCAAGAAGGCTTATTAAGTGTTCCTGAGTTTCAGTGCTACAGGAAAAACACAAAACATAACTCTGACCATCCAATCCATCAGTTCCCAAGTTAAGACCTTCGCTGTTATCTAAACATATCCAAACTAGATCATAAAAATGCTGCTGAGTTAACTATCAGCCAGAACAAATGCTACTAGCACCAGCAAATGCTACATAGGCTACCGGGGCCAGAAAGGAGCAAGTACTTGACTTCTAGCAGCACGTGCAATTTCCAAGCAGTGAAATGTATTCTGGTCAGAAGAGGCCTATCAACTATTTATAGAGTGCATGGGCAGCTGTAATCATCCATTCCTTACATGCACAGCCCAGCAGGAGCAAAAACTGCCCCAACAGGTATAAAAATTCGTTCTCCCACTAAAATAGCACATCTCCAGCAAATACATCCTAAAAGCTACAGGTGAATAAAAGCATACAGGCGATAAGCAAAGAGTTCAGCTGGTTTTGTTTTTCCCACATACACCATGCCTCTCCATTATTCTTCATGTTTAGGGTATGACTTACACCAGCAGCAGAAACACACAAATATTCTGTGGTACTGAACTAACTACTGAAAATATATTAACGAAGACAGAGCTTAGTTATCAAGCTGCTGATTTCAGTTTGAAACAGTAGTTCTGACTGACAAAACTGTGACGAACATGCAAGCACCCTATATGCCACCTTATCTGCCCAGGATGGAAAAGCTGCGTTTTCAAATTTTATTTTTTTTTTCCTCCAAAGAAGTTACTGTTTACTGTTGTAAACGGCAACTGTTCACCAAGAGTCACACACACATTATTTTAATCTTGCATAAGCGGCATGACATCAAACGCGATGTGTCCTGCGAGGAGCAGGCCGAGCGGCCGCACCAAGGACACGAACATCAGCAAGCCCAAGCGGCAGCGGGCAAACCCCCCCCGGCTCCAGCAGCCCCTTCCGAGGCGGCTGCCAGCGCTCCCAAACTCTGCTCCTTCCTCTCAAAGGAAAAGTTGGTGCCGCCGGCCAGGTAACAGCAAGAGTTTGAGATTTCAAAGGCAAAATCAGTGTAAAGACGGCAAGAGCCCGAAAACGCATTAGTGACCAGCCCGACCAGCTGCGTACGAAGGCGCAGAGCAGCGCTCCGGGGACGGGCGGTCGCTGAAGCCCAGCCCGCACGCAGGTGGCGGCCGAACGCGCTCCGCACGGGCCGGGACAGGCTCCCTCCCGCCCCGCACCCCACGGCCCAGCCCGCCGGGCTGCCCGGGCGTGCGGACACAGCCCCCCCCAGCACCGCCCGCTGGGAAGTACCTGGGAGCTGAGGTACCGCCGCAGGCACTCCT